>CAKOAT010090711.1:130841-156975 GCA_932364175.1 Eruca vesicaria subsp. sativa | reverse complement strand
ATCCGTTCTAATCCGTTCTTCTAACCTAACCGCAGGCTGAGGTTCGCTAGTACTACCATATTCATAATCAGTTTCTCCATGATGATACCAAACTTTGTAACTTCGTGTAAACCCTCTCAAATATAGATGAGTCCAAACATCTAACTCTTTTATAACCTTTTTATTTTTACAAGTAGAGCAAGGACATCTTAACATACCCATTTTCGCTTCCGGTTGTCGTTGAACTAACGCCATGAATTCGCCTAAACCTCTTTGGTACTCTTCCGTTAGCAATCTTGTGTTAGGATCCAAATGAGGTCGATCGATCCAAGAACGAAAATAATTAGAAGAAGACATGTTTTTTTCAATCAAATTCGTGTGTAAAATAGTATGTGAGAGGATGAAGATATGGAGTGAATGAAGAGGATGAGGGTGCTTGTATTTATAGATGAAATCTGCTGACAATTCCGACGGAAACAGCTAGTTCCTCAGAATTTCCTCGGAATTTTTAAAATCCCCCAACGGCTATAATAAATCCTCGGATTTTCGTCGGTTGTTTCCGAGGAAACGGATTTCCTCGGAATTCCGTCGAGATATTCCGTGGAAATTCCGACGAAATCCGAAATTTGGGTTTCCTCAGAATTTCCCCGGAATTTCCTCAGAATTTCGTCAGTTTTTTCCGAGGAACCGTGTTTCCTCGGAATTCCATCGGTATATTCCGAGGAAATTCCGAGGAAACCTTAAATTTGTGTTTCCTCGGAATGTCCTCGGAATTTTCCGAGGAATACATTTTCCGTCGGAATAGCCGTCAGAATTGCGGTGTTTTCTTGTAGTGATTTAACCCACATCCCATATAGAGAAATACAACAGCCGAGCACACCTCCTATGTAGAAATGATCTTTGAACTGCCAAGAAGACACCAAGTGCCAAACTAAAAACTTTCCACTCTCATCGGACCCAACCCACATTCACCAAATCCTAACTGCCGGAAAACTGTACAACGGTCGACAGAAAACCAGCATACCGAAAACCCTACTCAGATTTCTACAAGAAGCCAAGAACCCCATGCGCCAAGGGAAGCTCAATGCTTACGGAGGAAACATCACCACCATTCCCCACCACTGGAGAGAACGACAAGTGAAAGATGACTACCAACTCACAGAAGCTTACACAAGCTGCCACCTAGAAACCCACTACCGAATAGACAACAGCCACACGACACCGAAGGCGAAACCAGATGAACTTATCAAACGACTTTCGCACCGCCTTCTCTTCAAAATTCAATCAGGGACATGGAAAAACTTATCAAATATACGTTCTTCTACCACTGGTTTGGATTTATAATTCTATACAAAATTATTGAACAACTACAAGAAAACATATATTTAAAGACGACAATAATGGTCGTTAATTCGTTGAAAATAGAGCTTTACGACTAATAACCTCAAAATCCATTTCATCGTTAATCGTCCGTCGTAAAGCATAATTTCTCGCTAAATGGCCGTAAACTTACGAAGAAATTATTTCGTTCTAAAACAGACGTTTATTATTTCGTCATAAAGTACACGGAAACTAACTATGTCACTTTCCTCGTAAAGTACACGTTAACTTTTACGACTTGCGTGTCAAAGTTTTACGAAGAGCTTATGTCTACATCCACGTAAATTACTCATTAAGTTTACGTCGATTAAACAAGTCTTTCCACGTGAAATCATCGTAAACTTAGCTACGAATTTGCTTCGATCCGTGTTTTTATATTTTAAAAAATATTTGAATTAATGAACAAAAATTAATAAAACTTTAGAAAAAATATTAAATAATATAAATTCCAAAAATATTTTATAAATACTTTAGTTTAATTTATAATACAATAAAAAGAAAAAAAAAACTAGCTAGAGCTGTTGAAGTCCGGGAAGAAGTCGTTACTCCTTCTCTCCATCTTCGCCTCCTCCTCTTCGAAGCGTGGCTGTGAAATCCCGAATCCCGCCCGTATCACTTGTAACATGCTATATAATTGTGGATTTCCAGCTGCTACAACGTCCATAAAACTTTCGAAACCCATTTGAGTTTGTGTCGCTCTCAAATCAGAACGCGCCGAACTCGACTCAGAACGCAGCTGAACAGTCTCTTTATCCCGTCTCTGACCATAAGACGATGTCGCCCTTAGGACATCGTTAATGAAACCAATTCCCAATATATGTCCCTTTTTTCTTAGAGACCACTTTTAAAAAAAGATTAACTTTACTGGTAAGATTAATTTAATAATAATAGTAATAATAAACTTTGTACCACTGCATATATCTTATCCACTTTAGCTGGGTCTGGTGCTCCTCAATCCGAGCAACCACGTCGTTTTAAATTTTCTTATACCTAGGATCTACAAATTTTCCAGCCTTGTTCTTGTGGGTCCTTCATAAAGCTTCTTAAGAGTTGGCATTACTCCCGTCTCTTTGGTCCAAAAATATATATATGAAAGTTAGAATATATTAAAAATAGATTAAAAAATTAACTGAAATTAAACACTTACCATATCTAGACGGATACCGCATGGCATTTTTTGCCTGGTGAGTGAAGCATAGGTGTGTTACCATGCTCATCTTTCATCATACGGGAAGTGGAACAACTGTTGGCGACTCTAATCGACGATGGTGTGATCCAATAATGGATGAGACCATCCCACACATCCAGAGTGACTCCAGTGGGTTTCCCTGCTTATAAACCTTCACCACCCAATCATTCTTCCAGTTTGAGACCGTGTCGGTCAATCCAACATTCGCCTTCACGACAAACGCTTTCTTCACCTTCTCGTTGACTCTTATGGATTAATGCCATTTTTGATGTAACAGAAAATTAGATTAATAAATTACAGATAAAAACAAAACAAATTAGAGTATATAATTAATAGTAACTTACCGCAAAACATTTGAAACATCTTGTTTTGACATAGTTTGACGTCTTACTTCAGTTTGGATATGCGTCGGGAAGTAGCCTTTGATTGTGCCGGGTACGCTCCGAGCGACACAATTGTCAATCCCAAACCTAAAGAAAAACAAGTAAAAGTAAAATTTATATAATGTTGATATAATTTATTAATTAAAATAGCTTTTGAAATATTGCGTACCAGAAAGTATTTTCCCGTCGATCGGGGCTAAGACTGGTAACCTTGTCTGCCTAGCTGAGCGCGAAGGTACTCGATGTTGTTTTAACGTAAGGATCATTCGGTGGCACCTGCAAATCGGGATGAATCCGGCCGCATAGGGGGGAGGCACCTCATCCGGAACATGATCTGGAGGAGCCAGTGGTGCAGAAAACGAAGGAATTGGCGGAGCAGCAGCAAAAGGAGGTACCGGCAGTGCAGCAAAAAACACTACTGGGAGACTCTCTGATAAGGCTGAGAGATCACATTAACATTTTGCCTTAACATTTTTCCTAACCCCAAAATCAGTGTATTAAATTAAATTTCATAATTAAACAAACCGATCACATGCATTAAGTCTGAAATTCATAATTTGGTTAATATAAAGAAAAAAATTACATCATTATTCGGATACATCACATTCGAGTTGAGTCATCACGAGAGAAACATCATCATTTTCATCAAACTCGTCTTCAATAGCTTCGTCCGTCGTATCGTCAAAAAGTTCTTCATTTCACGGTTATGTGGATCAATGAGGATGTCATTAATTTGTTTTTTAGGTTCCTCGATTTCATTGATGTGTTCTTCTTGCAAAGTTGGTTCGTCTCCACTGATTATTTGTCCACGAGATGTAACTTTGATAACAATTAACTAATTTATTCCAGAATCTTTCAGCCGAGGGTATGGAATGAAGCTAATTTGGTCTGCTTGCAAAGCTAATATGAATGGTTCAAATTTGTTGTCCCTTCATCCAGCATTGAGATCACCAACACCGAATTTGTTAAACCAAACACTTTTGTTGACGATGGGGTCAAACCAGTCACATTTGAAGAGGATGGATTTCAGCTTCAATAACCCTGGGAATTCCACTTCAATGATCTCCTGCAAGATCCCGTAGAAATCTATTTCACCTTTCACACATATTCCATAATTACTTATCGTGCTCCGGCTACCATACTCATATATATGAGAAGTATAGGCTCGTGTGAAATACATAGGTCATGTCGTGACCTTTCCAACTGGACCGTGAACTAATTCGTGAAACCATGGAGGGTAAGATGGATCATAATAGTCAACTTGCAAAAATAAAGAGAATGTGAAAATTATTCATATTAACGGAAAATACATATGTATGCCATAAAATTTTGAGTTACTACCTGACTCTTCATTTCCTTAATAAAGTGTTGTTATTTCCTTTTGTTTACCTCACTTAATATCCTCGGTATTGGTTCTTCAACTTGAGTAACAAATTAGCTGGACAGTCACATCTTGTGTGAATCAATTGAATATATATATACCTTTTTATTTACCAGTTTTATACCATGTTATGGACCCCATTTAATGTCTATTATGTATTTCAAGGCTATGATTTAGACTATTTATAGGTTCAGGCACGTTTTGGAGTTATGTGAAGTACATGGTGCATTTTGGATAAAGAAACCCATAGCTGACAAGAATCAGCTAAGTAAGAGTCGACATATGAGATCGACATTGATCGACAGAGCCACCAGGCGTTGATCGACAGAGCCACCCAGGCGTCGATCGATGGACGCGGTGCACAAACATGACACTGTTCAAAACCGACTTAAAATCCTAAGTCTATACATAATTACAAGATTACACTTGACGAGTTTTTACCTATTTTATAAGGGTTTCTTCCATTGTTATGTAGAGAACTGCGCTTTTGTTTTTCCACAGTTTCTTATTGTTTTGGGAGAAGATCAAAACTTCTTCCATAGCTTTGTATTGGAACCCTAGTTTATTATCTATGCATTCCATGCAGTCTTTTGTTCTTGATTGCTTGATAATGTCTGAGTAGTTTCATCTTGTTAGATTTAGGGTTCTATGTGGTATTGATGGATTAGTCCAAAACTAGAATTGCTCTTAATGCTTGTGCTTTAGAGTAACTAACTAGGATCCTGAACTTATGATATAGACAACTGCAAAACTAGGTTTTGTGCATGGATTGATTCTGTTGAACTAGGTTGTTAGATGCATGCGAGAGCTTGTCTAATTAATCTACTGGTCTTATCAAATCTCGTTAAACATCATGTCTGATATAGCTGTCGATCGACACCAGTGTTACACCATCGATCAATGGTGATCTCTTTGTTCGCATACGAGATTTGGAACAAGAGAGAATTAGACTAGTTAACATTTGAGTCCTCGCATATTAGTGTAAACATGCATTTTACCTATTATAATTCACGTTCCTAAACCCTAGATCTAGCTATTTTCCATATTTCCATTCACTTTATTTCAACATATTTCCTCTTTACTTAAACCTGAAAACATATATAATAATTTCACCTAGCTTAATCATTAGGATCTTACAAATCTATTGTGTACCTTCGCTCTTTATGGATTCGATCCCTAAGTACTTCAATTGATCTTTCTTGGAAAGAGTAGTTGTAGTTGAGTTGCATAGGGTAATTTGATAGAGTGGATTAGGAATTGAGTTGAATATAACTGTGTGCAATACGGGTGTTTTCTTGACTCGACCACCAAAATTTTTTCCATTTCTCACCTATTCATCCAATTTGGCAAAACATGTCTGGAACATTATCAATTGTATATGTTGGCGCGACACGACCATCATCATATCTTCTTGGAACTCTTTGCCTAGTACGTATTTTTGGTGCAAAGTAGTACGATGTAAAGTGAGATATTTCTTCCGTCAAACTTCCAGCAACTATAGAACCTTCAACTTTTGCGAGGTTTTTGGATTTTGCTTTCAAATGTTTCATGGACCGCTCATAATGATACATCCATCTGTAATGTACCGGTCCACAAAGCATTACCTCATACGGGAGATAGACAACTAGATGTTCCATGACGTCAAAAAATGTAGGAAGAAATATCTTCCCCAACTTGCACAATAAGATGAGAATTTTCGCATGAAGTTGTTGAAGGACATCCTCTTTTAGAGTGATTGTGCTCAGATCCCTCAAAACTGCTCCAACGGCTTGTATATTCCAAAAAAAATAATTAAACACTTAATATTTATATTATTTATTTGTACAATATAAATAAAGAAATGAATTCCTGATATGTAGTGTTTTTATAGGTTTTTAGGATCTCATTTAGTTCATATTAATCATTTAGAGTGCATATTAGGTGTACATATTGCATTAGAGTTTTCATTTGCATATAACATGGTTTAAATTGCACTTTATGGAATTATTGGGTCCAATATGATGTTGACAAGAGACAACGGACTTCAATGCGCAATTAAAATAAGGTCTGGTCGCACAATTAAAAAGTCTTGGGGCCATTTTGTTGAGAAGGCAGAGTCCGGGGACCTGCTTTTCAAATAAGCAAGAGTCCACCATTGGAGAGCTCACGAGCTTTCTTCTCTTTGATCCGTGACGGCGGAGCTTGAAGAGATGATGACACCATGGATGGAGCACAGCCATGTGAAGTGATCCCGACGGCAACAAGCAGCTCAGCCACAACGAAGTTTGGTCTCGACGATGAGCACGAGGAGAACAAAAGACAAAGATGGAGAGTGACGGTGGCTGGATCGGTGAGCACGAACCTTGGAGCGACCAAGCAGAGCGAGGTGGAGTGGTCGCTGAGCTTAGGAGTGACTTGACGTAGCGAGGAACACGACTCGCTCGCATTCTCTACCGTCTCGAAGCCAAATAGAGCGGCTTGACGGAGCGATCAAGTGGAGCGACCAAGCGAGGTCGCTGTGGAGAAGAAGACACACGAATTCAACTTGTTGGCCGGGTTATTCCGGTTTGACCCGGTTTAATTCGATTAACCCAACTTGAGTTTTACCTCTCTTTATATAGTTGTAGACCCCAAAAACCCTAGAGGATCTGATTTTCTCTGAATACTTTGTTTTAATCTTGTAAAAGCTTGAAACTTTTGATCAATTTAAAGGAGTACTTCATCTTATATTGTGTATCTGTTGATCATTAACATGATTAGCCTTGAATCTCATATGGGTTTAAGGTTTATCATGTCGATTATTGAGTAATTCACCTTTGAATTCATGGGATAGAGAGATTAAGGGTGATTAGGCTAGAACTAGGATGTATAATGTAGATTTCTCTTATTCCTTGCTAGTAGAGTATCCTTAATGCATCCTTTGAGTTGGCCTCTCAAGAGTTGAACTTTAGGCATTTCACACCTCACAAGGTGTTTGATGAAATTCCTAAGTCAACTCTCCTAAGCTTTTAACATACTTTACCAAAGACATTTGTTGTTAAAGGTGTTAAGATGGCTAAAGACTTATTCTTAAAGATTATTTCTGTAACATTCAACCGAAGACATTTGATGTTTGAGTTATTTTAGTAAATGAGCATTCATTTAGACATAGAGCTTGCCTAGAAAATTGTATAGGCTTAAGGTTGATAGTTTAATTGATCATTTGCCATCCTTAGTTCGAAGTTTGATCGCCCAAGATCTAATCCTTACTCCCATGGGTTCTCCTTTCTCTTAATCAAGGAAGTTATTTTAGTTATCGTTTTTCTTATTCTTAGTTATAGTTCAAAACCATCATTTGTCCGATTGCACTTAAATTAAGTGAGTACTTGTATTCTCGGTGCTTTAAAATCCCTTAGAATTGGTTCGGCAATCTCTTATACTACAACAATTTTTTTAGGAGCCTTGAAAACTCCTAACTTCAAATTGGCGCCATTGCCAAATTCTAAGTAGATTTAAACATTGAGATTTAGTCACTTTCTGGAGACTAAGTCATTTTTTTTAAATTTTTTATCCATGTTTTTGCTTTTGTATAGTTACAACTTTCTATTCTAGATTTTTTGTTTTGTAGTGATGGCTTTAAGTCACTTTCAGAAGCCACAAGAAGAGGAAGACACATTGGAAGATCAATTGAAGATGAGCCCTATGTGTTTGTGGAGCCACAACCCTTGGATATACGCATACTCACACCAGCCCAAAAGGATGAGTTGTATCGGCTTCAGAGAATGAAAGAGAATCGGTACAAGACAAGGAGAAACCTAGCACAAGTTATCCGGATACACCTCATTAGGGATCGAGCAGAGTTTGAAGAAAGGGAGGTTACCCTGTATGAGTGTGATGTTGCTTCTGCCCTTGATGAGGTAATGTATTGGGCTCCACCACTCCAGCTGGAAGGTATAGAAATTTCCACTTTAAAACTTCAACTTGAGGAAATATGCTCGCCTTGTGGTGATAAAATGGCCCCCATCTTGATTCTCTTGTGCTCATAAAGGAATGTCTTGATCTGATATGTGAAACTAAGAAACGAGATGACTTGAGATTAGAGAAGCTTGCTAGAGATCACATTGAAGTTTGTTTTGACAAGAACTATCTTTCTGCTTCATTTGATCTTGAATATGACTTTGATTCTTGATGAACCTATACCTCTTCTTGAGTTAGCTGATTTAGGGGATGAACTTGATGTGGATAAATTATTGCTTGAGATAGAAAACCTCAATGTCAATCATTTTCAAGAGTGAGAACATTGTGCTTTATTTGATTGATGGAGATATAGTTGACTACTTTGTTAAAACTTCATTTGAACCAGTAGTTGATTTTGTGTTTCCACCTAATGCGTTTGATTCTTATGATCATCTGAACCTCAAAGAGTATTTTATAATTCATGCTACATCTTTAGTGAAACTCTTTGATGACAAATCAGTTTATTCTCTATGGACAGTAGTGTGCTTCTTTGCGCACTCTGTTTCTTGATCTTGTAGGAGAAGGACCACAATTGCATTGGCTCAGCCTTTTGATACTTATGATTAGCAAGCACACAAAGTCAAGCTAGAGACTTAAAACAAGCTCACGTGAGAGGAAGTCTAATGTTTATCCCTTGTACATATTTCTATCTATCTTTTATCTTGCTTTAATGTGTTTGAATAAGCTTAGGGAAAAGTTTGGGGGAGTTCTAAATCTTTCCAAGAGGTCATTTCAAACTTGCCAAGGTCACAAAAAGCTCTCCTTTCCTCATCTCCTTCTCTAGTCAAAGCCAACTTCAAGTAAGTGCATTCCACCCTTGTAAATACTTTAGTTTCTCTTTCTTTCTCTTTAGACCTCTCTTTCAAGTCTACTCTCACACAAGAGACTGTGTGAAGTAAGTTTGGGGGAGAGTCTACTATCTCACCTTGTGTTCTATTTTGTTTTCTTGTCATATTGAGTCTCATGCATTGCATTGTGCATATTTATTTGCATGGAAAAATAAAAAAAAAAATTGAAAATTTTCAAAAACAACAAAAAATCATTTAGTTGCATAATTTGAGTCTTTAGGATTGAGTCTAGTGCATATTAAGATTGCGTTTCATATGCATTGAGAACCTTAAGATTTTGTTGGTGAGTAACAACTTAAGAGTTTGATTGAATGCCCATCTTTGGAGTTGTTTATTGCATTTAAATGAACATGAAGTTAAGGAAGAACCATTTGTAGATGCATGATTTCCTTGTAGCTCAACTCTATGAACTTGAACTTAAATAAACATCTAAATACTCTCTCGTGAAACTTAAATTGCTCACTCTTGGTAACAATAGAACATTCAAGTTTGCTTATCCATTTTTAGACTTTCTTACAATCTTGAATGGTCATTTGCATCACTGATGGTACCTCACCTTGAACCTTAACCCTTTTCTTTTCCCCTTGATTGTTTGATGAGTGAGGCCTCTTGTTGATGATGCATTCTAGTGCAAAATTTTGAATGATAGATGAACGGCAAGTAGTAGCTTCCATATACCAATGTGGGACCCAAAATTCACCCCTGTCGATTTTACGTAAATTTATGAATTTAGAGTAAACTCTAATTTCCCAGAGGACCCGACTATCTGTGGAACCACACACAAGCAATCAAGAACACAATATGAATAAGTAAAAGATGATAAAAAACGAGATCAAGAGCAAGAAGGAGTCTTATTCCGAATTTGCGTAAGAACGGTACAAAAAGAGTAAGCCTTAGCTGTGTGAGACGTCGGCGAGATTCCTAGTTCTAGCAATCTAAGAGTAAAACCCTAGTTGAGACGCAGCTCGATAACAAAAACAAAAAGTTTCCTAAAAGCTAAGTTTTGGTGGTGAAAGCTCTGAAAACTCGTTTTTTGCTTCTGTCCTTTGCCTTCTGCTTATATACTAGTCTTTAGGTGGTTTAGTCCTTCCTTTTCGCCCGGATTCGAGTTTATCGAGAATCTTCCATTTATCTCGATCTTTCCATTTTTTCCTGCGGAAATATTCTATTTATCCTCAAACTTTACATTTACCTTCTTTCTGCGAGTAATTCGTCAAACCGTCATTATATCTTTGGGCTGGATTTTGTTTAAAGTTGCAAGTGGGATTTTATCGCGCTTAAGGGCTGCTCGAGCCGTTTTGCGATAAAAACCGTTTTAAGATTTTAGACGAGATCGTTTCCTGATACGATGCCGTTTTTATAAGATTTCTCGAGTTAATCGTATAGTTTTACAATGTACGATGTTCCGTCTAATCTTTGCCATTTCATACGATCTTCCCAAACGAGAAAAGAAGACATTTACGATTTTTATCGTAAAACTTGATCGGTGAGATGGATCGAGACGAAATGAGAGACGTTTTGACCACGGTTCAGAGCATGATCAAATCGAAGGACGTATTCCTTACGTCAAGGATGCGGGAGATCGAGGCTCGGGACGGTCAGCTTGACGTACGATAAGCCGAACCGGGTTGGTTCAACTCGTCGTACGTTGAACTGGTTCGGTCGAACCTGCTCGCGATTTATGACGGATGCGGTTTTTTGCGGTTTTTTGCTTATCTTGGGCAATCGTGTAATCGGCGATTGTTTCGTTCGTTCTTCCGAGATGACGATCTCCAAGTTTTCCGCGGATTTCCTTTGTTCCGAAAGTCCTTAGAATTTTATAAAACAACTTCTCGTGTTTTATAAAACCTTTTTTTACGTTTGCGGAGACTTTTAGCCATTGATTCCATTGTGACCGATTTTGACACCAACAGTTAGCCTCCCAGCTCGCTAGAATCTTGAGCCTCTAGCGTGAGGTTCTTGCGAGTGGTTTAGCGAGTTTTAGGTAAGTTAGGCGGAATTAATGGTTGGAAAGGTCCGTTGAAAGTGATCTTTCCACTCTCAAGGAAGCGGAAAGCGTTTAAGATTAGTGCTGCTCCTTTGTGAAGGCTGCCTACATACCCTACTGAAAAGATCAAGCCTTTCGTGGTTCGTCTTGGAGCTAAGGTTCGTATGACATGTTTCCCAGTGAGACCTTTAATGTCTAGTTATGTGTTGTGTAGAAATTATCGAGCATATTGATGTCAATGGCATCTTGTATTGGACCTTTGACGGCCTTGAGACTAGCCTCGTAAGCTGTTTGATCTTGGCCGAATGTGGCCGTTATAGTTTTCGGACTGGCCGTGTGTGGCTCTAAGTCCCAGCCGCTTTGCGGCTTTATAAATCAGTTTTCGTTTTTAAGAGCGTGTTTTTATTCGTATGAATGTAGAGGGAAGAATATGAGTTGATATTGAGGGAGGTCCGCTAGTTGTCGTCTCGCATTCCTTTTACTTTGTGGATCGCCTTTTTCGTTTGCTCATTTTAGGATGTTTAGAAAATCGAATGAGCGTTTAGATGTAGATGAAGAGACATGCCTTTAGGATCTCCAATCATGCCTTGAGACGTTAGACACCAGTGTGCTGGGTTTAGGGCAAGACCTAGGTTTACTTTCGGATTGAGGCTATGCGATGACTAGTCGGCTTTCGTTTTGCCTGTTGCGATTTTAACCTGATTCCATACTGATTTAGAGTCCGCGATAGGTTCTCGGCTTATATGAATCGTCTTGTTGGAATCGAGCATCTCACCGAGGACAATTTTTAAGTCTCCCGGAAGTGCTGACCAAAAGTTTGGATTTCTTTTATAGCGCTATTACCCTCGTGTCGGGTGTATGAGAGCTATCTCTGCGAGATAACTTAAGTTTGTTTAGGACTGTTGCGAGTTTGTTGTGATCAGCAACAAACTTGGTCGTAGATGCTACCGTTGTTTGGGCCTTCGCGAAGGATACGTATCTTAAGAAGTTTTGTATGTTTTATAATCGCGGATGGACTGTTAGGTCTTCCAAGAAAGTGATTTTATCGAGGAAGTTATTTGTGTCGAAAAATCATTCTTCGGGAGTCAGCGACGTCTCGCAGTGCCAAAGATTGTTTTTTTATATATGTTGCATTTCTTGTTTGAAACGTTTGCGGGTTCGAAGATGTTGCGCGGTGTTGCAAGGGTTTTGTCTTAACCCTGCTTCGCCGAAATACTTTGGTTTGTTTGCAGACATTTTCAGCCAAAACTTACGTTTCTGCTTGGATGTTAAATGGTTTGATTCGTGCTAAAGCAATTAGGACAAGGTCGCGTAAGTTTGCTCCTGAAACAGAGCGTCTTTAATTACAATGCTTTACGAAGTGTTGAACTTCCGAGACTCGTACGGCTTCAGGAGCTCTGTTACGAGTGTTTTCTTGCACGTCGGATTTTGTAGGCAACTTGCTTCAGAAATAGAGTGAATCGTGAGAATTTAGAACTTAGCCGATTTTCGACAAGTTTGCATTATCCGTTGAATGTATTGGCTTGGCGTGAAGGTTGTATTCAGCCGCATAGCAAAGTATGTCTATGGTCGTAAAAAAATGTTTTTTTCATTTTTACGTTTGATTTATACGGTGAAAGTTTCGTATAATCTTTCCTTTGTTTGTATGAAAGTTGTCTTTCTTTTTTTGCCCAAGGGAGACGAAGCTTAAGAAGCTCGGTGCCGAGCCCATGCAAAGTCAGTTGCAGGATGGTATCATTCCGGATGCAATCGAGAGGAATGAGAGCAGATGTTCGTGAACCGCAAGGCTAAGGAATGAGATTTTTCAGATCGTGGTGCGAGGAAACAAAGTTTAGATTTGTCGCTCAGCGCCAGATCACATGGCTTGGTTTTTGCAATAAAGAAAGTACTTTTCGAAAAACCTGTTATGTTTACTTTCGAAAGTTACTTCGTTATGACATGATCCTGACAATACGAAGGATTTTTCGCGTAAGTAACGGGCGATGAATTTAGTAAATAGATACGACGCATTGGGATAACAATGTTTTCGCAGATTTTTGAGAAACCTTTCCGCTTAGTTTTTAATTCTTCGGTGATAGTTTCTTTTTTTTGGAGTCACTCATGGAGTTTTACCAAAAGTTATTTCACCGAGATCTAATCGCAAAACGTTTTAGCGGGTTTCTCGCGCGGAACGAATCACTTGACCAGCAATAAGATCAGTCGGCGAGCAGGAAAGACGTGTCCCCTGTTGCTGCTTCTTATGTTCTCGATTTTTATTTTTCCGAAAATATTCTTTATATTATTCTGTGACTCACTTGGTTCGACGAAAAGCAAGAGTAATGCTTTGATGCCTAAAGATTTCTCGTATAATTTTTTGCTTTTTATACGAAACTTGGTTTGTCAAGTTGAAAAATATCTTTAGGACTTCGGCAAATCATCGAGTTTCACTCTAAGTTTTGCAGAGATTTTCTAACCGCATGATTGCGACGAGAGATGCTGTATAGTCCTCGAGATTATTTCCCAGACGACTTGGATCAGGCTTTAGCGTTTAGATGGATCTTAGATTGTCGTTTGCTTTTGGGATGATTTTGAAATTTTTTTTACGCTTTTCGATAGTAGGGAGATTCTATAATATTCTAACTTTTTCTTTATTAGAAAGTTTCAAAAATTTCGATTACAAAGCGAATATTTTAAAATTGGGAGTATACAAATACTCGTATACGCACCCACTCCCCCCCCCCCCGTTTTGGAAAGGGAGATAGCTAAACTCGTCTTTAGGCGAGCTGCCTACGTATTCCTTTTGGAAATCAAGCCATCTCGTAGTTCTGGTTGTTGGTGCGAGAGTTTTTACTCGGCTGTCGCAGACTTCTCGATCACTTTAGTCGCTGGATCGGCGTCTTGGTCCGGGTTTATCTCCTGCGGTTAGGTAGAAGGGATGGGTTCGGAAATTTGTTGCTTCTAGACCGTTGCTGGTTTTGGTTCGGCTTCTGCGGGCGGTTGTGTTAACTTCGCCCGTTTTGGTTTAACTGCGACCGCCAATTACCTTAGCTTATGTTCAGCTAAAAAGCAAGATCGCGATTGTCTCTGGCATCCCCAAATTGCCGCGACTCTCGTAGGGGTCGGAAACTTGATGCCTAAGTGGTATGTCGATAGAACCGCCTTCATGGAGTTTATCCAAGGCGTGCCCATGATCACGTTGTAGATAGATGGGGAGTCGACGATTGCGCAGTCGTCAATTTTCGTCACTTCTTTTGCGGCGACCGGAAGTCAGATCGATCCTAGAGTCATAGCCGTTTTGACGGAGAAGCTGGTCAACGGCTTTGGTATTGGCTTGATCTCCGATAAATCGATTCCCATGCGCGCCAACGTGTTGCGGAAGATTACGTTGACGGTGCTTCCGCTGTCGAACAGGATTCGAGCGACTTCTAAGTCGCTTATGACTAAGTCGATGACGAGAGGGTCAGCGTGTGGTTGTTCAATTCCGCCGGTTTCCGTGTCATCGAAAGAGATTACCCCCTTTGGAGTGTTGTCCGATGGTACGTTCCAACTCGAACCGTTTCGGCTTTTCGTTGGTAGGAATTGATAGATGAGATGGTATCGCTGTAGTATTGCGATTCACCGATGATTATATTGATCTTTCGGTGGTTAGTGTCATTACCTTTCTCGTCTTGCCTTCGTCCGCGTTTCTCGCCCGACTGGTTCCCTTGAGGCGGAGTTTCCGCTAGCGAGTTCCTATCGTTTTTCGGGGGGAGATCTGAATCGCGGATGAGGTCCTTCACGCTGGATATCTCGAGAGTTCTCCCTCGAGCAATTTTTCGGCTATTCTGGCGCCGAGAACTTTGCAGTTCACGGTAGAGTGCCCGCGAGTTTGGTGGAGATCGCAGAAGGAATTCTTGTTGTAATTCGGATTCCTTAATCACGTGTTCCCCGTAGTTCGCCCTTGTTCCGATCCAGAATTTATGGCGTAATTGTGCGTCCCTTAGAGATCCTGTCTCTCGTGATAGACTTATTTGTCGTTACGAGGGTTCTTCTTTTTCGACTTCTGCTCGGACGCGATGTCCTTTGCGGACGATTTCGCCGACTTATGCTTCTCAAACACGATTTTAGTCTGCTCTTCGATGGTTATGTAGTTGGTAGCTTTGTGGAGCACGTCCTGGATTGCCGCGGTTTTCCGAGAGTTATCCACTTTCGAAACTTCGACTTGAACCAGAGCGATTTCCTGAGCGCATCGACGGCGGCTTTATCGCTTATTCCGCTAATCCTGGCCATGATAAGTTTGAACTTGCTCATGAAGTCGCGGAGAGGTTCGTCTTCCTTCTGGGATAAGCTCTCAAGATCGGCGTAGGAAGTTTCCCTATTCATAAACATCGAGTATTGCTTCAGGAATTCGGAAGCAAGCTGGCGGAAACTCCCGATTGAATTCCGCTTGAGCTTGGCGAACCACTCGAGTGCTGCTCCTTCTAGGTTTTCGACGAAAATACGGCAATAGCCCGCGTCTTTTTCGTGATCTTTGAGCTTGGCTTGTCCCATGGCGATCTGGAAGGCCTGCAGGTGCGCTTTGGGATTGGAAGTCCCGTCGTAGGTCGGCACTCTGAGCTTTCCAGGATCGGGTAGCTTGACCTCGGTGATGCGAGCCATGAAAGGCGTTTTCCGAGATTTGTATAGCAGCCGACCGATTTCGGGCGCGACCTTGATAGCATGGTGAATTTAAGATTTCACCGCTTTTACTGCTGCGGCCGTTTTATCGATGTAGTCACGGAGATCGTGAATCTCTGTTAGTTCGCCAGTAGTTTTCCGACCTCGTCGGCGTTTGCTGCGAGTAACACGAGATTGTTCCTCGGCTGTTTTTGCGCGTTGCACGCAGTAGAGTTCCTCCTTGTCCTCAGTAAGAGAACGCTCAGAAGAGGATTCCGGCTGAGGACTGCGATCTTTCCTCCTCCTCGGATGGATGTCTGCATCTTCATCCGATGGATCAGATTGGTTGCTTGTTTTCAGGTTAACCCTTTCGACACCGTCTTCTTCGGTCTCCTATATGCGAGTAGGAGATTTGTCTGATTCGTTCAGAGTCGCGTTAAGGTTATCCTTTTCGGAGTTTTGCTCTGGCAGATTTCCCTGCTCGGTTCTGGGGCGATCCAAAGGAGTCCTTAAATCGAGGCTTCTTCCGCAGATCCTAGTAGTTCCGCGGGGGCGAATTTCCCTGGTTCTCGCAGTTAAGGTTTCAACCTGTTTTGCGAGTGAACCAATGAGCTTTTCTTGTTCCTCCGATTTTTTGTTGAAATCGGAGAACATCTTTTCGACGGCCTCGGTGTTAGCGTTAGCGTTAGCATTAACCACGGACACGTCTGGAGCTGGTGTGTTTTCAATGTTGTCGCTATCGATGCGAGTTGGTTGTTCTTCTGTCATCGTTTCTCGATTGAGCGTGCTGCGGCTTGAATGTGAGATAAATCCGACCCCCCCCTCCTTATAGCGCCAAACTGTGGGAACTGAAATTCACCCCTGTCAATTTTACGTAAATTTAAGAATTTAGAGTAAACCCTAATTACCCAGAGGGCCCGGCTATCTGCGGAACCGCACACAAGCAATCAAGAACACGATATGAATAAGTAAAAGATGATAAAATACGAGATCAAGAGCAAGAAGGATTCTTATTCCGAATTTGCGTAAGAACGGTACAACAAGAGTAAGCCTTAGCTACGTGAGCCGTCGGCGAGATTCCTAGTTCTAGCAATCTAATACTAAAACCCTAGTTGAGACGCAGCTCGATAACAAAAACGGAAAGTTTCCTAAATGCTAAGTTTTGGTGGTGAAAGCTCTGAAAATTCGTTTTTTGCTTTTGTCCTTTGCCTTCTTCTTATATACTCCTCCTTAGGCTGTTTAGTCCTTCCTTTTCGCCCGGATTCAAGTTTATCGAGAATCTTCCATTTATCTTAATCTTTCCATTTTCCTGCGGAAATCTTCTATTTATACTCAAACTTGACATTTATCTTCAAACTTGACAATTATCTTCTTTCTGCGTGTAATTCGTCAAACCGTCGTTATATCTTTGGGCTGGATTTCGTTTAAAGTCGCAAGTGAGCTTTTATCGCGCTTAAGGGCTGCTCGAGCCGTTTTGCGATAAAAACCATTTTACGATTTTAGACGAGATCGTTTCCTGATACGATGCCGTTTTTATAAGATTTCTCGAGTTAATCGTATAGTTTGACAATGTACGATGTTTCGTCTAATCGTCGCCGTTTCATACGATCTTCCTGAACTTTACGAGAAAAGAAGACTTTTACGATATTTATCTTAAAACTTAATCGGTGAGATGGATCAAGACGAAATGAGAGACGTTTCCACCAAGGTTCAGAGCATGATCGAATCGAACTATGTATGCCTTACATCAAGGATGCGGGAGATCGAGGCTCGGGACGGTCAGCTTGACGTACGGCGAGCCGAACCGGGTCGCTTCAGCTCGCCGTATGGCGAGTTGCTTAGAGGCGAGCTGGCTTGGTCGAACCAGCTCGCCGTACGGCGAGCTGAACCGGCTGGTTCGGCTTGTCGTATGTTGAACTGGTTCGATCGAACCTGCTCGCGATTTAGGGCGGATGAGGTTTTTTGCGGTTTTTTGCTTATCTTGGGCAATCGTGTAATCGGCGATTGTTTCGTTGGTTCTTCCGAGATGACGATCTCCAAGTTTTCCTCGGATTTCCTTTGTTCGGAAAGTCCTTAGAATTTTATAAAACAACTTCTCGTGTTTTATAAAACCTTTTTTTACTTTTGCGGAGAATTTTAGCCATTGATTCTGTCGTGACTGATTTTGACACCAACAACCAATTGCTTTGATTGGTTAGGATTAGGGATTTGATGGGATTTTTTTTTTGAGTGAGGCTATGTGATTAGAGGAAAGAAAAGAAGAGGGTGAAAGCACAGAAAGAGTGAAAATAATCCCAAAAATAAAAAAATGGGTGAATGATGTTGGTGTCCAAATCGGTCACGATGGAATCAATGGCTAAAAGTCTCCGCAAAAATAAGAATACGTTTTATAAAACACGAGAAGTTGTTTTGTAAAATTCTAAGGACGTTCCGAACAAAGGAAATCCGCGCAAAACTTGGAATTTTAATCTCGGAAAAACAAACGAAACAATCTCCGAATATCCGATTGCCCAAGTTAAGCGAAAAACCAAAACATTCAACCCGCCGTAATCACGAGTAGGTTCAATCGAACCAACTCGCTATACGCCAAGCTGAACCAACCGAACCGTGATCGAAACATCTCTTGCTCCCCGCATTCCCGACACGAAGCAAACGTCCTTCGACTCCAATTGTGCTCTGAAGCGTGATCGGAACATCTCTTGTTCCATCTTGATCCGTCTTACCATTCGAGTTTTACTATAAAAATCGTAAAAGTCTGCTTTTCTCGTAAGAATTCGGGAAAATCATATAAAACGGCAACGATTAGACGAAACATCGTACATTGTCAAACTATACGGTTAACTCGGGAATTCTTATCAAAATGACATCGTATCAGGAAACGATCTCGTCTAAAATCGTAAAACGGTTTTTATCTCAAAATGGTTCGAAAAGTCTTAAAACGCAATAAAAACCTATCCACGGTTTTAGACGAAGTACAACTCAAAGATACAACGACGGTTTGAATATTTACTCGCAGAAATAAGATAAATGTCATGTTTGAAGATAAATGTCGAATTTGAAGATAAATAGAAGATTTCCGAAGAAAAATGGAAAGATCGAGATAAATGGAAGATTTCCAATAGACTCAAATCCCTAAACCCAGCACACTGGTCTCTAACGTCTCAAGGCATGATTCGATATCCTAAAGGCATGTCTCTTCATTCAAATCTAAACGCTCACTGAATTTCAAAAAATTCCGGAAGGGGCAAACGAATAGGGAGATCTACAAAAAGAGTTAGACTATGAGACAACAACTCATATTCTTCCCTCTACATTCATACGAATAAAAACACGCTCTTAAAAACGCAAACTAATTTATAATAAAGCCGCAAAGAGGCAGGGACTCAGAGTCACACACCGCAAGTCTGAAAATAATAACGGCCACACTCGGCCAGAGCAAACAGCCTATGAGGCTAGTCTTAAGGCTGGCAAAGGTCCAATACAAGATTCCATCGACATCAATATGCTCGATAATTTCTACACAACACATCACTAGACTGTAAAGGTCTCACTGGGAAACAGGTCATACGAACCTTAACTCCAAAACAAACTACGAAAGGCTTGATCCCTTCAATAGAGTACGTAGGCAGCCTTCACAAGGCGCAGCACTAATCTTAAACGCTTTCCGCTCTCTGGAGAGTGGAAAGATCACTTTTAGCGGACCTTTCCAACCATTAATTCCGCCTAACTTACCTAAAACTGGCTAACCACTCGCAACAACCTCACACTAGAGGCTCAAGGCTCTAGCAAGCTGGGCGGGGGGTTAACTGTTTGTGTCAAAATCGGTTAGGACGGAATCAATGGCTAAAAGTCTCTGCAAAAATAAGAATACGTTATATAAAACACAAGAAGTTGTTTTGTAAAATTCTAAGGACTTTCCGAACAAAGGAAATCCGCGCGAAACTTGGAAATTGTAATCTCGGAAAAACGAACGAAACAATCTTCGAATATCCGATTGCCCAAGTTAAGCGGAAAAACAAAATATCCAACCAGCCATAATCACTAGTAGGTTTGATCGAACCAGCTCACCATACGGCAAGCTGGTTCACACGAATCAGGTCGCCGTACGGCGAGCTGAACTGTTCCCGGTTTAGTTCGCCGTACGTCTAGCTGACCAGTCCGAGCCCTGCTCCCCGTACTCCCGACACGAAGCATACATCCTTCGACTCCAATCGTGCTCTGAACCGTGATCAGAAGGTCTCTTGTTCCATCTCGATCCGTCTTACCATTCGAGTTTTACGATAAAAATCGTAAAAGTCTACTTTTCTCTTAGGAATTCAGGAAAATCGTGTAAAACGGCAACGATTAGACGAAACATCGTACATTGTCAAAATATACGGTTAACTCGGGAATTCTTATCAAAATGGCATCGTATCAGGAAACGATCTCGTCTAAAATCGTAAAACGGTTTTTATCTCAAAACGGCTCGGAAAGTCTTAAAACGCGATAAAAACCTATCCACGGTTTTAGACGAAGTACAGCTCAAAGATACAATGACGGTTTGAATATTCACTCGCAGAAAGAAGATAAATTTCAAGTTTGAAGATAAATGTCAAATTTGAAGATAAATAGAAGATTTCCGAAGAAAAATGGAAAGATCGAGATAAATGGAAGATTTCCGATAGACTCGAATCTGGGCGAAAAGGAAGGACTAAATCACCTAAGGAGGGAGTATATAAGCAGAAGGCCAAAGACAGAAGAAGGAGACGATATTCAGAGCTCTCATCTTAGACTTTTACAACTTTTCTAGACTTAGAATTCTCCGCACTTAGAAACTTAGGCTTTATTCTCGACAAGTTCGGTTTCTATGACTGGCGCTCAATTACTAGACGAACTCGCCCAGGCAGTTCGATCTCTTTTCCAGCTCTATCAATTGAAATACGTTCGACTTGATCCTTGAAAGGGGTATGTAGGCAGCCTTTCATAAGGTTCAGTCTGAAATCAATCAAACTCTCTTTTTCTTATAGAAAGTAAAGCTCTATAGTTAAAAAAAAAATGATGATGAGATCCTTAGAAAAAAGAAAAAAAAAAGGAGAGAAAGAATAAAGAGGATGAAAGAAAAGAGAGCAATGTAATAGTTTCCTAAGTAATGAAATGGTGAAAAAGAGTGAGTTTGGAGTGAGAGAAATGTTTTGGGTTTGCTATTTGTGGGTTTGGATTATAGATATATAACTAAGGAAGAGTAGAACATGGAATCAATACGTGTATGAATGAATTGTTCTTCTTCTTCTTACTTTTGCAATTAGCTTGTGCATCCATTTTTCATGAGTGGGAAACCTTAAAGAAATTGAATAATCCCCACTTTAAAAGTAATCTTGGCCCCTTTGACACCTAGCCCATTGATTTGTGATTTAAGTTGATTGACAGAGTTCACTAAACACTTAATGAATGTTAAAGAGTTGAGTTCCATTGATTTCTTGCTAATAAATTAAAAGTTTAGCTCAAGGCAATACATGAGTGATGAGTATGGCTAGCTCTTTTAGAGTAGAGATCATTGGTGCACTTTAAAACTACTTGGATGGACATTGAGTTGAATGCTTTTGTTGTTAATCTACACTTTAAGTTCTCATTTTTAAATATCTTCCCTTGTTTTATTTTGAAAGTTTACTTGAGGACAAGTAAAGATTTAGTTTGGGGGAGTTGATATGTAGTTTTTTTTATAGGTTTTTAGGATCTCATTTAGTTCATATTAATCATTTAGATTTCACATTAGGTGAATATATTGCATTAGAGTGTTCATTTGCATATAACAGGGTTTGAATTGCACTTTATGGAAGTATTGGGTCCAATATGATGTTGACAAGAGACGAGAGACTTCAATGCGCAATTTAAAGAAGGTCTGGTCGCTGTGGGTGTCGATTTCCACCTACTGTCAAATAATCGTAAATAAGGAAACTTCGGGAAAACCCTAAGTTTTCAGAGGAACCGGCTATCTGCGAGAACCGCACAACGAAGATTAAGATAACGAGAAAACTTAGAATTAAAACGAAAATAAATGAGATTGAAAGCAAGAAGGTTCTTATTCCAAATCTGCGTAGAACTGGTACAAAAGAGAGGCCTTAAGCTGTGTAAGCCGTCGGCAAAATCCTTAGAAATCTAAGAACGAAAACCCTAATTGAGACGCAGCTCGCTAACTCACTCGGCGTTTTTTATTAAAAGGCGCGTTTTTATGATTTCAACGAGAAATCTTGAATAAATCGTATAGTTTAGGCAATGTTCGGTGTTTAATTTAACCGTTGCCGTTTTATACGATTTCCTTGAGTTCTTTCTGAGAAAACAAAGTTTTACGGTTTTTATCGTAAAACTCGAATGGTAAGTCGGATCGAGATGGAACGAGAGATATTTCGGCCGTGGTTTAGAACGCGACCTTGTCGAAAGACGTAAGTTTCGAATCGGGAATACGGGAAATCGAGACGCGGAGTGTCCGGGAAGTCTCTAGTTCGCCCATCGGCGAGCTAAGCCGGGCCGGCTTAGTTCGCCGATGGGCGAACTAGTTGATCACTTCCTAGTCCGCCCATCGGCGAACTAGTTGCGACTAGTTCGCGTTTTACGGCTTTTTCGGTTTTTTGCGGTTTCCTAAAACGATTCTCGAGTTTTATAAAACGATCTTCGGGTTTCATAAAACCACCTTCGCGTTTTATAAAACGATCTTCGAGTTTTACAAAACGATCTTTGAGTTTTATAAAACGATTCTCGAGTTTTATAAAACGATCTTTCGAGTTTTATAAAACGATTTCTCGAGTTTTATAAAACGATCTTCGGGTTTTATAAAACGATTTCTCGAGTTTTATAAAACGATCTTCGAGTTTTATAAAGCGATTTCTCGAGTTTTATAAAACGATTTCTCAAGTTTTATAAAACGATCTTCGAGTTTTATAAAACGATCTTTGAGTTTTACAAAACGATCTTTGAGTTTTATAAAACGATTCTCGAGTTTTATAAAACGATCTTTCGAGTTTTATAAAACGATTTCTCAAGTTTTATAAAACGATCTTCGAGTTTTATAAAACGATTCTCGAGTTTTATATAACGATCTTCGAGTTTTATAAGACGATTTCTCGAGTTTTATAAAATGATCTTTGAGTTTTATAAAACGATTCTCGAGTTTTATAAAGCGATTCCTCGAGTTTTATAAAACGATTTCTCGAGTTATATAAAACGATCTTTCGAGTTTTATAAAACGATTTCTCGAGTTTTATAAAACGATCTTCGGGTTTTATAAAACGATCTTCGAGTTTTATAAAACGATTCTCGAGTTTTATATAACGATTTCTCGAGTTTTATAAAACGATCTTCGAGTTTTATAAAATGATCTTTGAGTTTTATAAAACGATTCTCGAGTTTTATAAAGCGATTCCTCGAGTTTTATAAAACGATTTCTCGAGTTATATAAAACGATTTCTCAAGTTTTATAAAACGATCTTCGGGTTTTATAAAACGATTTCTCAAGTTTTATAAAACGATCTTCGAGTTTTATAAGACGATTTCTCGAGTTTTATAAAAAGATTTCTCGAGTTTTATAAAACGATCTTCGAGTTTTATAAAACGATCTTTGAGTTTTATAAAACGATTCTCGAGTTTTATAAAACGATCTTTCGAGTTTTATAAAACGATTTCTCGAGTTTTATAAAACGATCTTCGGGTTTTATAAAACGATCTTCGAGTTTTATAAAACGATTCTCGAGTTTTATAAAACGATTTCTCGAGTTTTATAAAACGATCTTCGAGTTTTATAAAATGATCTTTGAGTTTTATAAAACGATTCTCGAGTTTTATAAAGCGATTCCTCGAGTTTTATAAAACGATTTCTCGAGTTTTATAAAACGATTTCTCGAGTTTTATAAAACGATCTTCGAGTTTTATAAAACGATCTTTGAGTTTTATAAAACGATTCTCGAGTTTTATAAAACGATCTTTCGAGTTTTATAAAACGGTCTGCGAGTTTTATAAATGACTTTGAGTTTTATAAAACTATTCCTCGGGTTTTATAAAACTGTCCTTTTTGTATTTTCGCGGGGAGTTTTGGCTATTAATTCCGTCGTACCGATTTTGACCCCAACAGTTAGCCCCCCAGCTCGTAAGAATCGTGAGATTCTTGCGAGTGGATTGAGCTCGTTTGGCGAGTTTGGCGGAATTAGGCGGAACTTTAATGGCCAAAAGTCCAAAGGTGAATAGTAAAATTCTTCCCTATAAGTATATGGAGTGAGTTTCATAAATTTTTCATTCATTCCTCCATAACTTGCTTAAGATTTAGGAAGGCTTCTCTCTACTCTTTCCTTTAGATCCTTTTTTCTTTCGACTATCCAACATGTCTTTTGGACGGAAAGTTTCAGATGATGCTCATGCATTAATCTTTGATCCGAGCGACCTTGATACTTCCAGCGGCTGTCCTCTTCCCAAGCCGGTCTTTCGACGTTTCTCTACGACTAAGGAAGAGTTCGCAGACTATTATTCAGCCGTGAGTGCCGCGGAGGTGCCGCCTTCGAATTTCTGGGTTCCGAAGAGAAATAATCCCCCGAAGAGGGCAGTTGGCATGAGCACGAGTACCGTTGGTTCTCTCAGATATTTGAATAATACCTGTGCGATCCCCGAGTCAGTTCAGTTCTGCATCCCTGTCGAGGGTATGAGTGCCGAGGATCCGCCTCCGGGTTATTTTACGTGCTATGAAGCCTTTCTGCTAACCTGCCATCTATGGTTCCCTATTCCTCGAGCCATTTTCGAATTCTTGGACAGGTTTGGAGTACCATTCGGCCAACTACGCCCTAAAGGCTTACAACACCTTATCGGGATTCTGGTGTTGGGATATGAACGCGGTATGTCCCTTGATGCGGATTATCTTTTGTCTATATTGACATTCAAGGGGAGAAAGGGCGGTTTTTACTTAGCCCCCAGACGGGACATGACGGTTGTTGGCGGGCTTGCCTCGAATGATCACGACTGGATCTGCCATTTCTTTTATGTCAAAATCGACAGCGAATCGGTGGAAGAGAGTTGTATTCCTTTGATTAGGGCTGCGCGGGTAACAAACGGTATTCCGTTAACGTGATACCCATATCTATGTAGATATAGGTTTTAACTTTTTCGTTTATCTCGCAGTGCCTGCCCTTCCGGTGCCGATGCTTGAAGATTTTCCGACGGTTATGAATCTTCTGCCCGGCGGCCCGCTTCATTGGGGGTATTTTTCTCCGAAAAGGATCCGTCGTGCCGCCGCCTATTATTCGTCCGGTTTTTCTCGCGACGATCATGCTGATCTTAAGGCGGACGATGGTGCGGAGGAGAGGGAAAGATCTAGATCTCCGCAGGATAGAGAAGTTCTGGTCGACCATGGTCGGGCATCTAACGAAGATATTGATATCGAGGATCTTATTGATTTTTCGCCCCCCGAATTTGATCCGGCTGAGACGTCATCCCGAGGACCAGCCGACACACCGTTTGCGAAAGCGTCGAGGCTTTTCAACAAGGTTTGCCTATTCTTTATTATAATTATGTACGTACGTTTTTACGAAGGATGTTTGTTCCGTTTCGCAGGGTCTTCGTTTTATGAGCGAGGCGGTGAATGCAAATAGTGCGGAGCTTCGAAGGGCCGAATCCAGGGCTGCTGCAGCAGAGGCGGAGGCTGCTCGTATCAGAGGGGAGATCGATGCCAGTTTCTCTCGTGCCCAGGATTTGGCTGCAAAGGAGGCCGCTCGTGTGAGAGAAGAGTATGAAGCTGAATCCCGTCGAAGCTTAGAACTTTCCGACACGATGGCTCGCCGTGCTCGTAGGGCAGGCAAAAGAGAGGTCGCTGCGGAGTTGATGGCTCGGCGCAAGCGGTTCGTGCCTCTTTATGCGGAATTTGAAGATGCGCAAAGAGCGAATGGTAATTTCCGCGAGTGTCGGGGCGTAGTTGGGGGTTTGCACCTTACTAGAAGCCGGATTATTCGTATGAGGCTGCGATTGCGAAGCAGAAGAAGCGTCTAGCTAAGAGAGAGAAGAAGAAGAACGGATCTGCCAACCCTGGGAAGGTTATGTGGGATCAGTGGGATCCTATCGTGGTATCGCCGGATTCGGTCGAAGTTGGACCTGAGATCCCGGACATGGGTGGCGAGGTCGATCAGTCCGCTTTTGATGACTTCGATGTGTGATGTTCTTAGTTTTTTCGATTTTGTTGCCGGGAATGACCGTTGGTGGCTTTGAATCCCTACCGCTGGGCGGTGTGTATTCGGATGCTTTTAATAAGAAAATATTTTCTAAGTATGAAACTCGTTTTTTATGTTAGATGTAGAGGAAAGAATACGAGTTGTCATCTCGTACCTAACTCTTTGGTGTAAATCGTCCGATTCGTTAACTCGGGAGATTTCGATTTTCGCGAGTGTTTAG
>CAKOAT010090711.1:111965-130434 GCA_932364175.1 Eruca vesicaria subsp. sativa | reverse complement strand
CCCCCCCCCCCCCCCCCCCCCCCCCCGCTTTGGAAGGGGGGATAGCTGAACTCGTCTTTAGGCGAGCTGCCTACGTATTCCTTTCGGAAATCAAGGCATCTCGTAGTTCTGATTGTTTGCGCGAGTGTGCTTACTCGGCTGTCGTAGACTTCTCGATCGCTTCAGTCGCGGGATCGATGTCTTTGTCCGGGATTGTCTCCTCCGGTTGGGTGGAAGCGATGGGTGCGGAAACTTCTGGTTTCTCGGCCGTTGCTTGCTTTGGGTCGTCGTCTGCGGGCGGTGGCGTGATCTTTGCCCGTTTTGGTTTCACGATCGCGACCGCCAATTGCCTCAGCTTATGTTCGGCCAGGAAGCAAGATCGCGATTGTCATTGGCATCCCCAAATTACTGTGACTCCCGTAGGCGTCGGGAATTTGATGCCTAAGTGATACGTGGACAGAACCGCCTTCATGGAATTTATCCAAGGCGTGCCCATAATCACGTTGTAGATAGCCGGGAAATCGACTACCGCGAAGTTAACGATTTTCGTCACTTCTTTCGCGACGACCGGTAGTCGGATTGATCCCAGAGTCATTGACGTTTCGCCGGAGAAACTAGTCAGCGGTTTTGGAATCGGCTCGACTTCCGAGAGGTCGATTCCCATGCGTGCTAGTGTGTTGCGGAAGATGACGTTGACCGTGCTTCCGGCATCAACCAGGGTTCGAGCAACCTCTAGATCGCGTATCACCAAATCGATGACAAGGGGATCGGCATGCGGTTGGTCGATTCCGCCGGTTTCAGCATCGTTGAAAGAGATTACTCCTGTCGGAGAATCGTCCATCGGCACCTTCCAACTCGAGCCGGTTTCGGCTTTACGTTGGTAGGATTTTATTGACGAGACGGTGTCGTTAAAGTATGGCGATTCGCCGATGATCATGTTGNGCCGGTTTCGGCTTTACGTTGGTAGGATTTTATTGACGAGACGGTGTCGTTAAAGTATGGCGATTCGCCGATGATCATGTTGATTTTTCGGCGGTTAGCATCGTTACCCTTCTCGTCTACTTTTCGTCCGCGTTTTTCGCCCGACTGATTTCCCTGAGGCGGGGTTTGCGTGTTTTTGTCATTCTTCGGGACGCGGTCCAAATCGCGGATAAGATCCTTGACACTAGATATCTCGGAAAGTTCTCCCGCGACTAACTTTGCGGTTAGTCTGGCGCCGAGAACTTTGCAGTTCACGGTGGAATGACCATGGGTTTGGTGGAGTTCGCAGAAAGAATTCTCGTCGTAATTTGAATTTCTCGTCCACGTGTTACCCGTAGTTCGCCCTTGCTCCGAACCGGAGTTGATAGCGTAGTTATGCGCCCCTCGGAGATCCTGTCCCTCATGATGGACGAATTTGTCGTTACAAGAGCTTTTCTTTTTCTTCTTCTGCTCGGACGCGTTATCCTTCGCGGATGTTTACGTCGGCTTATGCATCTCGGACAGGATTTTAGTTTCCTCTTCGATGGTTATGAAGTCGGTGGCCTTATGGAGCGCATCCTGGATCGTCCGCGGTTTCTCGAGAGTTATCCATTTGCGGAACTTCGATTTATACCAGAGCGATTTCCTCAACGCGTCGATGGCGGCTTTGTCGCTAATCCCGCTAACCCTAGCCATGACGAGTTTGAATCTACTCATGAAATCGCGGAGAGATTCGTCTTCCTCGTGCACCAAGCTCCAAAGGTCGGCGTCGGAGGTTTCTGGGTTAATGAACATCGAGTATTGCTTCAGGAATTCCGAAGCCAAACGACGGAAACTTCAGATCGAATTTCGCCTAAGTTTGGCGAACCATTCGAGCGCAGCTCCTTCTAGGTTTTCGACGAAGAGGCGGCAGTAGCCTGTGTCTTTTTCGTGGTCCTTGAGCTTTGCTCGTCCCATGGTGATCTGGAATGCTTGCAGGTGTGGTTTGGGATCGGACGTCCCGTCGTAAGTTGGCACCTTAAGCTTTCCGGGATCGGACAGTTTGATCTCGGTGATGCGGGCCGTGAAGGGCGTTTTCCGAGACTCGTACAGTAGCCGATCGATCTCGGATGCGGCACTGGTAGCGTGGTGAATCTGAGATTTCACCGCTTTTACCGCTGCGGCCGTTTTGGTGATGTATTCGCGGAGATCGCGAATCTCGGTCTGATCGCCAGCAGTTTTCGACCTTGTCGGCGTTTGCTGCGAGTGACCGGAGATCGCTCCTCGGCGGTTTTTGCGTATCGCGCGAAGTCGAGTTCCCCTTCGTCTCTAGTAAAGGAACGTTCGGGAGAAGACTCCGGTTGAGGACTGCGAGTTTTTCTTCTCCTAGGATGGACGTCGGCGTCTTCGTCTGTCGAGTCGGCCTGGTCGCTTGTTTCCAAGTTGACCCTTTCGATGCCGTCGCCTTCGGTCTCCTGTTCGCGAATAGGAGATTTTTCCGATTCGTTCAGTGTCGTGTCAGGGTTTTCATTCCCGGAATCCTTCTCTGGTACTTTTCCCTGATCGATTCTGGGACGATCCGTAGGAGCGCCGAAATCGAGTCTCCTTCCGCGAATTTTGGTAGTTCCGCGGGGGCGAATCGCTTTGGCTCTCGCAGTTAGGGTTTCGAGCCGTTTTGCGAGCGAACCAATGAGCTTATCCTGCTCTTCTGATTTTTTGTTAAACTCGGAAAGCATCTTTTCGACGGTCTCGGCGTTAGCGTTCGTAGCGTTGGCCGCAGGCGCGTCTTTTGGTAGTGGTGTTTCAACGTTGTCGCGTTCGTTGCGAGTTTGGTTGTCACCAGCCATCGTTTCTTCGTTGGACATGTTGCGGTTACGGTGTAAGATAGATCCGACCCCCCCTCCTTCTAGCGCCAAACTGTGGGTGTGTTGATTTCCACCTACTGTCAAATAATCGTAATTAAGGAAACTTCGGGAAAACCCTAAGTTTCCAGAGGAACCTGCTATCTGCGAGAACCGCACAACGAAGATTAAGATAACGAGAAAACTTACAATTAAAACAAAAATAAATGAGATTGAAAGCAAGAAGGTTCTTATTCCGAATTTGCGTAGAACTGGTACAAAAGAGAGGCCTTAAGCTGTGTAAGCCGTCGGCAAAATCCTTAGAAATCTAAGAACGAAAACCCTAATTGAGACGCAGCTCGCTAACAGAAAAACGGAAATATTCCTAATTGCTAGATTTGGTGGTGAGAACTCTGAATTTCGTGTGTGTTGCTTCTGCCCTAGACCTCCTATTTATATACTCCTCGCCTTGGTCGTTCGGTCTTTCCATTTTGCCCAGATTCGACTATATCCGGAACTTTCCATTTTTCTCGATCCTTCCTTTTCTTCTGCGGAAATCTTCTATTTTTCTTCAAACCTTCCTTTTATCTTTAAACTTGACTTTTATTTCCTACTGCGAGTAAACCGTCAAAACGTTACCAAATCTGCGGGTTAGATTCCGTTGAAATCGCGAGATGGGTTTTTATCGCGTTTTAGGTCCTTCCGGGCCGTTTTGCGATAAATCCGTTTTCCGACTTTTTACGAGATCGTTTCCTGATATGACGTTGTTTTTAATAAATCACTCGAGTTAATCGCTAGGTTTTACGATTTATTCGACTTTTTATTAAAAACACGTTTTTTACGACTTACTCGGCGTTTTTTATTAAAAGGCGCGTTTTTATGATTTCAACGAGAAATCTTGAATAAATTGTATAGTTTAGGAAATGTTTTGTGTTTCGTTTAACCGTTGCCGTTTTATACGATTTCCTCGAGTTCTTTCCGAGAAAACGAAGTTTTACGGTTTTTATCGTAAAACTCGAACGGTAAGTCGGATCGAGATGGAACGGGAGATATTTCGGCCGTGGTTTAGAACGCGACCTTGTCGAAAGACGTAAGTTTCGAATCGGGAATACGGGAAATCGAGACGCGGAGTGTCCGGGAAATCTCTAGGTCGCCCATCGGCGAGCTAAGCCGGGCCGGCTTAGTTCGCCGATGGGCGAACTAGTCGAGCATGTCCTAGTTCGCCCATCGGCGAAATAAGCCGGGCCGGCTTAGTTCGCCGATGGGTGAACTAGTTGCGACTAGTTCGCGTTTTACGGTTTTTTCGGTTTTTTGCGGTTTCGTAAAACGATTCTCGAGTTTTATAAAACGATCTTCAGATTTCATAAAACGACCTTCGAGTTTTATAAAACGATCTTCGAGTTTTTTAAAACGATCTTCGAGTTTTATAAAACGATCTTCGAGTTTTATAAAATGATTCTCGAGTTTTATAAAACGATTTCTCGAGTTTTATAAAACGATCTTCGAGTTTTATAAAACGATCTTCGAGTTTTAGAAAACGATCTTCGAGTTTTATAAAACGATCTTTCGAGTTTTATAAAGTGATTTCTCGAGTTTTATAAAACGATCTTCGGGTTTTATAAAACGATCTTCGAGTTTTATAAAACGATTCTCGAGTTTTATAAAACGATTTCTCGAGTTTTATAAAACGAACTTCGAGTTTTATAAAACGATCTTTGAGTTTTATAAAACGATTCTCGAGTTTTATAAAGCGATTCCTCGAGTTTTATAAAACGATTTCTCGAGTTTTATAAAATGATTTCTCGAGTTTTATAAAACGATCTTCGAGTTTTATAAAACGATCTTTGAGTTTTATAAAACGATTCTCGAGTTTTATAAAATGATCTTTCGAGTTTTATAAAACGGTCTGCGAGTTTTATAAATGACTTTGAGTTTTATAAAACTATTCCTCGGGTTTTATAAAACTGTCCTTTTTGTATTTTCGCGGGGAGTTTTGGCTATTAATTCCGTCGTACCGATTTTGACCCCAACAGTCGCACAATTAAAAAGTCTTGGTGCCGTTTTGTTGAGAAGGCAAAGTCTTGACACCTGTTTTGCAAATAAGAAAGAGTCCATCATTTGAGAGCTCACGGGCTTTCTTCTCTTCGATTTGTGACGGCGGAGCTTTAAGAGATGATGACGCCATGGATGGAACACAGCCACGTGAATGATCTCGACGGAGACAAGGAGCTCGGCCACGACGAAGTTTGGTCTCGACGGTGAGCACGAGGAGAACAAAAGACGAAGATGGAGAGTGACGGTGGCTGGATCGGTGAGCACGATCCTTGGAGCGACCAAGCAGAGGGAGGTGGAGTGGTCGCTGAGCTTAGGAGTGACTTGACGTAGCGAGGAACACGACTCGCTCGCATTCTCTACCGTCTCGAAGCCAAATGGAGCGGCTTGACGGAGCGACCAAGCGAGGTCTATGTGGAGAAGAAGACACACGAAGTCAACATGTTGACCGGGTTATTCTGGTTTGACCCGGTGTAATCTAGTTAACCCAATTTGAGTTTTACCTCTCTATATATAGTTTTAGACCCCAAAAACCCTAGAGGATTTGATTTTCTCTGAAGACTTTGTTTTAATCTTGTAAAAGCTTGAACCTTGTGATCAATTTAAAGGAGTACTTCATCTTATATTGTGTATCTCTTGATCATAAACATGATTAGCCTTGAATCTCATATGGGTTTAAGGTTTATCATGTCGATTAGTGAGTAATTCACCTTTGAATTCATGGGATAGGGAGATTAAGGGTGATTAGGCTAGAACTAGGATGTTTAGTGTAGATTTATCTTATTCCTTGCTAGTAGAGTATCCTTAATACATCCTTTGATTTAGCCTCTCAAGGGTTGAACTTTAGGCATTTCACACCTCACAAGGTGTTCGATGAAATGCCTGAGTCAACTCTCCTAAGCTTTTAACATACTTTACCAAAGACATTTGTTGTTAAAGGTGTTAAGATGGCTATAGACTTGTTCTTAACGATTACTTCTGTAACATTCAACCCAAGACATTTGATGTTTGAGTTATTTTAGTAAATGAGCATTCATCTAGACATAGAGCTTGCTTAGAAAACTGTCTAGGCTTAAGGTTGATAGTTTAATTGATCATTTGCCATCCTTATTTTGAAGTTTGATCACTCAAGATCTAATCCCTACTCCCATGGGTTCTCCTTTCTCTTAATCAAGGAAGTTATTTTAGTTATCGTTTTCTTATTCTTAGTTATAGTTCAAAACCATCATTTATTCGATTGCACTTAGATTAAGTGAGTACTTGTATTCTCGGTGCTTTAAAATCCCTTAGAATTGGTTCGGCAATCTCTTATACTACAACATTTGTTATAGGAGCCTTGAAAACTCCTAACTTCAATTCCTAATATATTACCTACAGGTGTTTCATGTATTTTTGTTGTAAGTAGCTCCGCAAATGCAAAAGAAAGTAGTTGTTGTAGAAAGACATGACAATCATGACTCTTCATCCCATAGAACTTTTGGCATTTTTCAATACATCCAGATAGATTTGAAACATACCCATTGGGAAACTTCAGATTTGATGCCACCCAGTTGAACAAGACTGACTTATTTTCTGATGAGAATGTGAATATCGGAACTGAAACTTTTCCATTGCTTTTTATATGTAACTCACTTCTTGAGAAAATATCCGGTAAGTTCAACCTTCATGTTGTCTTTTGTGTTCTCTTGGACATTCAATATTGTCATCACGATGTTCTCTAAGAAAATATTCTCTATATGCATCACATCGAGTTTGTGGCGCAAAAGAAGGTCCTTCCAATATGACAACTCTCAAAATATACTCTTCTTGTGTCAGTTGTGCTGAACGCCGTAAAAATCAGGCATATTACCGGAAACATGCCAATTACCCCTGCAATGAACTGTTTTTTGAGCTACGTAGTAATCGATTTGTGCTTCAATTTGTTGTCTAGTTAAATATGGAGGACTATTGTCTCTCACGACTCTTTTAGACTTAAACAGTGTCTTGTTTCTTCAGTACGGATGACTTATGGGAATAAATTGATAGTAACAATCGAACCAACATGTATTCCTACCATTCTTCAATTGAAACGCATATCTCAATTCATTACAATTTGGACAAGATAATCTCTCATATGTAGTCATCTAGACAGCATTCCATAAGCAGAAAAGTCACTTATGGTTCACAAAAATATTGCTCGCATCGTAAATTTTGTTTTTGTTGAACAATCATACGTCCTCACCCATGTCGGCCACAAATATTTCAACTCTTTAATCGATGATTGTACAAAAACATCTAGAGAATTTTTTGGATGTTTCGGACCAGGTATTAATATGGTCAAGAATAGAAACTCTCGTTCCATGCACATCTCCGGTGGTAGGTTGTATGGCGTAAGAATGACTGACCACAATGAACATTGTCTCCCTGACATTCTAAATGGACTAATCCATCCGTGCAAAATCCAAGATACATATTTCAAATATTTCTAACGAACTTGGATGTATTTTATTAAAATGTTTTCAAGCTTTTGCATCTGATGGATGAATGATCTCGCCATTCGTCTGAGTATGTTCAGTATTCCATCTCATCCCTCCAGAAGCTGTCTCAGATTGGGACAATCTTTTCAATTTATCTATAATTGATCTCAAATTGGTACAATCTTTTCAATTTGTCTGTAATTGGTAGGTACCACATCCTTTGGTACGGTACCCTATTACGCTCTCGTCCTTTCAGCTTGAGTCGTGGATTTTTGCAGAATTGACATTTTTATAACTTCTCATCATCTCCCCAATAGATCATGCAATTGTCGATTGAAACATATATCATCTTCGAATGCAACCCAAGACTATAAACCAATTTCTGAATCTCATAATAAGAATCAGCGGACACATAGTTTTCTGGCAAATACACTTTAAACAAGTCTCCACATGTATCCATGCAATTTTCAGGTAGATTTTGATCAGTTTTAATCTTTATCATCCTAGTTGCTAACAACAATTTAGAGAGACCTTCTCTTGAATCATTGTAGATTGGCTTATTCACAGTAGTTAACATTTCATTAAAAAAAAATGTGTCTATGTTAGGTTCTTCAACTTCATCAGCTACAGATGACTCGGTTATCATATCATGAACCCTATCATAATCTACCATCTTGTCCTCCTGATGGTAACTATTTTTATTATGCAAATGATCAGCCAGTTCATCCTGAAAATTGATATTAGTACTACTAACTTCATTCCCATGATTATATCCTTCTCGATGTTGAAACCAAATATAGTAATGTGGCATGAAATCTCTATTTACTAAATGCTTCCATACATTTTCACGAGAGCTAATTTTGGTATTGTTGCATTTCTGATAGGGATAAAACATCGTACCGCTTTCCTGCGAGAGCGGTGTAGAATCTGCTTGATGTATAAATGTCTCCAGTCCGTCAAGAAATTCTTTCTTCATTCTCCCGTAAGCATCTCTAGGGTTTAGGGTTTAGGGTTTAGGGTTTAGGGTTTAGGGTTTTTCTCATAAGTCCGTAACTCTGGAACTCAAAAAAAATTCCATCACCGGACATTTTTTTCTTTCACGTTTTCGGTTTTAGTTTTTGATGTGTTTCATTTGAAAGACAAATGACATATATATATAGAAAATTTTTGAATTTGATAGGTGAAATTTTACTACGAACTTATGAAAAAACATAGTTAGTTAGCCCAACCACAAACATTTTTACACATATAAAGTAGATACACTCAAGAATTCATCGTTAAATGGACGTACAATATTTCATCGTAAAATAAAAGCTAATTTTACGTCGACTTTACGACAAAAAAGTTTTATTTGTAAAATCCACGTAAATAACTATTTTTTACGACGAATGTGTTTCCTCGCTAATTTACGACAAATGTACGAGGAGTTAATGTTTCCTCGTAAAGCCGATGTAGACTAATTGTAAATTTACGAGTTTTCTATTTCTTCTTAGATTTTCCAGGTAAAGCGGAAGTTTTTGTAGTGAGCATGCTCTATTTATTCACGATGTGTCTTACAACTATTTTTTGTTGTTAAGATCAAATCGCCAGTTTTTATTTCCATATTAGTCTTTCTTTTGGGTATCTCTCTCAACTTAACAATACATATACTGTGTGACTTAAGTTTGGGGGAAGTACCAAGTGTTTAATCATGTTTTATTTGATGATTTTGAGTCTCATGCATTGCATTGTACATTTACATAAAAAACCAAAAAAAATAAAAAAAAATCGAAAAACTAAAAAACAAAAACAAAAATCATGTAGGTTGCATCATTTGCACTTTTAGGAGAGTCTAGAGAATATAGATTTAATTCACTTCCCTAGGGAACAATTATTTTAAAACACCTTGTGAAGGACACTTGTCAAGAGCTCAAAGTGACACCCTAGTTAGACACATTAAGTAGCTTGTGCATCTATTGAAAACCTTGCACGCTTCGAGCCTTGAAAACTCTTCTTGAAACATGTTTGCTTGCTTTAAATCGACATTGTTCTTGAAACCAGCTCCAATCTGAATTTTGGCTTAATGAACTTAATCTCTCTTGCATATGGGAACTTGCATACTTGATCATGGATCTCATACACATTTGGGTTATCTTATTCCATTTTTACCACTCTTTTGTTAACCCAAATGGTACTCCACACCCTTAATTTGAACCCAAGCCATTCTTTTGAGACCAAACATTTGATTTGCATGAGTGAGGCCTTCTTTTGATAGTTTGTCATGTGCAAAATCTTGAGAGTATTGGAGGCGACATAGGATTGTTCTCATCGCTTGCTAGCATAGGAACCTCTTTTGAGCTAGCATCTAGGAGGGTGGGTGGGTTTATGTGCTCTAAAGTTAAAATCTTAGGTTTTGATTGAGTTATCTTGAGAAATTTGTGCTAAAATGTGTCTTCAGAAAAGAAGAAAGCCATTAGGGACTAAAAGAAAGAAAAAGAAGCTCTAGATTGTGTATTAAGGAACACCTCCCCTAAAAAAAAAAAGAAACAAAAAAATAAGTTCGGGGGAGGAGATGTGTAAAGAAGAAAGTTAGAGTTACAAAGTAGAAAGCTTGTGATGAGTCCCTAGTTGGTTGTGCTAAAGTAAAAAAAAAAAAAGAGAAGAATTTGTTCATTGGGTGAGTGATGTGAGCAAAGGCTATTTGTGGTATGAGATGAAGAAAGAAAGGGTTAGAAATTGTGATCGCTTAGGAAAAGAGTAGAATGATGAGAATAAGACTGTGTATGCATGAGTTGCCTCTAGTCTTAGATAAATTTTGCATAATGATTAAGCTCCTTGTTCTTGAGTGATAGTCACTAAAAATGATGTATTTGAACCCTTTTCTTCATTCTCATTAGACCTTTTGCTTGCATAGCCAAATGATTGAGATCATGTGCCCATTTGTGAGAATTCACTTTGTGAAGTGTGTGTGTGTGAACTAATGTGAGAGCTGGTTTAAAGACTTGTAAATTGAAAAGTATTGCACCTTGCTTAAAGGCATAAGAGTGTGTTGATAGGCCTAGAGAAGCTAGAGTATGATAAGAGAGTGTGCTCATGCTACTTGGAATGCCTCTTTAGGATGTTAAGTTGAGTTCTTAGACGTGTTTCTTTTGGTTATGAGCTCCCACCTTCAAACCTCTATTTCCCATAAGTTCTAGAAAGTTCACTTGAGGACAAGTAAAGAACTAGTTTGGGGGAGTTGATGTCTTGCATATTTTCATTGTCTCACCCTTTCATCCATGTGCATTTTGATCATATATACTAGGATTTAGTCATATTTAGGTTGCATTTTGCATACATGAGTCTTTATCCGGGGTTGGAGTGTGCCATGGAGTGATTTGAGATGTTTAGGAGCTTTGTGATCCAAAAAGGACTGAAAGATGAGCATGGATGGAGCCTTAAAAGAAATCTTCTGCTGCTAAGATTTTGTGAAGACACAGAAAATTGAGTTAGCTTTCTAATAGAAGTGGTTTCAAGTCGTTTGAAGATGTAATCGAGTTATGACCAATTTACTAAAGGCATATCCACCCTGTTCGAGCATCCTGGAGCGGGGTCAGGGGGTCGGCCCAGACCACAGCGGACTCATGGCAGCGGGGCTAGGGGGCCGCTCGGCTTTACGGCTCAGTTCACAGCGGGGTTGTGACCCCGCTGCGCGTTTATGTTTGGACGAAAATACTTGCTTTCGAGGACCTTTTTGCAATTTCGTTTTTTATGTTTTGAGTTGGAAAAACCTAAGTTTAAGTACTCTTTGTAGCCTACCAGGCAGATTTTCTTTTGTTCTTGAAGAAAAACTTCTTTGGATTGAGATTTCATTGCTTTCATCTTGTGTTCTTGTTGATTTCTTATCTATTTCTCTACATGATTAATCTGAAATCCAATATGGGTTTGAGAGGAATCATGGAGATTAGTGAGTAATCACCTTTTGAATTCATGGGTTAGGGAGATTAAGGGTGATTAGGTTAGATCTAGGATGTTTTAGTGTTAGATTTCTCTTGTTCCTTGCTTATTAGAGTAACCATAATGCCTCTTTTGAATTGATCACTCAAAGGTTGACCTCTAGACATTTCCCACTCACAAAGTGTTCGATGAAATGTCTGAGTCAACTCTCTTAAGCTTTTAACAGTCTTTACCAGAGACACTTGTTGTTAAAGGTGTTAAGATGGCTAATAGATCTATTCCTAATGATTACTTTCATTCAACCAAAGACATTTGATGCTTGAGTTATGGTAGTAAATGAATATTCATCTAGACATAGAGCTTGTTTAGAATCGTATCTAGGCCTAAGGTAGACAATTTAATTGATCGCTTGCCATCCTTAGATCGAAACTTGATCACCCAATGTCAAATTCCCTATACCCATGAGTTCTCCTTTATCTTCATTGTCAAAGTTATATCTTTTATTGCATTCTAGTTATAATTAACTTTAAAAACCAATCAATCACATGATCGCACTTAAATTAAGCTAATACTTGCTTTCTCGGTGCTTTTACATCTCTCAGAACTGGTTCGACAATCATTTATACTACAACATTTGCCTTAGGAGCCTTGAAAACTCCTAACATCACTTATCTACCCAAAACAACAAGTGTTTACGTTCTTTATTTTATGTTTTGACTGGGACCAACACTCTAACACTAACTGAAGCTGCTAAAGACACTCATATTTACAAGAAACTAAGACTCAAATTGTTAACCATCTACCCACTTGCATCTTTAATAATGTATAACGATCTCATGACCAATTGTTTATTAGCCGGAAATTTAGAAACTTACTATATCAAAAGCATTCCAGAATATTTTGAAAAAAAAATACAAAACCAACGTTGGTCTCCATCATCTACAAAAAAAATTATATGTAGATACATTTTATCTTTACGACATAACCACGCTATGTAGATGAGATAACGATGTTGGATATGTATACACTAATATAATTGGTTGGAAGTAAGACATAATGTGGGTACTCAGTGTTGGAACCACTTTTAAAAAACATTGTATGGAGTACGAGTTCAATGACTCGATTGTTAGTCCACCCTTTGACAAGCAAATACAGGTACAATTTTCATCCACCCAAACATCATTAACAAGAGACGCAACCACTGCTATTTGTACAAGCAAATGACTAAGTTCGTTTACTTCATTTAAAACATGTTTATTCAATATTTATATCTTAATATTATAATTCAAAACGTAAAAACTATTATGAACTATGAAAATAATATTTAATAATATATTTATGTTCGCCGCAATTACAATAAATATCACTTCTCTGGAAAAAAAGTCATGTGGATCCTCAATTTCTTACATATAAAATCCCTAATATCATACATAAAAAATAACTTAACTTTCATCAGTAAGTCGCATCCCACTATTTGAATACATGTCCATAAACACCAATACCAAAAAAAACATAACCACAATTCTAACTTATACAACAAACCAATAAACAAACCAATAAGATAATTTATAAATTTGAATAACACAAATGTCAAACAATCGGCGCGTACCGCGGACATACCAGATAAGTTACATTTTAAGCAATCTATCGGTTTTTGGGGGTGTTCGTGTCAAAATGAATATGTACCAATTCTGATTCCAATTCAGGACAAGTCTTTCGAAAACAAAATACAATTGATAGACATGATTTAAGACTTCGTGCATGACAAATATCAGTTTGTCTGTTACTGGAGAGTAAGAGGAAAGGAGGGCTTGGGAGCAAATGGCTTGAAGCCATACACATTGCCATTTTACTTAGAGGACAGAAAGCTTGGATGATAAGATTACATGATTAGCATTTTCCATAAAATTTCTATTTTCAGACATAATGTCAGCTTAAATTAGAACAAATATTTGATCATCCTATCATCAGTATCCCCGTCTCAAAATAACTCGCTACAATGGATCAAAATCTTGATGCCAAAAAAGAAAGAAAGAAAAGGAGAATCATGGGACTTATTGCTTCCTTCCTCTTCCTTTCTTCGCAGGCTGTGTCTCCATCTGTTCTTTCCCGTTCACTTTAGAAAGATCAACTGCGTAAATAAAGTAAGCAATAAACTCAGAGTAGAATATAACACAAACATATTGACGTTGAAACATCCATTCTCTCTTTAATGAAAATTAAAGAAAATAAAATGTTACCATCAGGTCCTCTGGCCATGAGGGTGAAGAATATGTTATTAAGTTTCTCCATCTTCTTTGCTTCTTGTGCATGGTCTGTCTTGAACTTGAGACACTAAGGAAAAAAAAAAGGAGAACTCAAATCTATCATATGCTTTCACATTAAAAAAAATGGAATGCAGAGGATGAAACAAGACGGCAACAGCAAGGAGGATCTAATCAACCACAGAGGGTAGCAAGCATAACTATGCTTCAACACAAGCTAAAACCAAAGTAACCACACAACAAGGACAAGGTAAGATGAACACGGAGTGGTATCAGTAATCATCATGGACAACCCGAAATTACATCCACCAGATACAAAACTATGCAGACAAGATATCAATCATCAAACTACACGCAATTGCAATTGCAATTGCAATTCCAATGGACAATTATCTACTACAGATACAAACTCCACGAACATACAATTACAAGAAGCAAGCATAGAGAAGTATGACAACAAGCTTTACCTCTTTGTTATCAGGAACCTTGAGAACCAACTTGCCACCACAATGTCTATACTTGACGACATACCGCGTCGAACGGACTTGGGGCGATCGAATTGACTATGTAAACCATCGAGATTCAGTTGAACGGATTTGGGGCGATCCAATTGACTGTAATTTCTGAGAGACACAATTCGCAAAATAACCTCGACGGAGACTCAGAGGCCATCCCGCATAAGTGATGCGGGAGGGGAAATCCTTATTTTAATTTTTTATTATTACTTTTTTAATTTTTTCTTCTTGACTTTTTAAAAAATAAAAAATAAAAAAATAAAGTGACCAATAACAGGCAGCTATTTGGCTTGGGGCCGTGTAAAAATGATGAACCGGGTTCATTTGCAAGAGGCGGGACAAAACGAATTCATGGGTTTCATCTTTGTAATATTTTATTATTATTTTTCTTTTTAGATTTTTCTTTTTTAAAAATTTTTAATTGAACCAATCTCCTTCCGACACGTGGTGAACTCCACCCTCTTGGGATTCACCGGGATGAACTTTTGGAGAGAAGTTCATCACTGTTCATCTAGAAAACTGTGTGAACCCCTTTATAAACCCTTTATGAACTCTCAATGTATGCGTAAGATTTGACCCGAACCAAATTGAACTGCTTCAAACCGTCATTTGTTTTTGGTTTAATTTCAGTTATGAATTTGATTTTATATATAATTTTTGAAAATAGATTATTGACTTGGTTCGATTTCAAATTTTTATTTAAAAATTATAACCGAATCATACAATTCTAACCAATTATGGATACATCTTAAACAAAAATAACCAAATTACTTGAATTTCAACTAAATTAAACCTAACTGACTGAAATTTAAAAAAAATTCCAAACTAATTGAAGGACAATTCTCTAAAATAGCTCTTTTTTAGGTTTTTATCACAAAAAGACCTCAAAAATTAAAATGACCAAAATAGCACATTTTATTTTGAAAATTTTAAGTTTTCTTAATTTTTTAAAATTTGAAACCCTATCCCTAAAACCCCACTCATCAACTCTAAAAAAAAAAAATCTAAGATTAGTTAACCCAAGGGTATAAATGTATACTTAATAAAACATTTAAGTGTTATTTTGGTCATTTTAATTGTTAAGGTATATATTTGTGATAAAAATATTTTAGGTTTATTCTAGTCATTTTCTCCTAATTGAATACCAAACCAAATTTTGGTTAAAATTTTAAATTACTTTTTGACTTTCTATAACTCTTTTCATGTGTATTACGAAACTAGGAAAAATTGGCTGACGATCAAACCGGATCAAATCACATTAAACCAGACCGGTTCTTATCTATACTATTATTTAAGAAGTAAATTTGCTTAGTTGTCATGTTCTCCATAAGTTTAGGTAATTTTGTTTATTTATCATATTTTTAATATTTATATGTATTTTATTTGTAAATGAAACAAATCTATATGAATATATCATACTTTTAGAAAATAAGATAACTCTTGTGAATTATGTTGTTATCTTGAAATATACTTTTATATATAAAACTTAAATTTGAAATTAAGATGTAAACACTATTACATTTATCTAAAACGAATTTAAATTAATAATTTAATATTTTTCTAAAATAAGATAATCATTATGGATTATATTTTTATGTTGAATATATATTTTCCTATTATAAAACTTAAAATTAAGATATAAAAATTATATTATTAATAATTAAATATAAATCATAATTAAATATAAATCATCAAAACAATTATTTGAAAAGTGAATTTGTTGATTTGTCTCCATGATCCTAGGTAATTTTGATCATTTATGAGAATTTCTATAATTTTGTTTATTATTGATTATATATTTAAAACTAATGTATATTAATAATATGATATTTTAGAAAATAATTTAATACTTATGTATTATGCTGTTATGTTGAAATTTTTTTTTTCTATTATAAAATTTAAAACTAACATGTTAAAAATCTATAATATTATTTAAGAAGGGAATTTGATGACTAATGATTTTTCATATTTTCCATGATTTTAGGTAATTTTGATAATTTATCAATTTATATAATTTTATGTATTAAGTATTATATATATTTTAAAAAATTATAATAACAGTATCAGATTCTTAAAAAATAAAATACTTCTTATGTATTAAGTTGCTGTCTTGAAAATATATTTTTCTATTAGAAATTTAAAATGAAAATATAAAAAGTTGTAGTTGTTCTATAATTGAAATAAATTTACACTAATAATATTATACTTTTAGAGAATATGGTAATTCTTATGTATTATGTTGTTATCCTGAAAATATATTTTGGTATTATACAATTTAAAACTAAAATAGAAAATTATCTATTATTAATTAATATAAATTATCACTCAAGAAAAAATATTTAAGAAGTTAATTTGTTGATTCATTAAGTTCTCAATGATTTTAGGTAATTTTAACTATATGTCATAATTTTTATAATCTTATATAATTATTATATAGTTAAAAAAATTATCATATTATATTTTCAGAAAATAAAATTATGCATTATATTGTTATCTTGAAAATATGTTTTTCTAATATAAAATTAAAATTAAGATATAAATATTATATATAAATCATGAAAAATAGTTATAGAAATATACTCTTTTAAATATTTATGATGTTTGAGTTTTGTCATTGATAATTATTGAAAAAGGCCAAAATAGTCTCAATCCAAGTTTCTATCACAAAATAGCCCACAAGGCCCATTATCCCAAAAATAGGTTTCATTAATGTGCTCATTTACCATTATATCCTTCTCTTCTTTTGTCTAATTAATTATTAAAAAAAAAAAAAGAAATTGAAATCAGGCGACGGCATCTCCGACGACGACGGCATCTCGTCATCTCCGACGACGGCATCTCGTCATCTCCGACGACGGTTTATCATCTCGTCTTCTCCGACGACGCTTATCATCTCGTCTTCTCCGACGACGGCGTCGTTCATCGTATCAGAAGACAGCATCTCGTCATCTCCGACGACGGTTTATCATCTCGTCTTCTCCGACGACGCTTATCATCTCGTCTTCTCCGATGACGGCGTCGTTCATCGTATCAGAAGTATGTGGTATATTTATTTTCAATTATCAGTTTGATGAATTGATGCTATGATCCATTTTGATGGATTTTATGATTTTGGTTTAAAGTGATTTGGTAACGATGATGAGATTTGCTTTTGACAATTTTTGTTCGTTTGTGTTTGTGTTTTTGAGATTTACATTGAAATCGAGATACAAATTCAACTTTATCATTGATACATTGACATTACCTTGTGTTTTGAGTATTGGTCTTGTGCTTGTGGTTGTGAAACTTTGTAGTACTTTAAAAAATTTAGGAAGGATTTATGTAGTTTCAGGATGAGTTTCTAGAAAAGCAAATTCGATGTTAAAACTCATGATGGATGATTTTGAAACTTTGTAGTGTTTTTAAAATTTCTGGAACGCTTTCCATAATATTTGATAATACCATTCTTACGCCTGTTGATATCTTTTTGGTATTCTCGTGATCTTCCTTATTACATTGTTAGTCTTTTACTTGTTTTCTGATGAGATGATTGTGAAACTTTGTAGTGTTTTTAAATTTTCAGGAAAGCTTGCCATTATATTTGATGATAACAAATTTGAATCTTTTTTTGCTTTTGTGTCTTGTTGTTTTCCTTATGCCTGTTGATATCTTTTTGGTAGTCTCGTGATCTTCCTTATTACATTGTTAGTCTCTTACTTGTGTTCTGGTTTTTAACAGATATTGAACTATGGCTGAAGTGTTTTGTGTCTGTAGACAATGGACCTCGAAAGAGTCTCTGCAGTGGGAGTTTACCGCTGATGCAAATAGAAATGCATCCTTCATTTACATAGAAGAAGATACCGAGTATGAAGAGTTGAAGAAGATTATCTCTGAAGATTTTAATCTTAAAGAGAAAGAGATCAATTTGAGTTATGGGATTTCATTGGATATGAAAACTATTGTTGAAGGCTTCCCCCCCCCATCTCTATAGGTAACTCTCGTCATCTCAGAACTTTCATCGGCAAGATTAGAGCATTTGATGGAACTTCCCGGTTGTGTGTTAAGGTTTGTATCTTTTTTCAATCAAATATTTTTTCAGGATAACTTTCCTAATAATGTATTAATCCTTTCAGAACAACTCGACTTTTTGCAGGTTAATACTGCTTCAGCTAGCTACAACAATCAAGCATCTGATTTTTTTGCTTCTCATGTTCCATTGAATGCTACTCCAGTGTTTAGCTCTACTGTGCAGAGAGAAAAAGAGGTACTAATCCTTAGATTGTTCAGGATAGGTTTTATGATTTTTTCTTACTTATACATTTCAGGATAGCTTTCCTAATAATGTATTAATCCTTCCAGAACAACTCGACTTTTTGCAGGTTAATACTGCTTCAGCTAGCTACAACAATCAAGCATCTGATATTTTTGCTTCTCATGTTCCATTGAATGCCACTCCAGTGTTTAGCTCTACTGTGCAGAGAGAAAAAGAGGTGCATCATTTTTCTATTCTTTTTTGTTTTGTTCTTGTT
>CAKOAT010090711.1:73111-108125 GCA_932364175.1 Eruca vesicaria subsp. sativa | reverse complement strand
GAAAGCGAGAGAGATGATTTTGATTTGGGCTTTGTCTATTCTTTTTATTTGTTTTTTATTCTGATTTGGGCTAAGAGTTGGGCTCAGAATAACATTTTATGGGCCACGTGAAAAAATGGGAATGGCATTTCTGCATAAGATTAGCAGTACAAAATAAACCACTCTGTTAATTGGCTGGTTATAAATTCAATTTTTTTTTATACTTTAAACATCACAAAATTTGAAACTTATCAACATTAGATCCCAATCCTTAGCCACATTGGGTAATTGGCATTTTTTTGAGTTCCTATTTTTCTACAAATTGGAACTTTTAAAAATATCTGGAAACCCATCCAGAATACTTAACATGCCTTCCTTCGTTTCTTTTAATATATAAGATTGAGTTAAATAAATTTAAGCACAAACATCTACCAGATGATTCTCCTCGTCCCAGCAGCTAAACATACATACCCTCGCTCTCTCTCAACCCCGGTTCTAATCTTGGCAGGTTATAAATTTAAAATCTTTTTATTTATTCTTTGAAACTTATCAACATTAAATTTCAATCCTTAGCCACATTTGTCAATTTTCATTTTTGTATGTTTCTATTTTTCTACAAATTTAAACTTTTTAAAATTTCTGGAAGCCCATCCAGAATACTTAACATGCCTTCCTACGTTTCGTTTAATACATAAGATTTAAGTTTTGTTTTATCTACCAGATGATTCTCCTCGGCCCAGCGGCTAAATTTGCATACTCTCACACTCTCTCAACTCGGGTTCGAACCTTGGCTGGTTATATAAACAATTTCTTTTGTTTTTATACTTTGAACATCACAAAATTTGAAACTTATTAACATTAGATTCCAATCCTTAGCCACATTGGTTAATTGACATTTTTTTAAGTTTCTACTTTTTTACAAATTGGAACTTTTTAAAATTTCTGGAAGCCCATCCAGAATACTTAACATACCTTCCTACGTTTCGTTTAATATATATGATTTAAGTTTTGTTAACTACCAGATGATTCTCCTCGGCCCAGCGGCTAAACTTGCATAATCTCACACTCACTCAACTCGTGTTCGAACCTTGGCTGGTTATATAAACAATTTTTTTTGTTTTTACACTTTGAACATCACAAAATTTGAAACTTATCAACATTAGATCCCAATCATTAGCCACATTGGTTAATTGACATTTTTTTAAGTTTCTACTTTTTTACAAAATGGAACTTTTTAAAATATCTGGAAGCCCATCCAGAATACTTAACATGCCTTCCTACGTTTCGTTTAATATATAAGATTTAAGTTTTGTTCATCTACCAGATGATTCTCGTCGGCCCAGCGGCTAAACTTGCATACCCTCACACTCACTCAACTCGGGTTCGAACCTTGGCTGGTTATATAAACATTTTTTTTTTGTTTTTATACTTTGAACATCACAAAATTTGAAACTTATCAACATTAGATCCCAATCATTAGCCACATTTGTCAATTTTCAATTTTTTAAGTTTCTATTTTTTCTACAAAATGGAACTTTTTAAAATTTCTGGAAGCCCATCCAGAGTACTTTACATGTCTTCCTACGTTTCGTTTAAATTTTCTATTCCTAAATTTGGGCTTTGTCTATTCTTTTTATTCGTTTATTATTCTGATTTGGGCTCAGAGTTGGGCTTAAAACCCATCGTACATGCTCAATTCATTTTTTTATAGTTTGAAGTTTTTCTACAAATTGAAACATTTTATGTCTGGAAACCCATCCAGAATACTAGAAATGCTTTCTTACATTTTAAATTATACACAAGATTGAGTTAAAGTTTGTTATAAAATGAAAGCATCTGAAACTACACATAATTTGAACAAAGGTGTTTTGTGATAAGCCAATGGTTTTATATCTCAAAATGACAAATATAAAGCAATTATCTTCCTGACAACTTCAAAAATTATTAAAATGATCTTATTCAATTAAAAAGATAAAGCATAAAACATAAGGTTTTCAAAGTCTTAGAACATAATAGAGAAGATATTAATCATCCAACATCCAAGTTTCGCCAAGCTTTTGCCAGTTAGGTGCTTCAACCTTGACATCAAGCAAGATTCCTTCTGCCTTTATGTATTTTGCTTTAAGTTTTTTCAACTCAGCGGCAAAGTCAAAGTTTTCAGCCTCCATAATGGCTTCAAGCAAATCAATCCGAGCAGAAATAGATTGTACTTTGCTTGATGCTCCATACCATTCGGCTTCAGTTTGCCTATGTTTCTTAACCAAGTCGAGAATCGATCTGTAATGCATTGTGGTTTCTTCTTTGCCTTTGTTGAAACCTTCACTAGCATCTGATCCATAGACCTCCTCCAAAGGACGCTTCATCATCCTTTTTGATTCTTCCATTTTACACTTGATACTACATGGAAAATTGAAAACAAGATGTTAGTACATTATTAACTAGAAAAACAAACTAATTTGTATCCGAGATTAGGTTTTTGTCTAAATAGAACAAAAAAAACAGCATTTTTTATAACTCTACTTGAGATCGCAAAATACGAGATTTTGTATAAAAAAGATGAAAATAAGGAAAAAATAACTTGTTTGAATTCGAGAATTGAAATGAATAAAACAAGAACAATTGAAAAAGGAGAAAATCGACTACACTTACTTAGAATTGAGATTGCAAAAGAAATTATAACAGAGAGAAGAGATGGAAAAATAACGAAGATCTAGTATCCTATTTTATAGATAAAATGATCTATTGGAGACCTTTCACATACATTGCTTCGGGAAACAACGTTTAGGAAACAACGCTTCGGAAACAAACTCGTCGAAAACAGGATGTCTCATTAATTACACATAAGTCCAAAATCTAACACATAATTAAAAAAAAAAAATTTGAACCAACAAGGTTTCGAACATGGGTTACGGTTTCCTAAGAGAGGAGGTTTAGCCGTTAGGCTGAGGCGAATCATCTGGTTGAATGTAAAACATAAATATATTTGAACCATAAAGTTTTGTTTTTTCAACATTTTGGTAAGAATTTTGGTATTTCAGGATGGGTTTCCAGGTTATTTTATTATTTATTGTGCTTATTTTCTTAAACTAGATCCAAAACTAATATCTTGAAAAGTAAAAAAAAATGTTCCATTCCCTTGAGAATCGAACCTGGGTCGTGGCACATATATCAGTTTCGTAAGAGAGAGTTTAACCGTTAGGCTGAGGAGAATCATCTGGTCGAATGTAAAACATAAATATATTTAATCCATAAAGTTTTGTTTTTTCAACATTTTGGTAAGCATTTTGGTGTTTCAGGATGGGCTTCCAGAAAAGCCTCATTTCTTTCCAAACTTTTTGATCTCATTTCATTTAAGAAAGATAAACATTTGTATTCAATTATTTTTGGAAATCTATTAAGTTGAAGTGATCATTCATTACAAACCTATACTTAATGAATGTAAAACATAAATATATTTAATCCATAAAGTTTTGGTTTTTCAACATTTTGGTGTTTCAGGATGGGTTTCCAGAAAAGCCTCATTTCTTTCCAAACTTTTTGATCTCATTTCATTTAAGAAAGATAAACATTTGTATTCAATTATTTTTGAAAATCTATTAAGTTGAAGTGATCATTCATTATAAACCTATACTTAATGAATGTAAAACATAAATATATTTAATCCATAAAGTTTTGGTGTTTCAGGATGGATTTCCAGAAAAGCCTCATTTCTTTCCAAACTTTTTGATTTCATTTCATTTAAGAAAGATAAACATTTGTATTCAATTATTGCCAGACATACTCTCTCATCAGAAGCATCTCTGTCTGTCTTCCTAAGCTGATTCACCACATCCCTTAAGTTATGATTACGCCTCTCTAGCAAGTCCCATTTATATCTCTCGGGTTCCATTCTTGGTTCTTCTCCTTCAACTCTACATTTCAACCCAGTCACCATGTGAAATTCTCTAATAGAGAATCTCATGGGCTACGCACCAAAATGAAACCAGGCTTCATTCTCTTTGACAGTAACAATGCTTCTTACGAGAATTGCATACACAGTCTTTGCTGATAATTTTAGCCCACTCTGACTTAGCCTCAGTATAGGTCCCATGAAAGACTCTCGGATTCTTCTCATCTTATCTTCTGTTAGGATGCTTTCAACTATAGGAATATAGGCTGAGATTGAATGTTGGTTGATTGCCAAGTTTTTTCCCATTGGCTCTGAACCAATCGGATACCTCAGCTCTGGAAGTGCTAGTCTTGTTGGTAAAGAATCTCCCATCATTTGTCTCTGCTCTGCGAAAACAAGAGGAAAAAAAATTTCAAAATAATTCCGGAAGCCTTTCCTGAAACTGTACAAATGATTCACGAAACCTTCATAAACACTAGAGAGTTTCACAATCACAAGAAACAAGAGATATCAACATGCTTAACTAGAACAGGACATTGAATAAAAAAATTTCAAAATTTCAAACTATTCTGGAAGGCTTTCCTGAAACTTTACAAATGAAAAACACATTCAATGTAAAAATGAAAACACATTCAACATATTCCTGAAACTATTCTGGAAGGCTTTCCTGAAACTGTTCAATTGAAAACACATTCATTTGCTAAACACATGAAGTAGATTTGAGCTTCATAAGATTAAAAAAATAAAATGTTGACAAAGCATTTATAAGAGAGTAAAAAACACAAGATTTGCTAATAGTCGAAAGAGTCAAGACCAAAACGAATTGAAAACAAAAAGAGTTTTGAGAACTGGGAAGAACTAAGTAACTCAATCAAACAAAGAGTACCTGTGGAACTCTTTCATCTCTCTTTACCTTTTGATTCCAAATCACGCAAGCAACAAAACAAAGTAGCTAGCTTTCAACAAAACAAATGCAAAAGAGCTTTTGTTTTTAGGAGTCTAACGAGTGAACACAATACACTCATGATTATCCAAAACAAGAAAAAGCTATAACTTTTGTGTATTCTTAACTAGGAAAAATCATAACTATTAGAGGAACAAGAGAACTAAAGCACCATCACACACTAAAATAAAAGGACGCGAACAACAAAAGTATGAATAACAAATCAAAATCCTTAAAAATCGTACCGAAATAGCCTAAGAAGAAAAATCGTACCGAAATTGCGTCGTCGAACCTTCCTGGGCTTCGTCGGAGATGATAGAGCGAGATTGGAGCCGACGGAAGAGCGAGATTGTAGCCGACGGAAGAGCGAGATTGGAGCCGACGGAAGAGAATCGGATCCGCCGTCTGAGATTCTCGTCGAATGGAAGAAATGTTTTTTTTCTTTTTGAAGCTTTTTTATTAAACACAAAACAAGGGCAGTGTGGACATTTCTCTCTTTAATGAAGGTTATATTTGTGACTTTTGCCTTCTGGGGCTCTTTTTGGGATAGAAACTTGAAATGGGCTATTATGGTCAATTGCCCATAATTATTTGATGTTTGATTTTTACTTTTTGGAAAATAAAAAATAATTTATTATGCTGATTTTTTAAATTAATAAAATATCAACTTAAAAAAAATATTTATAGGAGAATTATACCCGTAAATGCGTTAAAAGATCTAGTTATAAGTAAACCCTAACGGTTTCTTCTTCGTCATGTTTCCCAAATTCTCTGTTCTTCACCATCATGCTCCCTCGTTTATTCCTTAGAGCTTCCAGTGTCCGTCTCGCAACCCTATTTTCATCAAAATCGAACTCTCAGATCTTCTCCTCCTTTATCCGCCCACTCTCCACCAACAGTAGCGGCGGCGGAAACGGAAACAGAAATAGTCGAAATGACGTTCCATGGAGTTTTTCTGGAGTAAACGATGGAAATTCAGATCCTTTCTTGTCCAATGATTCTTCGGCAGCTGATGGAGATGGTAAATGGCCGGAGGAGCCTAAAAGATGGAATATGATGGAGGAAGCTGATAAGGTTGTGTTTGGTACCGAAGGTGAGGAGGTTTCGGAGCTAGCAGGGATGTGTCCTCTAAGCCATGGGATTTGAAGGAGGAAGCTGATATGATGATAAAGTCGTGTTTGATACCAGCGGAGAGATGCCCATTAGGTTTGATAACATCTTAGAGAACGCGGAAGAAGAGCGTGTGAAGGAGGCGTTGTTTGAGAAGGAAGAGAAAGAGCTCACTGAGATCATCAAAGGTCAAAGTCTTCAGCTTTGTTAGCTGGTTCACAAGTACTTAAGAGATGTGTCTAGATTTTGAACCAGGGTCAAATGGGTAGCTAACTAATAATGATGCAAATCTGATCACGTGAACTTTTACCTTGTTATCGTTAGATTTCGATTTGATGATCACTCAAGTAGCAATGTTGTGTAATCAATCTATTGATAGGCATGCTTGCTCTGTGGACTATATACATGAGCATTTAGGTAAAAAGAGTTGTGTTTCAAGTTGATGGTTTGGTTCTTAGTGTGTGGTTTATTCGTTTATAGCTAGTGCGTTTGCCTAATAATGCTCAGGTTACTGAACTCAGGAGTTGGCTTTTTCGGTTTTACTGATGTGGAACTTACTATTTATTGCAGGTCCTGATAGAGCATTTGGAGACCTGATTGCTAAGTCAGGTATAACGGATGAAATGCTAGATAGTTTGATAGCCTTGAAGGATTTCCAAGGGGTCGATGGATTGCCTCCTCTGAGTGAGATCGAAAACATTCGACGTGAGAAGAGTTCTAAGAAGTCCTCAAGAGCTAAGATAGAGCTCCAGATGCAAGAGGAAATTGCCAAGTCTTGGGTTAGACAAGTAGAGCCTATGGAACCGGGAGAATAAAATGTAGCATTGCCCGTGTTTGGATTGTAACTGGGAAAGGAAAGTTCCTTGTTAACGACAAAGAGTTCGATGTCTATTTCCCTATGCTTGATCATCGTGCTGAGCTTCTCCGCCCACTTGCTGAAACCAAAACCTTAAGTGCACTGTTAATGGCGGTGGAACTACATGTAAAACTCCTCAACATTTATCATAGCATTTCGTCTGTTCTTTCCGTGGTAAACCGCACACTGAAATGTCTGGTTTGAAGGTCAAGTTGGAGCTATTCAATTGGGTATAAGCAGGGCATTGCAAAACAGGGAACCAGATATGCGGACAGCACTTCGAGCTGGTAAGCAGGATACTACACCCATCATCTCTGTACTTCCGCAAAAACACAGCATGTTCTCTGATCGATATTTTCATTTGATGGCCAGTATGTATGTTAGATTGGTTGGTCTTCATCGTGTCTCTTATTCTCATCTTGGAAATTTTTGCAGCTGGTTTCTTGACAAGAGACTCGAGAGTTGTGGAAAGGAAGAAGCCTGGAAAAGCAAAGGCTAGAAAGAGTTTCCAATGGGTCCAAGCGTTAAATGCGTACAATATCTTCTATTAGTGCCTGTCTTCCTCTACCTACACCGGGTTTGGAAGAATCACCGGCAAATAACTTGTTCCTTTTGCCCGGTCTCTAAGAATCAATTGCTAAGATACTCCTACCTGAAAAAAGTTTATGTGATACTCCTGTCCGAAATCGAAATAGATAAATCTTTAATTAAATCAGGAAAATTATTAAAAGACCATGGAACTAACAGAAATTTGCATAATTATAACCTAACCAAGACCATTTCGCGGACAGTCCTGACCCGATCCATAAAATATGGATCTCTATCTGTATAACTTCTGAAAACTTTGTATGACTTGGTGTAATTGTCAATCTTGGTGTAACTGTACAGCGTAAAAATCTTCGATAATATATTTGAAAGAACATTGAACTGATATATTAAGAAGAAATTCAAAAAAAAAATTATTATTTAAATATAAATAAAATCTTGAACGACTAATAAATTTACAACATATAACTGAGTATCAAAATATATTTGAAAGTTGATTAAACAAGAACATATTTTCCCTTCTTTTTGTTTAATATACACTAGGTGGTTTTCACGTACTCATGCATAATTTATATTAATAAATATTATAATAATTGATTGATATTTAATTTTAGTTTTGAATAAATTTATATGTATAATTTATATTAATAAATATTATATTATTCTAATTATACATATGACTTTGAATATATTATTGTCGGTTTAATTATCTTTTGGATCAATAGTCAGTTTGGTTATCAATTGGTATATTAGATAATATCTATTTTTTCGAATTCGGCTATAATATTTTTTATTTTAAATATAATAAAACTTTGATTAATTTTCTTATTTTCATTTCGGTTGGTTATTGTCTTTGATATGTAAATATATTCTTAGATATGTAAATATATTATAGATAAATTATGTATAACTTAATATATATTGTGCTTAAAATGAAATAATTAATAAGCTGAAGTGTTTGATTCAAAATTATATAAATGAATATAATGATAATATTTTGAAGTCTCATGCATATATATAAATTCTACAAGAGAATTAAATTGTAATTGGTTAATATTTTTTTTTTTTTTTAATATGCTTTGAGTCAACCTCTAATTTATATGTATAAAATTAAATAGATTAATATTATTATTATTATAATATTATATGTACTTATTGTAGTTAGATTTTTAATTTTCGATATAAATTAGATTAGTCGAGTCATTCATTTTGTGAGTATATTGAGTTAAATATATTTTTAAATTAAATTTAAAGTATAACTACTTTTTATTTTAGTTTTATTTATCGCTTAAATATACATGTATTTTCATAATATTTATCAAGTTATATGTTGATTTCTATAAAATATTAGAAAATAAAGTGTAACTGATAAATTTTTGAATATTCATGAACATATATAATTTTATTATTTTGAAAATATATTTTATGTTATTTAAAAATATATATTAATGGGGGTATTACTATTTTGTGAAATTTCCTTTTTAATAAAGTCATAATATCTACATATATTTTCGTTTTTTAATTTTTTTAAAATTTTTTAGAATAATTTCCTTTTTATTATATATGTTATCTTGGAAAAAGGTAAAAGAGAAAACTAAATAAAAAAATAAATAATAATCTTAAAATTTAACAATTCATTAAGGGTATCTATGTAATCAACCATCGCGAGAGTTAACGTGAGCATGACACATAGAAAACTGATTTCTCAAATAATATTATAGAGATACATTAAAGCAATGAAGAATATTTGATCATTACTTATTTTCTTGGTTATATGATAAAACATATTTTAATTTCCATAAAATTTTTAATTTCACAATATTGTTATATATATATATATATATATATATATATATATATAATCATTAACATGGATAACAAAAAAGTCATTAACATGTTAAGAAGTGTTTTTCAAATATAAATTTATTATAGAAATTTGTATTTTCTGGACAGCAAGATTTTTATGTTTTTGTATTTTTTTCATTGTTATTTTTATATTAAACTAGAATAGATATTTCTACAAAAATTAAAGTTGCATCTTAAAAAATATTAGAATGAATGACCTCTCTTTTAAACAAACAAAATCTTACAAAAAAGTAATTAAGAATTTAAAACTAGATACAAATATTAATCTAAAAATCTCATTACATAAATTATAATATATCACTATTAAAATTGACTGTAACATATATATGATAATATTGAAACTTAGATATTTTCTATATGTGTCACATGAACATAAAATGGTTCGGAAGTTACAATTATCTTCAAACGTAAGCCAATTTAATTTTTTATATTAAAATTATAAATACAGTTAAATTTAAGTATCATTTATAAAATTTAGATTTTTTTAGGATTTTGAGTGATCTCTTATTGTGGTAACTATCCATTTTCTTTATCTTTCACACGTCACAGATTCTGAATATAAATACAATGAGAAATCTAAAGAAAACAAACAAAATAAAATAAGGAGAAGAAAACTGAAAATGAAGCAGACGGTGATGATTTATTAGGTGGATGGAACCCCATAGAAGATAGTAAAGATCATTCTCTTGAAGTCATCGCCAAGTTTGCCATTTCAGAATATGGTAGATAATCTATTTATCCACGAGAACTATCATATATCATCATAACCCTACCGAACTATGATCTCATGCTAGATCCTCACGAACTAAAAATTGCAAACTTATTTCTCCCCGGATCAATACTTCAAAACTTAATTACTCACATACAATGGTTTTAAATTGTTTAATCCTAACCAAATATCTTAAAATCTGTTAAACCAAACCAAAATTTAATTTTTGTATATTTTTTTACCAATTTCCATTGGTGATGTATTTTTGTTTTCTAATAAATAAAACAGAATCTTTTCTGTTGTAAAATAAACTCATTAAAATGTTTATATAAGAATGTTTACGGTGATTCAGGTGGAGATTTAAAGGGTTTATTTTACAACGGAGTCCAACTATTGTATCTCATTGGTGAAAGCTTCATCAACTCATTTGAAGACGTGATTGTCGTTCTCAAGCTACAACAGATTAAACATACCAATTAAAAGAAGAACGTAAGACTTTCAATAACTAAAGCTAGACAGATGTACCCTTTGTAAAGCCGCATAGAGACACCGATAATATCGGCGATATGGGTTTTGATTGCTTTTGTAGATGAACTCGGTGGTACTCACCCCACACCAACACTTGCTAGGTATTCCTGGAGTTCGTACTCATCTCCGACCACTGGTCGTGGATGATGAAGCGGACATCGGGGTTCGGATGGGAGAGAGATAAATTAGGGAAGACATAGAAAGGATAAGCTAGCGAATGGGGAAAACCAAAAAAAAGTCTTTAATACTTCGATTACAAAATTTTGGGGTTTTAGCAAATTGGGAAGACAGAAATTAGAAATTCGAAAATCTGGCCGGGAAATTTTATCCAAGGATTTTTGTGGTAGAAGTTTCACCAGTTTTTAGTTTTACAGAAAACATCAAAGTTCTACTTTTTAATTATTTCCATTTATCTTAGTTATACTCTACTTGAATGACTGATTTTATAGTTATACCAATTAAATTATGTTTCCTTGGTCCAGTTCTCATACGATCATGTACACATAAACTTGATTTCATGCTATTAGCAAATTTTCAAATATAATGAGGTGGGTATTCACGAAAAAGCTATGAGAACGCAATGTATTTCCTAAATGATTGCTAACAATCAATGAGATGAACATTTTAATAATTATGATTAGATCATAATTATCATAAATATTAATAATAAATAACCATCTTATTAATTCTGATTAGATCACAATTATCATAAACATTAATAATAAATCACTATCATATTACTCAGTTTACCTATCATAGTTATACCAGTAAAGAAAAAGTTTCACTTAGTTGTACAACACAAAAAAACAAAATCTCACAAATTTCACCTCACAAGACGATAAAAACATCAAAACTGAAAGTGAATGGCTTACAGCCTAATTCACCTCACAAACAGTACAAACCTATCATAGTTTCCTCTTCTGTTTCTTGTGGGGGGGTTCATCATGTTCACCGTGTTCCAAACCAGTACCCACATTCTCTTCTTCTCTATATTCACTCTCACGCTCACTATAATTCCTACTACAAGAGCTTTCTCTAGCTCTTGATAGTTGCTCGGTTATTTGAACTATTTACAATCTTGGATGTCCTCTACATGTAAAATAATTCGTCTTTGCTCTTTATCTACTGATGTTAGATAAACAAACATATCTTCATAATCCAAAATATATGATTGCCTCTTAGGTTCCACTACCAATGAAATGTAACCCAAATTGAGCCTCTTCATACACCGATCTTTTCTCATCTTCTTGCATATCCTCTCCTTCAATAATGAATAAGTGATCTCCTCCAATGATAATGTCTTAAAAGATATAACATACAAACGAGCATCGGTTGGAATTCATTCATAACCATCTCCAGCCTTCGAATAATGTCCATCATAATCAAAGTGTAAGTTCGTCGAAAAAGGACACATTGTCTGCAATAAAAAAAAAAAATTAAACCATTAAAGTTATACTTGGTTATACAGTTATACCATTAAAGTTCTACTTGGTTATACAGTTATACTATTAAAGTTATACCTCGTTATACATGTATACCATTAAAGTTATACTTCGTTATACATTTTTTTGTCACAAACTTCGTTATACAGTTATACCATTAAAGTTATACTTCGTTATACCATGTTACAGAGTTTTGTCAGTAATCAGCCCATCTAATCTAACCAAGTTTCAGAGTTCTAGATGTTTCTCTCAAAACCAAGTAGTAATCAGCTTTCTTTGATTGAATCACCCTTTCATTCCCGACATTTAACCATACAGTTGTTGATTATCCAATTGAGTAATAGATAGATCATCCACACTTTCCAATCCTCATACAAATATGGATAAGAAATTTTCCATTACTACGAATCGAGTTTTCAATTCAAAACCAAATTGTAATCAGATTTGATTCCCGACATGCAATTATACACTTGTTGCTTATTGAATTCCTTAATAAATAAACCATCAAAACTTTCCGATCCTCGACTAGTTCATACACAAATATTAAATCGTCTATCCAAATCAGACTCCCTGTGAATACATCGAATAAATTGTCTATGATGGATTTTAAAACGATTTGGGATACATACCATGTAAATGATTCAACATTCAAGTGACGAAACCGAGTTAGCAATTCGATGATAGCGAGGAAGAACACGGGCCCACGAGGAGGACAAGAGAGGATGGGAATTCAGAGAAGATCAAGGAAAGGGGTTGAAAGAGGGGAGGGGGCTCGACTCGAAGAAAAAATGGGGGAAAGGGGGGAGAGAAGGAGAAGAAATTAATAATTCATTAATTTAATTTTAAACCGGTCAGTGGCATTTTTGACATTAACCACACTCACTAAAAGTATCAGAACATACAAGAGTAGGCCAGAATTCGTAAGAGTATGCCATAATACTTTTTGCCTCACTAAGACCATATAAGATTATCTCCCGGTCTCTAAGTTTTTCTTGTACCAAGATTCCCTCTATTACAGTCATGTCTTTGAATTTTTGTCGTTGAGTTTATTATAAAAAGATCAAATGTGTAAGAATAGTTCAGAAGAAATTATTCTTTTTAAATAAAAATTTAATCATATAATAGAATAATAGAATAATAGATTGACTTTGAGGTAACATAAAATTTGAAATCTTGTTTTAGAACATTTCTCGTTTTCATTCTTCTTTTTTTCTTTGAAATTGAATGTTAAAAAAATTAATTCAAAGAAAAAGATCTTTTATGTCCTTTTAAAACTTGAATCAAAATGTAAATCTATCTTCTCCTATTTTTGAAAACTATAAAATCGAAATTTTACTTCTATCATGTCTCAAACCAGTATGCCATTCCTTCTCCAATCTCTCTGTCTCCTTTCCTCTGAACAAATATGAGTTTATTCCTCATATCTTATCAATCATTTTAGCCAAGAAGTTTACTGGGGAACTCCATGTCTTCTTCGATTCCTCTCCCTCCGTATAGTGTGAATTGTTGCCTGAAATATGAATTTTATGATGAACTGCTGCACCTTCCTCATTATAGAGTCCTTCATAGTTCTCATCAGCCTAGTCTAGTTTACTGTGTAATTTTTCTTCAAGACTCCTCTCATCAGTTTTCCAAAATTTGGGCAAGGTAGACACATTCGACGAAGAGATGTTCCATTGTTTCCAATAGTTCATTGCATAAGACATAAGATATATTTGCAGAGCCATTCCAGTGTCTCAAACGATCCCCCATTGCAAGTCTACCTTTAATTAAAGTCCATAAAATAAAATGAAAGAATATTTTGGTGTTGCATACTTAAACCAAATTTTTTTTATACCAGTGACAAAGTTGATGTCTTTCTTTGACAACCTGCCAAGTTTGACAAAGGTCCATTTATACTGTTTTTCCTATTTTTCCATACAGAAACATCTTCATCTTGTACCCTACTGGCTTTCAATTTCTCGTTCTCCTCTTCAACTTTGTTTAGAATTGTAACTCGATAGTATCTTCTTCTATGATTCCAACATACATCAACTGTTGCATTGATCGGGATCCCCATATCTATATGACCTCCATCACTCAAGATATCCTTTAAGCAACCTAGTGCTGACCAAGTTTCGTGCCAAAAGGAGGTTTTCTTTCCGTTTCTCACTTCACCCAATACATATGTTTAGCTACCTCTCTGCATTTAAGAATCTTCTTCCACATCCATGAGCCTGATTGTGTATTCTCTTTCACCGTCCATATTGACCCCTTCATTATGAGATATACTATAACCCAGTTAACCCAATCCGAGTGAGATGAGAGAATCCTCCATATTAGCTTCAGACAGCTCACTAAGTTTGTATCCTTCAACTACTGTAATCCCAAACCTCCCTCTTGCTTCGGTTTACAAATATCTTCCCAAGCTATCTGAGCCGATCCGACCAAAGAACTATAGCGCATAGTCTTTCAATCTCCTTTAGGAAACTACTTGGAAGTCTAAAATCAGTCATCCAAAAATTTGTCAAGCTTGTGATCACTGATTTAATCGATTGAAGTCTACCCGCATAAGATAAGAATCTTCATGTCCAATAGAAAATATTATTTATGATCTTCTCTATTAGTGGCATATAGTCCAAAACTGTCATATTCTTCAGTAAAAGAAGAAGGCGTAGGTAGCGTACTGGTAGTTTTCTTGTCGCAAATGGGAAATGATTAAGGAGTTCTTCTTGTTTTTGAACCGATCAAACAAAGTAGATTTTTCCATACTAATCTTCAAACAAGTTATCTTGTCAAAAGATTCCAAAACTCTCAATATCTCTTAAACTGATAATTTTGTTCCATCTACAAACACCATCAAGTCATCTTTAAAGCAAAACTGTGTGAGATCAGTTTTATTACATGTCAGATATTAATCCTATCTTCCCTTTCACTGCTGTTTCATCTATCATCTTGGATACATTCATGCAAATTACGAACAAGTATTGTGATAAGGATAATCCCTATCTGAACCCTCTTTCGCTTTGAAATTATCCAGCCGATTCCCCCATTTACTTGAACAGAAAATGAGGCTGTAGTAATGCAAAGTGAAATCCAGAGAATAAACTTTCTCAAAAGACTGAGATCTTTCAATGTGTTGAGAAGAAATGGTCATTGCACCAAGTCAAATGCTTTTGAATTGTCTATCCTTATGGCACACCTTCATGAGATGGATTCCTTGTGATAAGCCTTCACTAGCTCTGTTGCCAATAAAACATTCTCCATCAGTAACGTCTCCTTATTCAAAGATATACACTTTGGCAGTAAAATCTTCAGCATGTTTGCAATAATCTTAGAAATCACCTTATACAGGACATTACAACAAGAAATAGGCATGTCATCCTTTCATCTTCTTTGCATATTTTTTCTTCGGTATAAGAGCTAGAATGGTGGAGTTCAATCTTTTTTGTAAAAACCCTATAATGAAGAAAGATTGTACTACCACTATAATATCTTCACCAATGATGGCTCATGCTTCTTTGAAAAACTCAGTTGTATATCCATCAATCCCCAGAGCCTTACTCCCCGGCATTTTTAAAGATAACTCCTTTGATCATATCTGTAGTTACTTCCCTTGTCAGTTTATTGCGACCTGCTTCACTATGCTGGAGACCCAACAAGTCTTTTAACTTCTCAACCGTAGCACCTTCAAAATCTTGGGGCTGTAAAAACATAGATCCTGAAAAATATTGTTTCACAATCCTTCCATCAACAGAAATAATCTCATGAATTGTGTTTCTAACTTCCCTTATTTTCACTGCACTATGGAAAAATCTGTTATTACTATCACCTACATCCAGCCAGTGTAGTTTCGACTTTTGTTTTAGGTACTTCTCTTCCAGCTTAGCAAGTTTTTGCCATTTCTTGTGAGCTTTAACTTCCTCCGTAATAGTCTCTATGTTAGGATTTCCTAATGTATCTGTCTGCTTCATACATAATATTTGATAAGCTTCTCTTGTTCTCCTTGGTAGATCTCATAGCTTCAACTTGCTTAACAATCTTAGAGGCTGGTTTAAACCTTTTAAACGTTTAGTGAGATGAAACATAGCTGAGGTTGAATGAAATAGAGTTTCATGATCTTTCCGATAATTCTCAATCAGGGGAATAAACTTTGGCATCTTCGCTACAACATTTGTAAACTTGAACAGTCTTCTGTTTTTTTCCTCGACCTCAAACTGAATTCTGCATCTTAGATGATCTGAACCCCCTCATGCATCAAATACCTAATATGCTTTCGAATTATTCAGACACTCTTCATTTATTATAATTCTATCCAGTTTTTTTTAAAATCAGATTCTCCTCTCTTTTATTACACCAAGTAATAGTGAACCTTGACATCTTATATCTATTAAAATACAATATCTTGTAATCTCTTGAAAATCTCTCATACCTACTAGATTCCTTCGTGAATTCTCAAACTCAGAATGCTCTTCTCCTTCAAGAATCTCGTTATAATCTCCCATCATAATCCTTTAGAGGAATGTCTTTCTTTGACAATAAATAAAGAGGAATGCCTTTAGGAGGTTTTTAATATTTTTGATTTACAAAACGTGTATAAAATTTAGTTATAAAGATTAAAAGTATGTGAAATTATAACTTTAAATATTTTAGTTTGAAGATTCTAATATAGTTCCATATTACGTATTGGAATTTAAGCATCTGTTAAAAGATTCCCAAAGTTCTTCAAATTTGTTTCTCTTACATTTTTATGGATATTTTTATTTTATCTTAAATTTGATGTCATTTTTTCAACTTTTTCTTCAAATGGTGAACATTTTCATAAAATAATTTAAGTTTATGATACTAAACTTTAAATAACAATGATCTAAAAATTGGTCTAGATGGGGTCTAGGCGCCCGTCTAGGAACTCAAGTTGGTTTAAACCATTTTAAATCGGTTTAAATTGCTCTAAAACATTATAATCAGTTTAAATTAGTATAAGTTTGTTAAATTAAGTAATAACGTTAGTAAATAATTACAAATTTCTGTAATATATTTTATTTTGTATATCAAATTATGATAATTCATTATAATAAAATTATAACTAAACAAAAAAACTAAAATCACTTATATAACTGTAAAATATATATAAAATAAACCAATAATTCGTTAACATCTAGCCTAGGAACCGAATAATCCACCTACTCTATAGAACGTCTAGTTAATGCCTAGTGATTTTTAGAACATTGCTATATAATAATCAATAATTCAAAACATAGATATTGGAGTACATTTAATTGAAGAGTAATTGCGTCCTGTAACCACAAAACAATATGATATTAGCTATCTGGTTATCGCATTTTCATATTTAGGTAACTTGTTGATGTGCTCAAATTACCTAAGAGCAACTCTCTCAAATAAGAGATTGGTTGCAGTACTTAAGGATCGTTCCACATAGACTCGATATCTCACAAAATAGACTTGAGTTTCAGACTAAGTTAGGTCAAAATATATAAAGAAATAAATAATAAAGCAAATCAAAGAGTTGTTGTTTGAGGGAAGGATGGTTGCTAGATTTAGGTTTCAGACACGTGAATTATAATAGATAAAATAAGATGCTAGGCGAGGTGATACGCGAGGACTCAACCGCTCACTGTATAACACTATCGATTGATGGTCGAGTAACGACAACGATCGATGGGTGTGGCGAGTTGGATTCTATCAGGTGTGATCGATCATCTCTCGCTTGTTTCTAATCAACCTAACCCAATGCGAATATATCAGGCTAGAATCTACTCTCGTAGTATCCTTAGTCCTAAGATCAGGATATAGTTAATTACTCTAGAACCATGCATTAAGAATACTTCTAATCAATGGGTATCAATTCTCTAACAATCCTATATGGGGCTAATTCATCAGAACTATTTAGAAAACCTAAAACTAGCAGATGGATCTACTCAAACATGATAGTTGTCACAAAAATCATAAACTGAATAGGTATAATAGAAATCAATAAAAGAACCAAAGGAGTTCGAGGAGAACTCTGAAGGAGTTCCAGGAGAACTATAAAGGAGTTCAAGGAGAACTATGAAGGAGTTCCAAGAGAACTATGAAGGAGTTCCAGGAGAACTATGAAGGAGTTCTCCCATTCTCTCCTAACTTAAAAACTATGAATAATAAAAAGCTTAATTGTCAACAATGGTTTAGTGGTGGCTTCACAACTTAAGTCGGTCTTGAAATATACTCGTCCCTCATTCTTGGATCACCATCGATCGACACTAAGGCTTTGTCACCGATCGATGCTCCTTCGTCTCCTCGGCAGTTTCATCTCGTGAGGCAGACATACCACTCATCAATAAAACAGGCATAACTTCTACTACATGATGCTGGTTGACCTCAAACCAGTGGCACGCTGGAAAGCTAACTCAAAGCTATATCTTGTGTCAAAAGATTAGCTTAATCTCACCGTTGGAAGGTCTCCACCCACAGCTAAACATCTGACGCTGTGCAGTTTTGCACCTCAAAAGCTCCAGAATCACCAAAGTTTTCCAGAACGTACCTGGATTTGAAAACATTCTAAAACATACTCCAAACTCGTATCATAATATATAAAGAGGACATATACCATGGGTGAAAACAGATAAAATCCATGGTATATCAACTCCCCCAGACTTACCCTTTTTCGTGTCCTCAAACAAAGAATATCACAATCTGAAAGAGGTTTGAAATCGCAGGGACTCACAAAATATTTAACTCACTACTATCACCTCTACTATGTTGCAACCACATAAAATAAGTTCTAATCTCATAGATACTTTATATACCATATCTTAGCTTAGCAGCAAAATCCATTCTACCAACAACTTAACAAATACTAGCTTGACTCACCTCATTTCTTACATAAAATAAAGTGCAGACTTTACCTTAGAAGTATCAATCAGAGGATATGTGGACACTTACCCTACCAGGTATCTGAGTAAACAGGTAGTCTTATCCTGGTTTCTTTTCTCCCTATATCCCTCTTCTCTGATTTTTTTTTCAATTCAATGCTAGTGAACCAAGAAATCTACTAATGTATTCCATCTTGTTCTCCTTTATTGTTTTTTTTTTCTGAATATGTAACTTTTTCTTTTATTTTTTATTTTGACAAAGTGTAGGCGAATAAAAGGGTCATCGGTAATGTACATACCCCTCGATTCCACAATGTGTGCATTCCTTTGAATTAGAATGGTGGGGTCATCGGTAATGTACCTACCCCTCTGCATCTCAAGAAATCATCTCAATCTTTTTCTTTTTTCTAGATGCCAAAAGAGAGGAGAGAAGGAAACAAAAAATTTACAGACTTATACCTTTCAGACCTGAAAGAGGAATCCAATCCAATGTATACCAAGCCCCAAAGTAAGCAATAAAGTCAAATTTAGGGAGGTCAACTTCGGTTCCTTCAAACTTTTTAAGCAAGTGTGATCTAATGGCATGATGATCCACTTTAGTATCTCAAGTACACTCTGCTGTCAACAAATCTAGGAATGGTGCTATAGAATGGTTAGATAAAAATTTAAAATGATCATAATCAACTTGTTGACTCTATAAAAACTATGAAAAACTTTTATATATATAATTATAGATATAGAAAGCTCACAATAAATATATCAGCGAACCATCCCAGACTTAAATAACATTGTCCCCAGTGAACTAAATCATAAGTAAAAGTGTTAGAGAAAGTCGGATCTACCAAAATTCGTAAGGAGTGTCGATCGATGGTGTGATGTGAGTGTCGACCGATGATAAAATATCCAAGACGTCGACCGTTGGAAGGTGTTTGATGTCGAAGGATGGTAATCTCGAACTTTCTGCAATTCTCTTTTTTTTTTTTTATAATAGGAATAAAACTCAAAATAAAACATAATTTTAGTAAACCTCCCCGAAACTTAAACAGCACTGTCTCCAATGTTATACAGCCTAAGATCGGTGGGAAAATAAACAATAAATACTAAATTTAACAAAGAAAAAATGTATACCTTCCTTTGATGTGAGCGCAACCAACACAGTTAAGTGGTGATCGATACTCTTGATGCTATGTTGATCGATGCTTCACAGCCATCGTCGATTCTTGTGGAAATTCGTATTCTTTGCCTGAAATAAAGAAAACATAAATAGTAAATAATAAAAAAAAAAAAAAAAATTAATGAACATTAGTTCTGCTACAATAACATAGCTACAGTGTCGCTCGAGCATACTACTATAGTGTCGATCGATGGTGCTGCTACAGTGTCTCTGCTATAATAAAGTCATTGTTCACCTTTTTAATTTTTTATAACTTGAAATAAAAAAAAACGAAAAATCAGTAATAAATAAAATAAAACCAAATTTAAAACAAACTTAATAGTGGGTTACCTCCCACTTAGCGCTTATTTTTATTCATTAGCTTGACTTCTGGAGATCTGATTCAGTCACGATGAAAAAGAGAACTTGCTCCAAAACAAGTCACCATGTCCAATCTCTGAAGCTTAATCATCTTTTTTTAATGAAAGCCTCCATAGAATCTTCTCCTTTATCTATCATCTTAGCAATAAGGAGTGCTCGAAGCTTTGCAAACGGATGTGAGAAGCACTGCGCACTCTGTATTTCCTGACACCATCTACAAAGTGGGGAATCAATGATAACTGAGGACCGCCCTTAGTCATTTTCCTTTTCTTTCAGTTCTCCCCTCTTCTTTCCCCCGTACTTGTCTGATCGCGTGGTGGTGTCCCCTTAAAAATGATTTCCACACGCATCGAACCCATTCTTCTCTATTACGCATCTAGTGTCGATCGATGGTATGTGGTCCGTGTCGATCGATGCTGTTTCTGCTGGACTTTTATCGATTTTTGATCTACATCTCAACCCTCTTTGAGAAGCTACTACATACATATGATCATCAAATACTCAATTCTAGGAACCTAGATGTGTACCTCTATCTGGTGGGATAAGATATTCAACTTCAAATATAGCACAAGAACCACAAAATTCACAGGGTCATGTATTCTCTTCACTCCTTTTTGAGACCCATAAGCTTCTTATGTGTAAATAGATGGTATCATATGTTCATCGACAGCATGGTGTGCGGCCTCGAACTTGTATATTCGGTCAACAACTGGTTCAATCTCAACTATGTATCCTAGAGTCTCGTCCATCCCTGGGTGTCGATCGATATCATCATGTGGGTACCGATCGATGTTCTCCGGTAAGTGTCGATCGATCTCATGGGGTTGGTGTCGACCGATGCTAGCCTTTGGCGAAGTTTCCATATCTTTTCTTGCAGTACGCCAATCATCATCAAGCTTTTTCTGCTCCGTGTCCTTACCCAAATCTTCAGGCTGTGCTTCATCCAACACCTTCAAAGAATCCTCTAGCTCCAAGAAGTCATCCATGATGATATCTTTCTATACATCAAGATGAACAGTTTCAGGATGAACAGTGTCACAGTGAACAGTACCGAGATGAACAGTGTTGCTGTGAACAGTACCAAGATGAATAGTGTTTTGGTGAACAGTACCGGGATGAACAGTGTTGCAGTGAACAGTACCAAGATGAATAGTGTTTTGATGAACAGTACCGGGATGAACAGTATCGTTCGACGTCAGATGAATAGTGTCGATCAATGGTGGATGAATAGTGTCGATCGATAGTAGATGAATAGTATTGATATTAATAGTGCTCGGATGAACAGTACCTCAATGAGAAGTGCCGCAATGAGCCGTACTCGGATGAACATTACTCGAATGAACAATACTTGAATGAACAGTACTTGGAGGAACAGTATCGTTTGATGGTGAGATCATGGTATCAATCGATGTTGAGGTCGTGTTACCAGTACCAGCTTCTTCTACTCTGCTCGGCTCTCCAGATCCATGTTGTTCATCATCCATCCTCAAAGTGTACTTGGCAACTGTCTTGGAGCATATTATGCATTCCTTATCTGCCAAATTTCCATGAGTTTGTCCCACTTATCATTCTCCTTCTTTTCTCGAGTTGCTTCAACATCATCAATAAATTTGTAGAGGAAGGCTCCTTCAGTATTCTACCAGTTGGTTAAAGATCCAGGCTGTAGCTGGCTGAACCAACGAAATGCATCTCCAGAGAGCTTGCCGAGCATGTGGTATTCAGAAACGTCATTATGCTCGCTCCTTGACTGCTCGCTCCTTGAGACTAGATCCACAAGTTCTTTGATGTGTTTCTTGGGATCTTGGTGAGGAAGTCCCTGGAAAGATTGAGCTACAAAATCATACCACTTACGGCTCATCATGAAGTCATTCATCTCAAAACATCAATAATAGCAGGGATCACAACACACTGTGCATTTATCAATTGTCCTATTCTGTTGTGAGGACGACCTTTTTCTTCATCTTGTAAGATCCCATTCTCGCCAGCCTCAAGTATGAAAATTTCAATCTCCTATGTCTTCTAGCAAGTGGTGTCGATCGACAACAAGGTGGTGGCATCGATCGATTCCTGGTGTATGATGTCAATCGCTGCTGCTTGGAGGTTGTCGATCGATACTTCCATGTAGAGTTACGGATCTTGTGTGAATCAATTGACTCCTTCTTTGAAGAACCCAAAAAACCTCTTCTCATTGCTTTCTGGTACTAGATCTATGTACCTGAAATACAAGAAGAAATCCTAGACCTAGTCTAATAGTGATCAAAGTCCCCGGAAACGGCGCCAAATTTGTTGTGCTCAAATTACTCCCAAGAGCAACTCTCTCAAACAAGAGATTGATTGCAGTACTTAAGGATCGTATCCACATAGACTCGATATCTCACACAATAGACTTGAGTTTCAGACTAAGCTAGGTTAAAATATATAAAGCAATAAAAATAAAGAAAACCAAAGAGTTGTTGTTTGAGGAAATGATGGTTGATAGATCTAGGGTTTTAGACACGTGAATTATAAGAGATAAAATAAGATGCTAGGCAAGGTGATACGCTAGTGTTATATAGCCTAAGATTGGTGGAAAATTAAATCATAAGTACACAATTAACAAGGAAAACGATATACCCGACTTAGATATGAGTATCAATCAACACAGTTAAGTGGCGATCGATATTCTTGATGCTATATCGATCAATGCTGCACAGCCATCGTCGAATCTTGTGGAAACTCGTATTCCTCGGATCTATAAATAAATAAATAGTAAGTAAGAAACAAAAACATTTTTTTGAGGAACAGTAGCACTGCTACAGTAGCATTATTACAGTAACGCAGCTACAATGTCGGTCGATGGTACTGCTACAGTGTCGATCGACGTTGCTGCTACAGTGTCGATCTCTGCTACAGTGTCTCTGCTACAGTAATGTCACTATTCATCCCATTTTTCTTACCTGGAATCAATAAAAATGAAAAATCAGTAATAAATGAAAATATAACCAAATTTAAAACAAACCTAACAGTGGGTTGCCTCCCACTGAGGCATCTCCTCGCATGCCCCATCTGTTTAGATTCAATCCCTTACGGGCCTCTCAAATCTCCTATGCCCCTATTTTTCTTTAATGAAACATGAATATCCGATTTTACACTTGTAATTTCGAATTTAGTTGTTTTAATAGACAATTCCAATTTTAAAAATTCAAATTTTCAAATTTAAAATTTTGGATTTTGCGATAGTTTTATATAGTTGTACTACTAAACTAATAATATTAAGTTTCACTAGTTCTACTGAGGTATATTGGTTATACTGGGTAATACTGATGTTAGTTATACCAAATTTGACTGAGTTAACTGAGTAGTACTAAGTAGTAGTAATGCCGAGTAGGACTAAGTAGTAGTACTAAGTAGTACTACTGAGTAGTACTAAGTAATACTACCGAGAAGTACTACCGAGTATTATTAAGTATTAATAAGTTAACAAGTATTACTGCGTACTACTGTGTACTATTCAGTAAAACTACCAAGTATTACTAAGTACTACGACATACTATATAATGAATTTGACTGAATTAGTAATATCGAGTTACGTTGAATTTAGATCTGAATATGAGTAAATAAAAAACATAAAACATAAAAACATCTTTCAAACGGAGAACAATCCTAATTCGTTTTAACAACCCTAATTCCCTCAATCTTGAACAATAAGAAGCCAAAAAAAAAAAACTAGATCGAAGAAAAAGTCCAGAATTGCTCATCAAATTAGGTAGAGTCATCGTTGTTATGAACAGATCTGAATCGCCGTTTTTTGTTATGAACAGATCTGATTCTTCGTCGTTGTTATGAACAAATCTGAATCGTTTTTCTTGTTATGAACAAATCTAAACCTGAAACAGTCGCAGAGAAAGGAGAAAGGAATAGAGAAGAATAATCAAGAAGAATCGCCAAGGGGAAGGAAGAAGCAGTCGCAGTCGCAGAGAAAAGAAAACGGAGAAGAGAAGAAGAAGAAGAAGAAGAAGAAGAAGAAGAAGAAAAGAGAAAAATAAAAGGAGAAAAACTGTCAGCATCTCTTTTTGTTATTGGGTTTAAGAACAATTTTGTCATTAACTTCCTTTTCGAATTAAAAAATAAAAAATAATAATAATAAAACTACAATGGGTCCTTGGGAGATCGAGTAATAAGACATAAGGGTATGAGAGCACTTGACTCCTTCCGACTCAGCGCTTATTTTTAATCATTAGCTTAACTTTTGGAGATCTAATTTAGTCTGGATGATAATGAGAAACTGATCCAAAACAAGTTTCAGTGTCTCTCTTCCTAATCTTGTTGATGCAATTGATAAAACCTCTTCCAGAAGCTTTCCCTTTGTCTCTCAGCATTGAATCACATAATACTCTGACCTTGGAAAACTGTTGTAGACCTCCTTTGCAGTGCACTTTATATTCAAAACTTCCCTCATTACACAGCGAAGGAACCAGTGACACAAAATATGTATTCTTCTTTTTTTTTTTTTTCTTTCTGGTCTTTCCCCCAGACTTAGGCTTTTCAGTCTCGGCTTGTTCTGAAATTTGGGGGACATCGATCGATGCTGGAGGCTTAGGGTCGATCGACGGTAAAGACTGAGTGTCGATCGATGAGGATGCTGGTTTCACAGCCTTGTGACTTGAATTAGATGTGGGTGGTGGATCATCAGACAACTCTATGGATGAAATAAACTCCTCAATTTTCTTCTTCTCCATAGGATCATAGAGGACAGTTTCATCAACATTATTCAGGTACATCTTATTCTTCTTGAGATCACAAACTGCCCCCACTGTAGCCATGAAGGCTCTTCCAAAAAGAAGTGGAGGTGTCTTGCCTGATTTGATATCCACAGCATGAAAGTGTACAGAGATAATGCATTCCCCTATCTCCACCTTAACATTCTTGATCATGCCTGCTGAGTTTGCTTTGGATTTATCCACGAAAGTGAAACTATCTTGAGAAAGTTCCATCTTTGGTCCTAATAGCTCAGCAGTGTCTATGGCCATGATGCTGACTGCAGATCCAGTATCACAGATGGAGTTTGGAAAGTCGTGGTCATGTATACTGCATGGAATTAGGAACTTTCCAGGATCTTGTTCCTTCTTCAGTGTCCTCTTAGGTTTACGGCTGACCTTGTTGAAGAGCAACTCAATGTCCTTATCAGTCTCTCTGCTCTCTCTGAAGAAATAAAGAAGTCTGTACTTATGATAGGCATCTTGGAAACACATATCCTTAGGGACCCTCTTCACCCTTTTGTAAAATCCATCAAGTTCCACGTTGTTAGTTTTCTCCTGAGGTGTTTGGGAACATAAAGTTTCCTAGATTTCGCTTTCTACCCAATAGGAATTCTTTATTTTGCTGCATGTTGTTCCATGACATGTGCATGTTCGTCCATTTTGCGTCAATCGATATTGGGTGTGGATAGTCGATCGATGCTTGGTTGATGCATTCGATCGATGCTTTCCTGGTGCTGTCGATCGATGTCGCCCGTTTTCACGCAGTACAGGATGGGAGGTTGTGGGTGTCGAGCAGCAAATTTTTAGTGGATCTGAATTCGAATACGTTCGCATGATCCAAAAAGTGGCGTCGATCGATGCTCGCTTGTTGGTGTGGATCGACACCCATACGAGCTACCTAATGACATGGAACATTCGACTAGAAAAGTTTCTTCCTCCAGCTTCTTCTGCTTAATTACTACCCCAAAGTCTTTATCTGAGATGGTATAAACCTGGCGCCTCTTTCTTTCCACAATTTGAGTGACATGAGCCTCTTGCATCTTCATAACTTCTGCAAGTTGATTGACATGGGCGTCCAAGGTTTCAAATTTTCCAGTCAGCTCTTTGTCGATAAAATCCAACCTCAAATTTAAGTAGTCACTCGTCTTCTGCTGAATTTTCGAGATCTTTTCCATCGCAAATTCCATCATCCAAATATAGTCTCCGTTCTAATCCGTCTGTTTCACATGTATCGCGACCATGTCTGCTTGCGGATTAGTATGGATTAATGTTTAAATTGATGTGTCGATCAATGCTCTCTCACAATTGTCGACCGGAGAAGAAGAGCCGGTGTCGATCGATACTATGCGTTTCTCTTTGTGGATAGAGCATTCGAAACGTGCTGGGTCAGAGAAGAAGATTAATTCCTCCTTGCTGCTTCTGGTGCTAATGGTCATGTACCTGAAAAACAAGAATTTTTTTTTTAAGTAACTAAAATATTAAATAAAACCTAGACTAAACATATTAATCAAGTCAAATGGCGAATCCTTGCTTATCGGCAATGGTGCCAAATTTGATATCACTCAAATTACCCTAAGGAGTGACTTTACTCTCTGAAATAAGAGGTTCAGTTGTAGTACTTAGGGATCGAATCCACATGGAGCGTGGGCACACAATAGATTTAGGATTTCAAGGTTAAGCTAGGCAATCAATATTAAAGCAGTAAACAAAATAGTGAATAGCTAATAGGTTTGTAAACAATAAGAAGAAATAGCTAGATCGAGGGAATTATCAATCAAGAGATTCAAAACTACAATTCAAGGATGCTAAAGGTTTTATAGATTTACTTATAGAACTCAATTTTAAAAGTAAGTAATCTAGCATTGAATGCAATTACTAACCAAATGTCTAAATCCTATATTCCATCTCTCGCTTGCGAATAAAGAGTGATCGTCGATCGATGGTATGGTCTGACCATCGATCGATGCTACTCCAGACAAGAATTAACGACCTAATCGGTTATGCTCAACTAAACAATAGACCAACTATCGTATGCGCCTAGATATCCAATCCAACAAGATTTGGGTTCCGTTAATCGATGGCTCTTTTGTGCTTCTCAATTGTCTTATGATCCTAGGTTCAAACAATCAGCCACACTCTCATGATTTTCTAAATATTCCAGATCCTAGTATTACAAGCTACCCTGGTGTAGAATTCAATAAGAAACCATAACAATCCTAACAGATTAAGTTTCACATTAAGTTCATGAAATCCCTAAATCTAACAGGATGATTACTCAGTAGAAGCAATAACAAAAATCATAGTCTGAATAATATAATAAATAATCAAAGATAAAAAAAATGGATTTCCAACCAATCTCTGAAGGAAATTAATCTTCTCTCCAACCCTAAACAAGAATAATGAAGTAAAGAAAGCGTAGCCGTCAACAATGGCTTAGAAAACACATAAATATGGTTTAAAGTCATCCAGGGGTATTCTGGTAATTTATGGTGGCTTCTGGGTTTAAGTCGGTCAGGCAATACACTCGGTCCTCGTTCTAAGATCACCATCAATCGACACTAAGGCTGTGACATTGATCGATGTTCCTTCGTCTCCTCGGTAGCTTCATCTCGCGAGACAGACATACCACTTCTCAATAAAAACGGGCATAACTTCTGATCTGACTGTTGGATTGACCTCAAACTGGCGCCATTGGAAAGCTAACTCAAATATTTTTCTTGAGTCGAAATATTAGCTCAATTTAACCTTGATAAGGTCTCTATCCATGGCTAAATATCTGACATATATGTGCAGTTCTGCACCTCAAAAGCTCTAGAATCACCAATGTTCTCCAGAATGTACATGGACCTAAAAACACTCCAAAATATAATAATATATAAATAGGACATATATCATGGGTGGAAAAAGGTAAGATCCATGATATATCACTTAGAAAGTCTGAAGGAACCAAAGCTGACTTCCAACCTTAACTTCACTAATCTGCTTGTCTTGGGGCTTTGTTGGTGTCGAAAACCGTACTCTCGAAATCAACGTCTGCGATAGCTTCTGTAAAAGGGATATCATTACTTTCCGCAAAAGTGATTTTATAAAACTCGAGAATCGTTTTATAAAACTCGAAGAATCGTTTTATAAAACTTGAGAATAAATTTATAAAACTCGAGAATCGTTTTATAAAACTCGAGAATCGTTTTATAAAACTCGAGAATCGTTTTATAAAACTCGAGAATCGTTTTATAAAACTCGAGAATCGTTTTATAAAACTCGAGAATCGTTTTATAAAACTCGAGAATCGTTTTATAAAACTCGAGAATCGTTTTATAAAACTCGAGAATCGTTTTATAAAACNACGTCTTTCGACACGATCGCATTCTAAACTACGGCTAAAACGTCTCCCGTTCCATCTCGATCCGACTTACCGTTCGAGTTTTACGATAAAAACCGTAAAACTTCGCTTTCTCGGAAAGAACTCGAGGAAATCGTATAAAACGGCAACGGTTAAACGAAACACCGAACATTGCCTAAACTATACGATTTATTCGAGATTTTTGGTTAAAATCATAAAAACGCATTTTTTGATAAAACGCCGAGTAAGTCGTAAAAACGTGTTTTAAATAAAAAATGCCGAGTAAGTTGTAAAAAACGTGTTTTTAATAAAAAGTCGAGTAAATCGTAAAACATTGCGATTAACTCGAGAAATTTATTAAAAACGACGTCAGATCAGGAAACGGTCCCGTTAAAAGTCGGAAAACGGTTTTTTATCGCAAAACGGCCCGGAAGGACCTAAAACGCGATAAAAACCCATCTCGCGATTTCAACGGAATCTAACCAGCAGATTTGATAATGTTTTGACGGTTTACTCGCAGAAGGAAAATAAAGGCAAGTTTGAAGATAAATAGAAGATTTCCGCGGAAGAAAAGGAAGGATCGAGAAAAATGGAAGATTCCCGAAATACTCAATTCCGGGAAAATGGAAAGATCGAACCGTCAAGGAAAGGAGTATATAAAGCAGAGGCGTAGGGCAGAAGAGGGGGACGAAAATTAGACCTAAAAAGACGGCTGTTAGCTTAGGAGTTTAGGACTTAGCGTTTAGACTAGCAATTCAGATCCTTAGAACGTTTCGACGTCTAAGTTCTTCAATTCTTCTTGTAACAGTTGTCGATTCTAATTCAATAAAAGCTTTCGCACAAGTTCTTAATCTCCATTCTTTATTGTTCATCCATATTCTTTTAAATTCGTTTGTTTTAGTGATTTTCGCAGAGATCCAGGACCTCAGGAAAATTAGGGTTTCACCCTAAGTTTCCATATTTGACGGAAAATCGACAGTGTGGATTTCGGTTCCCACAGTTTGGCGCTAGAAGGAGGGGCGGGGGGTCGGATTCTCTTACACAATAGTCGCTAAAACGAACGAGAAATAACATGCCTAATCTGAACGGCGACGTCATCTCATTCGAGAAAAGAGCAACGATCGATTCGGTCAAACCTCTCAACGATCTTCTCATTATTGAGCTGACGATCCAGAATATGGATGTCGCAAGAATATTAGTCGATACCGGAAGCTCGGCTGATATCATATTTAAAAATACTCTCGAGAGAATGAAAATAGATATGTCTGAAATCGCGGAAAACGTAAGCCCGCTAGTAGGACTCTCGGGATAAATCACTATGACCCTCGGAACGATCAACTTGGCAGTTCGCGCCGGGAGCATAATGGGAAACGTCGAATTCGAAGTCGTCGACCGACCTATGTCTTATAACGCAATCGTAGGGACACCGTGGTTAAATTCGATGCAAGCGATTCCGTCGACGTACCATATGTGTCTCAAGTTCCCAACTCCGAACGGAATCGAGACTATATGGGGAAACCAACGAACTTCGCAGGTTTGCTACGCCGCGGATTTAAAACGAAAAAATCTGCCGGTCGATATCTCTTCCAAAAAGAAAAAGAAGTCGACGTCCCTCGACAACGCCCCAGAGCAAGATAAAACGGAACTCTTCTGGCAGTTGCGAGCGGCCGAGGCTTTGGAAGAGAAGCGCGAGCCAACCTGCGAACCCGTCATCTCGGTATGCATCGACGAGAATTTTCCAGAATGCTGTGTCGAAATCGGTGCAAACCTGAGCGAAACCTTAAAAGTCGAACTCCTGACATGTCTAAAACGAAACTCGAACACGTTCGCTTGGACTGCGGAAGATATGCCAGGGATCGACATAAACATCACATGTCATGAACTCAACGTTGACCCGACATCCAAACCCGTCAAACAAAAAAGACGAAAACTGGGGCCGGAACGCGCCGAAGCGGTCAAAAGCGAAGTCGACAGACTCCTCAAACTAGGATCGATCACAGAAGTTCGATATCCTGACTGGCTCGCCAATCCCGTTGTCGTAAAGAAAAAGAACGGAAAATGGCGAGTCTGCGTCGATTTCACCGATCTCAATAAAGCGTGTCCGAAAGATAGTTATCCGCTGCCGCACATTGATCGCTTAGTCGAGGCAACCGCGGGAGACAAAACTCTTATCTTTCATGGACGCCTTCTCGGGATACAATCAGATCATGATGAATCCCGACGATTGGGAGAAAACCGCATTCATAGCCGATCGTGGAACCTACTGCTATAAAGTAATGCCTTTCGGTCTAAAGAATGCTGGCGCGACTTACCAACGACTCGTCAACCGAATGTTCTCCGAACAACTCGAAAAAACAATGGAAGTGTACATCGACGATATGCTCGTGAAATCGCTCGAAGAGCAAGACCACGTCATACACCTCCAGGAATGTTTCGAGAGGCTCAACCTTCATAACATGAAGTTGAACCCGGCAAAGTGTCGGTTTGCCGTTGCGTCTGGAGAATTTCTAGGTTACCTCGTCACTTACCGCGGAATCGAGGCTAACCCGAAACAAATCACGGCGCTAATAGAGATGGTCTCTCCCAGGACGAAACGCGAAGTACAAAGACTGACCGGCAGGGTCGCAGCACTTAACCGTTTTATCTCCCACTTAACCGTTTTATCTCGCGATCAACGGACAAATGTGTACCTTTCTACGAGACATTAAAGGGAAACAAAAAGTTCGAATGGTCAGAGGAATGCGAGAAGGCTTTCCAACAGCTGAAACATTACCTAGCTACCCCGCCAGTACTCGCGAAACCCGTAGAAGGAGAACCGTTATTCCTCTATATCGCAGTATCAACGACCGCTGTAAGTGGCGTCCTTATCCGGGAAGAACGCGGCGAACAAAAGCCGATCTTCTACGTAAGTAAGACACTACTGGACGTGGAGACGCGATATCCGATGATGGAGAAATTGGCTTTGGCCGTGGTCATGTCCGCAAGGAAACTTAGACCGTATTTCCAATCTCACACCATCGTCGTTCCCACTTCATTCCCTCTCCGCACCATTTTGCACAGTCCCAGCCAATCGGGAAGGCTGGCAAAATGGGCGATCGAGCTGAGCGAGTACGATATTGAATATCGCTCAAAGACTTGCGCGAAATCACAAGTGCTCGCAGACTTCATAGTGGAACTCCCGACGGGAAGCACGTCCAACCAAGAGCCGAACTCGACCTGGATCTTGTACGTTGACGGATCCTCGTCCAAACAAGGTTCTGGGATTGGCATCCGACTTGCATCCCCAACGGGAGAAGTATTGGAACAATCATTCCGATTGATTTTCCACGCTTCAAACAACGAAGCCGAGTATGAGGCCTTGATCGCAGGACTACGATTAGCTCGCGGACTGAAAATTCGAAACCTTCACGCATACTGCGATTCCCAACTAGTGGCTAGCCAATTTAGCGGGGAATACGAAGCAAGGGACGAAAGAATGGAAGCGTATCTGATCTTGGTAAAAGATCTAACTCAGAAGTTCGATCAATTCGCTTTGACTAGAATTCCTCGAGCAGAAAACGCCCAGGCAGACGCTTTGGCCGCCCTAGCATCCAGCTCGGATCCTGGTATGANGGGAATACGAAGCAAGGGACGAAAGAATGGAAGCGTATCTGATCTTGGTAAAAGATCTAACTCAGAAGTTCGATCAATTCGCTTTGACTAGAATTCCTCGAGCAGAAAACGCCCAGGCAGACGCTTTGGCCGCCCTAGCATCCAGCTCGGATCCTGGTATGAGCAGGGTAATTCCCGTTGAATTTATCGAACACCCTAGAATCGGACCGCCCATAGTCATAAATCTGATCAACGAACCAGAAGGCGATGTGGAGGAAGACCACCCGGTCGAAGATCAGTCCGATTACAGATTCAATCGTCCGTGGATGGAAATAATCCTCGCATACATAACCAACGGAGAACTTCCGTCGGAAAAATGGGCGGCCCGAAAGATAAAAACCCAGGCCGCACGGTACGTCGTAATGGACGGAGAACTTTACAAATGGAGGTTCTCCGGACCACTGATGACTTGCGTGCAAGGGGAGAAAGCGTGGCAGGTTATGCAGGAAGTGCATTCTGGATCTTGCGGAAACCATTCTGGCGGGAGATCCCTCGCAATAAAAATCAAGCGCCACGGATATTTCTGGTCGACGATGGTAAAAGATTGCGAGGATTTTTCGCGAAAATGCGAGAAATGTCAGCGGCACGCTCCGACTATTCACCAACCCGCCGAGGTCCTTTTGTCTATCTCGGCACCGTACCCGTTCATGCGATGGTCAATGGATATAGTCGGGCCAATGCACGCGTCAAAACAAAAACGCTTCCTTCTTGTTCTGACCGATTTCTTCTCTAAATGGGTCGAAGCCGACTCCTACGCAAGCATCAAAGACGCTCAGGTAGAAAGTTTCGTATGGAGAAACATAGTCTGTAGACATGAAGTACCATACGAAATCGTGACGGATAACGGATCCCAATTTATCTGGACTAGATTCGAAGCTTTTTGCGAAAAATGGAAAATACGGTTGACAAAATCGCCTCCAAGATATCCTCAAGGCAACGGACAAGCCGAAACTATTAATAAAACGATCCTCGACGGTCTCAAGAAACGCCTCGACGCCAAAAAGGGAAAATGGGCCGAAGAACTCGAAGGAGTTTTGTGGTCGCACCGCACAACCCCGAGGCGAGCAACGGGCGAAAATCCTTTCGCTCTCGTATACGGAACGGAATGCATGATTCCCGCAGAAGTCGAGTTCCCAGGAGTACGTAGGAGACTGCTCCCGGAAAGAGAAGAGGCAAACAACTTAATGCTTCTCGACGAACTCGACCTGATTAACGAACGGCGGGATCAGGCATTCGTTCGAATTCAAAATTATCAGCAAGCGGCCGCCAAGTACTATAACGCAAACGTACGTAACCGCAGATTTCACGAAGGCGAGCTAGTCTTACGAAAAGTCTTCCAGAACACCGTAGAACGAAATGCCGGTAAACTAGGAGCAAACTAGGAAGGACCGTACAAGGTCATAAAAGTAGTCCGACCCGGAGCATACGAAATCGCAAACATGCAGGGCGTCAAAATTCCCAGATCCTGGAACGTGATGCACCTCAAAAAATACTATCACTAGGCGGCACGCCCGCAGAACACTGAACTACGAGACGGCTTGATCCCCTCGAAAGGGTACGTAGGCATCTTGTCGCAAGATAAGACCAGCCGTCCCCCTCGTTCAAAAAGGGGGGGGGAGTAGGTGAGTATACGTATACTCGTATACTCCCAAAATTTCAAAACTCGAAATTTCTCAAACTTTTTCAGCAAACGCATCGAAAGAAAAAACGAAATTCTGAATATAGCGAGACGTCGCCAATGTTCGGAAAAAACGTTCCTCTCCAAAAAACAGTAAACAGTCCATCCGCGACTATAAATACGCAAAACTTCTTAATATACTTATCCTTCGCGAAGGCCCAAATTGCGCAAACATCTACTGCTTAAAAATAGTTCGTTGCTGATCACAACGAACTCGCAACAGTCTTAAACAAACTTAAGTTATATCGCAGAGATAGCTCTCGAACACCCGACACAAGGGTAATAGCGCTATAAAAGAAATCCAAACTTTTGGTCAGCACTTCCGGGCAACTTAAAAATTGTTCCCGGTGAGATGCTCGGTTCCAACCAGACGAATCGTATAAGCCGAGAACCTATCGCGGATTCTAAATCGGTATGGAATCAGGTTAAAATCGCAACAGGCAANGTCAGCACTTCCGGGCAACTTAAAAATTGTTCCCGGTGAGATGCTCGGTTCCAACCAGACGAATCGTATAAGCCGAGAACCTATCGCGGATTCTAAATCGGTATGGAATCAGGTTAAAATCGCAACAGGCAAAACGAAAGCCGACTAGTCATCGCACAGCCTTAATCCGAAAGTAAACCTAGGTCTTGCCCTAAACCCACCACACTGATCGCTAACGTCTCAAGGCATGAATCGAGATCCTAAAAAGGCATGTCTTTTCGTCTATATCTAAACGCACACTCGATTTACTAAAAATCCTAAAACGAGCAAACGAATAAGGCGATCTACTAAGGGAACGGAATGCGAGACGACAACTCGCGGACCTCCCACCATATCAACTCAAATCAGAAGGTTCAAATAAAACCGATCATCCATTACAAAAATAAAAATTTGCCGAAGCAACAGGGGATTCGAAGCCATAGAAGGCCAGTCCCAAACAAGTACAAAAGCCACACTCGGCCAAATACATAAAAATCTAATTTTAAAAAGTCTCATGAGAGACTACAACTTCAAACATTCTCTGTATACAGAGCCTCATCTTCATCCATCGCATTACCTTCACCCTCGATAGCAACCTCTGGGTCGTCACCCTTATCCGCGTCAGGCCGAGCTACGTCTTCAGCAGCGAGAATCGGATCGGAATCGCTCCCCTCGACAGGAATAGACCTTTCCGTCACACGGGCAGCTGATTCCTCAAAACTCTTCATCTTGCGCTGAAGTCTGCGCAGCTCCGAAGCCTTGGACTTCTTCTCATCCTTCGCTTTGATCAGGGAAACCGCGGTCCTTCCAAGGTCACGATCCAGGTCGCTAATCCGAGCTTCGAGTCGAGACACTTCCGCGGAATGCACTTCTTCTATCGATTTCAG
>CAKOAT010090711.1:45737-62644 GCA_932364175.1 Eruca vesicaria subsp. sativa | reverse complement strand
GAGAGAGAGAGAGAGAGAGAGAGAGAGAGAGAGAGAGAGAGAGAGAGAGAGAGAGAGAGCTTTTTGTATTCTTTTCACAGCAAAACGTTTTAGTATTTTATAGTTAGGGAGAAAAGATCAACAGAGATTTGTGAATGGAAGTCCATTGTTTTCTATCTATCTATACTATGCAGTTAATTTACCTTGCTTGTGTTATGAATTGCTTAGCCATGTATGAGTTGTTCACTTGTTAGAATTAGGGTTTAAATATTTAGTGGGATCAGCCCCAACTATAGGATCGCTTGTTGTGGTATTCATTATTAGGATGTTCTTAATGCTTATGTTCTAGACTTGCTAACTAGAAACATGAATCTAGGATCTTTAGGTTGTTTAAGCATCCTTAGATATCTCTGATAATCTTGAATATATCCTGATTAAGCTAGTATTTTTACTAGAAAGAAGGCAATCGCTTGATCTATGGAATCCATAACGAGTGTAGATTAACTCGCGTGTAAAGCTTGACTAGCCGCATCGATCGATATTCCTATTGGAAATCGATCGAGGTCGAGTAAAGTGTATCGATCGATATTCCTCTAGAATAATCGATCGTGATCAGACATTCTTGTTTAGGTCGATAACACTCTAGTCAATAGACTTAATTATTTATTAAGCGAACCTTTAGTGAATCTGTTATTAAGATAGTTAAGCTCTTTAATACCATGTAAACAACAAATAGGACCTACAGGATTATAATCTCCAACCCCTGAATAAAAGCCTTAAGTCTAACACATTCCATTTAAGCTCAAAACCCTTATTCCATTCTCGTCGAGTAATTGTCTTACTCAATTAGAATATTTCATATTTTATGTCTACTTGTTTACTGCAATTTCTATTAATACTCACCTAGCTTTATTGCATGATTAGATTTAAGTGGTTCCTCAACTCCTTGTGGATTTCATCCCTAAGTACTGCAATAGATCTCTTATTTGAGAGAGTAAGTTTCTCCATAGGGTAATATGAGCACTTATCAAATTTGGTGCCGTTGCCGGGTGAGCTTTGATCACCATTAGATATAGTCTAATATTTCTAGGTTTTTCTTTTTCTTTATCATCTTCTGATAAAAAAATTTCTTTTTTTTTCAGGTGCATGCATAGCATTACCAGAAGCAACAAGGAAAAACAACTTCTATTTTCAGAAGACCCAGAAAGCTTGAAACGTTCGATCCGCAAAAACTTACGCTCCACATCGATCGTTAGCATCACTCGCGCATCGATCGACTCTCATCACACGACAACCGACCTCGCTCGCACATCGATCAACACCGACCACTCTTCGTCGGCCGAATCTCATCACTCGACATCGATCGACATCACTCATTCTACATCCATCGATACTCAGCCGAAAAACATGGTTGCGACTCTGATACTAACCGCGAACGCGGATGGAGACATGTATGACCAGGAAGGTCATCTGCGTAATGCAACATGTCAGAATTTAGATACTCAAGGGAATGTAATCCCTGAAACCGATACTGATGAGGCCACTCGACCCAAGACTTTGGAAGACTACAAATGTCTAGACCAGTATTATGCCAACAGGTCAGCTATTCGTCTTCCAGACGTCCAGAGGAAAAATTTCGAGTTGAAGCCCCAGTACTACATACTTGTGGCACAGATACCCTACTCTGGGTTTTCACATGAGCATCCTATGGACCATTTAGAGAGGTTCGGGGATCTCATTGCTGCTATTAGAGTTAAAGGAGCCCCTGAGGACTACTTACTGTGCAAGCTCTTCAAGTACCCACTGGCTGAAGATGCTGCACATTGGCCCAAGCAGCTACCACCAGGATCTCTTACATCCTGGGCTGACATCAAGAATGCGTTTCTGCGCAATTTCTTTGATGAGGCACGAACTGGAGAACTGAGGAGCAAGATTGCTACCTTCACACAGAAAGCTGGAGAGTCTTTTAAAGACTCTTGAATTAGATTTAAGTTCTTCCAGTGCGACTACCCACACCATGGATTTAATGAGGTGCAGCTACTTAGCATATTCTTTAGAGGAGTCGCTTTGAAATATCAGATGGCTCTGGATACAGCAAGCGATGTGAGTTTCAACAACAGACTTTGGAAGAAGCTGAGAGGCTTATTGAGAATCTAGCAAACAACAACAACACCAAGAACACTGATTCTGAAAGGGAGAAATTTGTAGCATTCCTTGGGAAGGAACAGATGGATGAAGTAAAAGCTAAGTTGGACAGTGTCAACCAGCCACTTATGAGACAGGTTTGCTCAGCTGAAGATGCATAGGACATAGATTTAAAGTTAGCAGATGTGAATTACATTGGAGGAACTGGATTTCAGAGGTCTGGAAATCAGTTTGGAAACAGAAACTTCAGTTGCAATGGTCAGAGGAGTAACTTCAACCAGAATTCACAATATCATAAACCCTACAACAGCTACAGCAACAATAAGAGTTATCGAAACTCATTCTACCAGAATCCACCACCAGCGACTCAAGAGAGCAAGATTGATGCTATGCTTGATAAGGTTCTTAAAGGATAGCAAAGGCTAACAATGGATTTCAATGGGAAGATTGATTCCATCTACAATGATCTGAACACCAAAATTGATTCTCTGGAAACTCAGGTAAGGAAGCTTGAGATTAAAGTGGTTCACACTGGAGAAGCTCTTAGGAAGCAAGAAGGGGATGAAGCAATGAAACACCAGGTCAAGGCCATACTGGATGATAATTTCTGGCAAGTAATTTGACATGTGAAGATGAAAGAAGACGATTTTGAGGAGGAAAACATGATCGACTCCGACAAATCACCTTTGCATCGATCGAGGCCAACTAATGCACATCGATCGATAGTTTTCGACACGGATTGATCGACAGAATATTTTGCCGATCGATCAACACCAACCGAGTCGACTGAATCGTGCAATGCAATCCGGATCTTGACCCACGAGGAGTTCGCGGAAAGACACCCGCATCCACCCAGCCCTTTCTACTCCAACATCGATTGACATCACGAGCCGATGGTTGATCGACAAATAGAACATGTTATCGATCGACATGACATGAACCCCATCGATTGACACACCTCTCTAACATGCCGAGTGTGTTTGCCTCCAATCGACATATCACGACTCAACGCATTCAGACCGCCATCAACCAACCCCTCCAACCTAACTTCAGAACCTATGGACATTGATAAGACCACTATTGGAAGAACCCTGAGGAAAATGAAGGAGAAGGTTCCTAAACATCTCGAGAGGAAACCTAATAAGAAAGAAATTGATGGTTTCACTAAGAGAGTTCTAAGGATCCCACTGGACAAACCGTTTGAGGAGGTTTACTTTACCCACAAACTGTGGATGTACTTCAGAGAAACCAGGGATATTGAGGAGGACATTAGCAGAATATTTCATCATGTCAGGGAAATGATGAAACATAGGATCACATTGAAGAAGAAGACTGATCATGGGAAGTTTGCACTACCATGTTCAGTAAGAGATATTGAATTCCCACATGCACTATGTGACACACGAGCATCAGTTAGCATCCTACCAAAGGTCATGGCACACCATCTGGGCCTGAAGGTAGAACCTTCACAGGAATCATTCACTTTTGTGGATTGTTCTGAAAGGAAATCTGGAGGTATAATTAGAGACCTGGAAGTGCAGATTGGTAATGCACACATTCCTGGAGATTTTCATGTCCTAGATATCAAGCTGAACTGGAATTCTTCACTCTTACTTGGAAGAGCTTTCATGGCCACAGTAGGAGCAGTTTGTTACATGAATACTAACAATTTTTGTCTTACTTTAGTTGATCCATCTGATTTTTATGATTATGTTCGTGTTGTTAAGAACCAGATACACTTATTAGAGACTGGAGATGTTGGATTCATCGCTGCATGTCATTCTGATGCAGAATAGGAAACTGAGTATTCTGAATCGATCGACACACACTCAGTCTCATCGACCGATTCCCTCAAACAGCTGGCGACCGATGTCCATCAAGACACATCGATCGACAGACAGTCCATGCATGAAACCCTACCCGATTTTGCATTTCAAACCATCAGAAACAAGCCGGATGACTACTCTTTAGGCAGGTGGACAAACACTAATTTCCATGAAAGTTTTGCAATAGACACTGCAATCATATCAGAGGATCACAAAGAGGAGCAGGATGAGGATTATGATGAGGAATATGCTAGAGATATCCATGCAATTGTTACAGAAGATAGACTCCTTCAACCCATCAACAAGATGAAGCTCACGAAATTGATCATAACGGTTCTACCGGAATCGATCGATACTCGACCCCATCACGCAGACCGACATCCACAATCGACCGACACGCCCATGCGCACATCGATCGATTTCAACGCCACCAACTTCAGAAAATTTGGAAATTTTTCCAATTCTTCCTAGGGCACCTGATTAGTAGAGAAGAGGTCTTGCAACCAAGATGACGTCTAATACAATGGAATCTGACAAGATGCAAGTACCTGCAACCTTTGGGAGACAAAGCAAGAGAGGAAAAAACTACAGAGATCACCATGGCAGAGCAACAAATCCAACTTTCAACCAGCCAAAGAGCACCACTGATATGTTGCATATTTACTTGGTTTTAACCTTGCATTCTTGTCCATATTGAGCCTATAGATTAGATTTAGGCATTCTAGGTTGCATTTTGCATTCATTTGTCTTTATCAGGTGGTGGAACATGCTATGAAGTTCTTAGAGGTGTTTGGGATCAATTATGTGCCAAAAGAGAGTGCAAAGATGTCATTTGGCGAGCCGGAGCAGCCACAGCGGAGTCAAGAGGTCTCTGCAAGCAACATCAGCCAGAGCGGGGTTGCGGGGGGGGGGGAGTCAGGGGGTCGCTCCACGCCCACAGCAGACCCACGCAGCGAGGTCGAAGGGCCTCTCGCGTTTGAGGGACGGGACGAGAGAAGAGCGCCGCAACGGGGTCATGCAGCGGAGTCGGGAGGCCGCTCCACGCCCACAGCGGAACCACGGGGAGGAGTCAGGGGGTCGCTCGCGTTCAAGAGAAAAGAAAATCAGCCACAGCGGGGTCTTGGCAGCGGGGTTGTGATCCCGCTTTGCGTCTTTTATGTGACGAAAAACTTGTGTCGAGGACCTTTTTGCAATTTTCGTTTTTTATGTTTTGAGTTTCAGAAACCTAATTAAAACTACGTTGTAAGCCTCCAGAGGCAGATTATCTTTTGTTCTTGAAGAAAACTTCTTTGGATTCAAAATTTCATTGCTTTCATCTTGTGTTCTTGTTGATTTCTTATCTATTTCATTACATGATTAATCTGAAATCCAATATGGGTTTAAGAGGAATCATGGAGATTAGTGAGTAATCAACTCTTGAATTCATGGGTTAGGGAGATTAAGGGTGATTAGGTTAGATCTAGGATGTTTTAGTGTTAGATTTCTCTTATTCCTTGCTTATTAGAGTAACCATAATGCCTCTTTTGAATTGATTACTCAAAGGTTGATCTCTAGACATTTCCCACTCACAAAGTGTTCGATGAATTGTCTGAGTCAACTCTCTTAAGCTTTTAACAGTCTTTACCAGGGACACTTGTAGTTAAAGGTGTTAAGATTACTAATAGATCTATTCCTAATGATTACTTTCATAATATTCAACCAAAGACATTTGATGATTGAGTTATGGTCGTAAATGAACATTCATCTAGACATAGAGCTTGTTTAGAATCGTATCTAGGCCTAAGGTAGACAGTTTAATTGATCGCTTGCCATCCTTAGATCAAAACTTGATCACCCAAGGTCAAATTCCCTATACCCATGAGTTCTCCTTTATCTTCTTTGTCAAAGTTATATCTTTTATTGCATTCTAGTTATAGTTAATCTGAAAAACCAATCAATCACATGATCGCACTTAGATTAAGCTAGTACTTGTATTCTCGGTGCTTTTAAATCCCTAAGAACTGGTTCGACAATCATCTATACTACAACATTTGTTTTAGGAGCCTCAAAAACTCTTAACATCAACCACCTCGTCTACCATCGATCGATGCTGCACCTAACACATCGATTGATTCTAACCCTAGAACTTTTACTTTGACTAAGAATTATTATCTTGATGAGTTTGTTATTATTAGGGATCCAGAATGTCAGGCACGAGCTATGGATGGGAGGATTCTCCATGTTTCCAAAGAAGACATAGAAGAAATCCTTTAGATGGCCAATGGACCAGAAAATCTCTTTCAGCAACAACTAGGCGCGATGCAACAACCGTTGACCGACACAGTCAGAGCAGCATTGATCGACATAGACCCTCGTCCATCGATCGATAGGGGAAGACATGTAACGATCGACAGCAGCATAAGTCATGGACCGATCTTGGAGCCAGAGCTCTACACTAAAGATGAAATCAACGAGATGATTGGTTGCATGAGTGATTGCTAAGACAAAGCCGTGGGTAAGCTCAACCACAATCTGGATACGGTCTATGTGATTCAACAAGGAAGCATCAGTGGACTGATTACGCGCATGAAAGAGATGGAAGCAGAATTAGCTATTATGAAGACGCAGCGTGCATCATCGATTGATGCCACTAAAGATGCATTGATCGACACTAATGACGAACCAGTAAAAGAATAGATGTTGACAGGACATATAAATGGGACGAGGCATATCTCGACGCAAGGATTGACGAAATCTACCACCCTCTCAACAACAACATCAACTGGTTAAGCACGGGGATTGAGTTGATACATCAGGATTGGATACGTTCCGCGAAGAGAAGCGTCAACATGAGAAAGGCAAATCGATCGACACATGCTATGAAATCGATCAATGCCAAGTTTTTCGACATCGAGAAACAGATGAAGATCTGCGAAGATGAGCATGATCACTAGACATCCTCGTTTATGCAGTACTTACACAATTTGGACGGCCAGATGACTGTTTTGTAACAAGAAGTCACCACCATTCAGATGCAACTCGATTTACCATCCTCATCATTGATCGATTAATGCATAGGTAAACTGATCGACACAAAGAAGCTACCATAGCAGCAATTCTATACCAGAGCAGAAGTTAGCAAGATCATTGATAAAATCTACAAAGCTCTGAACACTACCGAGGATAGGCTTGAAAAGAGATGTGATGACATCTTCGTCCCTTTCAACAACATCATTAGTGGATTACACTCAGGAATAGAATGGCTGCATAAGGAAGTGAAGACAATCAAGACAAGACTCGCTAGTCGTCCTGAAACTTCAGCATTGATCAGCAAGGACAATGTCAAATCGATCGATGGACTTACACCAGAATTGATCAACACCACAGCAGTCGCAGCGATTGATAGTGAGTCCATACCAGGCCAGGAAAAGCTGTTACAGGAAGAGCCAGTCACATCTGAATCAATCAACAAGATAAATTTCAATGGAACAACATCAACATTGAGAGTCTTAATGAGAGATTTCAGAACATCTTAGACACACTTTCAAATATGGATGAAAGATGGGCCAGAAGTGATGAAGCCACAAGAAGTTTCATGGCTACTTGGTTCAACATCAGCATATAAGTTGTGGATATTTGTTTTCCAACAAGTAGCTGTTTTTCCACACAATAGCTCACCATACCTCAACAGTCAAGCTAAATGACTATAACAAAGCGCTGAGTGGGAGACAACCCACTCTTAGGTAATTTTTCTTTCGGTTTTATTTTACTTTATTGATTCTTTTTCGTTTTTCATATTTTGCAGATTTTTATAAAAAATAAAGATACAAGGAGAGACAGATGACCATCTCATCGACCGACACACACAGTCGATATCGAGCGACAGACGATTACCTGAAACGATCGATGCACTCTCTTACACATCGAATGATTCTTTATCATTCTTCCTTGTTATATTACGTACTTTTGATTCGTTTTTTTCGCCGTAACTCCGACTGTTTTACACTGGGGACAATGTAATTTAAGTCTAGGGGGAGGTTTACTGATATTTTATTTGCTATGAGTCTTATGAAAAATTGTTTTCAAAACTATTTTTACTAAGCTCAAGAAAAGGAATGATGATCTTATATGATTTATACTTGTCATCTAACCAAGTTTTAGCACCATTCGAGATTTAATGATAACAGACAGTGCTAAAGATGCTAAAGTGGATCAATCAATCAGCTATACACACTCGCTTAGATTGTTTCAAGGAACCAAAGCTGACCTATGACACAAAACCTGACACAACTGCTTGTCTTGGGGCTTAGTATAGGATCGGATTCTTCAAACAAGTTTGGAAGGTAAAGCCTTGTGTATGTTTTCACCTTTTCTCTCTCTATTTTCGACCCAAGATAGTTAAGTAGATTTATAGTTTCAAAAAAAAAATTCTGAAAATAATATTAAGTTTATTAGGTTTTTAGTTAGGAGGAATCAGAACAGGACTTGGTGGCTACAACAGTTAAGGCTTGATTCATAATGATTCCAATAAAATAATTCAAATGAGACTTGGAGGCTACAACCATTAAGGCTCACTTCATATGAATTCTTGGATATAGGTCAAAAATAAGTGATCAGGACTTGGTGGCAAAAACCATTAAGGCTTGTTTCATGGAAGCCTGTCCAATTTTGGTCAATAATCATGCCTTATAAGCAGAGTTTGACTCAAGAGAGAAATTAGAAGAGAGAAAATATAGGAACTAACTTTTACTTGCAGATCCAGATACTTGTTTGAAAGTCCTTGCATCCTGTGATCGATACCAAGGTAAAGCCTGTATTTTTATTTTATGTTAAGAAATGAGGTTAGTTAAGGGGAATATCATATAATATTAGCTAAGTTGATGGATAGATGAATCTGGTTGCTAAGTTAGGATATGAAATAATGAACTTTTGTGATAAGAACTTCTTAGATCTGGATTGCAATATTATAAATGTTATGATTTTGAAGTTTTAAATATGTGAATCTCTATTCTTTTCAAACCTGATTGTTTTGCTTGAGGACAAGCAAAAGGGTAAGTCTGGGAGAGTTTGATATACAATGAATTTGACCCACTTTTGGAAGAAATTGTTGTTTTTTGGAGTATTTTAGAGAGAATTGGAGAAATCACTCGATTTCGAAATCAACCAAGATGACGAGGTCGACACGGAGTGACTCACGTTGATCGATATGCACCTCGCATGATCGATCCATGCCGAAGGTGTGGAATATCAATTTGCGAGACAGCCGACTTCAAGTCCAAACATCATCAAATTACGATTTTACCCCTTATGAGTTTTTTAACCTAAATTTATATACTCTGCCAAAGTGTTAGAGGCAGAGAGAGAGAGAGAGACTCTCTCTCTCTCTCTCTCTCTCTCTCTCTCTCTCTCTCTCTCTCTCTCTTTTTATGTATTCTTTTCACATTAAAAGGTTATAGGATTTTATATTTTGGGAGAGAAGATCAATAGAGAGATTTGTGACTGGAACTCCATTGTTTTCTTTCTATCCAACTACACGATCGCTTGTTGTCGTTTTATTAATAGGATGTTCTTAATGCTTATATTCTAGACTTGCTAATTATAAACATGAATCTAGGATTGTTAGTTTGTTTAAGCATCCTTAGATATCTCTGATAATCTTGAATACATCTTGATTAAGCTATGATTTTTTCTAGATAGAAGGCAATCGGTTGATCTAGAGAATCCATAGTCAGTGTAGATTAACTCACGTGTAAAGCTTGACTAGCCACATCGATCGATATTCCTATTGGAAATCTATCGATGTCGAGTAAAGTGTATCGATCGATATTCCTCTAAAATCATTGATCGTCACTGTTATTGATCGAACATTCTTGTTTGGGTCGATAACACTCTAGTCAATAGACTTATTTATTAAGCAAACATTTAGTGAATCTATTATTAAGATAGTTAATCTCTTTAATACCATGCAAACAACAAATTAGCACCTATAGAATTATAATCTCCAACGCCTGAATAAAAGCCTTAAGTCTAACACCTTTCCATTTAAGTTCAAAGCCCTTTATTCCATTCTTCTCGAGTAATTGTCTTGCTCAATTAGAATGTTTCCTATTTTTTGTCTACTTGTTTACTACGATTTACTATTAATATTCACCTAGTTTTATTGCTTGATTCGATTTAAGTGATTTCTCAGCTCCTTGTGGATTCGATCCCTAAGTACTGCAATACATCTCTTATTTGAGAGAGTAAGTTGCTCCATAGGGTAATTTGAGCACATATCACATGCGCCTCTCGCCTTGACTTTTTTTGTCCTTGACTCAAGTTTATCTCTTCTCAGAAATCTTTCATTTTTCTCTCGATCTTCATAATTTTCTTGGAAACTTGACATTTATCTTTTCCTGCGATTTTATCGTCATTGCGATTTGGGATTTTCCTCTTCTTCTAAAATCGTAAGTGGCCTTTCGTCCGCATCTTAGACCTATTTGGACAATGATGATTCTATGGGACAATGGAACGAATCATATAGTTGTCATAGTGGTGTTAAGTTAACCATTTAGTAGTCACTTGTCTTTGTGCATATATAATTAGATTTATGCTTATTGTTTACTTTCACTACAAGAAAACGTGGGCATAACAACTGCATGTTTGGTCATTATTTGGTCATAAACCACCTCTTACGACTAAATAACGACGAAAAACAAATGGTCGTTAGTAGACCGTCGTAATTCACATGTTGTCGTAAAATGGACGTAAAGCGTATGACTAACATATTTAGTCGTAAAAAAGTTGTAAAAGACGTAGTCGTAAATTAGAGGTTGATTTGACGTAAAGTTACATCCTAAGATGTACACGTGCATTGGTCGTAAAGTGTGGTCGTAAAATGGAAGCACCTTTTAGCTGTAAATGGGAATTTAATGAGTCGTAACATTTACGACCAAATAACATCTTTCACAGTTGTAATGTGGTCGTAAAAGTTACAACCAGTTTGCCTTAGAAATATATGTAGTCGTAATGTAGTCATAATGTCTAAGGGTATAATTAAGGGAAATAAATAATTAATTTTAAAATTTTAAATTAAGAATTTTTAATTTGAAAATTTAAATAATTATAAAACCCTTTAATTTCAAAAATATAAAAGAAACGTTAACTTAATAAATCCAAAAGCATAATATATTCAAATTACAAAAAAAAATTAATTATTAAGGTTAATGTTTTCGAAAAACTGGGAGCTATGCTCCTCGGCTGCTTGCTCCGCATTCACCTTTTTTCTGGAGTTGGAACGGGGTTAATGGTCGAACGTCTAGATTGCCACATTTGTGCAAGGGCTCGGTTTGTTTCTGCAATAATATCAAACATCTCTGCCATGGCCCTAATGTGGCTCATGTTGGTTTAGTTGTCCATCCGGAGGGTCGAAATGACTTTGTTGGCGTTTGTCAAATCGGCCCGGAGCTGAGATTCTTGATGCAGTCTTGCAGCATGTTCAGCTCTAGCCCTCGGGACATCGTTCACCGTACCAATCCTAGCTATTTGTCCCCTCTTCTTCGGGATAACCTTCATTCAATGAAAAAAATATAAATTAAGTTAGTACATATATAAAATTATAATTAATAATTAAAATTGAATAATAATTGATCTCCTCAAAAATTTTATCTTGTTCGACGGTGGTTAACTGGACGGGTTCGCCTTGTTGCGACAATTGGTTTTGGACCTCCTGGATCCAAGCCTCAACATCGTTGTAGATCCTCTCTGCTCGAGGATCCACAAACGTCCCATCAGAATGCTAGTGTGTCAACTTATAAAGTCGCGAAAGAGATGGTTGTGCTCCTTCCCGAGCAGCCTACACAAATTTTAAAATTAAACTCATGTATTCAATTAAAATAACATTAATAATTTAAAAACAAATTATAAATTATAAAATTTATACTTACAATTTCTAAGGCTTTCCCGGCGTTTGGAGTCTGTCCAGTCGTGTGGGGAGATGGAAAATTACCCTCAGCATCACGCGTCATTTGGGACTTGGAGCAACGGATCGAAGTTCGAACTGACTTAGAAAAATTCTAGTAATGTGACTCTGATATAGATGGGTTTTGCGTTATCATGGTGAACCCTCCACTTCTCCTTCCAATCGCCGACAATGTTCTTCAGGCGATCCTTCGCCTTATTGTTGAACCCCTCCTTCACCTTCTCGTTGACCACAATAGACCAATTCCATTTTTGCTGCGAAAAATAATTAAAATAAGAAATTAATAATCAAATGAATCTATAAATAAATTAATTTAATTAAGAAATTAAATTTTATAATAACAATTTACCGTAAATCATTTTTACCAAGTTCTCCGAACGTGGTCCGGTGTAAGCTACCAGTTTGGATGCGGATCCTGGAAGTTTGCCTTGATGATGTCTGAGACGCTCCATCCCAGGCGATTTTCCGTTAGAAATCTACAAAAAAATTAAAAATACATTAGATCGACATATATATATATATATAATTTGATTAATAAACATATATAATTAAAATTTTAATAATGAAAAAAAATCCAAAAATTACCAGAAAGTTTTGGGTGGTCGATATGGATCGACGATGGGTAAACCTTCTCGTCCTGGCATCTGGAGAAGATCTTCCACTGTGAATCTAGCATAGGGAGCATCCAGTGGTACAAGCAAATCCGGATGGAAATCTGCACAAGGCGGAGAAGCTTGGGGGGCTACTGGAGGAGGGCCATATAGCTGATGATAATCGTCATGATGGTGTTGAGGAGCTTCATGATGATGAGGATCGTATGGATGATCAAGCTGAGGGTAGTATGGAGGAAGGTCAAACTGAGGAGGCGGAGGCACATATTGCGGTGGAGGCACATACGGAGCAGGAGGCACATATGATGATCTACCTTGCTCTTCGGTCTCCGGGACAAACCGAGCTGAGCTGATGGATCCGACGAACCGAGAAATGTATCTCCATAAAAAGGTCGAGTCTCCCCCAAAATATTTCTTAACCTCTTTCTCCCGGACATATCGTCGATCTGTACAAATAAAAAAGTTTATGGTTAGACACAATTAATTTAAAATAAACAAAAACTAATTTTGAATATAATCTAATTTAATCCTAAACTAATTGCAACCCTAATTTATTTTCATCCTAAACTAATCACCTAAATATAAACTAAACCACCTAAATCTAAAATTAAAACTAAAACTAAAAAAAGTACCCGTAAAGAGGAAAAGTGGTGGGTAGTGAGAGAGGAAAGATAAACGAAATGGGCTCTGCGCTCGCGTGTTTATATAGGGATTTTGTGGTCGTCGTAATTTACTTCGACATTACGACCAAAATTGTGTTACGTCGAATTAGGGTCCACATTTTCCGACCAATTAGGTCAACATGTGTCCACTTTACGACCTGTTACCTACCAAAGATTATTACGAGCATTTAGGGTCGACGGTTTATGTCTGAATTACGACCAATTGAGGTCAACAAACGTCAATTACGACCAATTATGGTCCAAATATTTACAACCCAGTTACGACACAATTCATTTACGAAAAAAAACTACGTAATTGAGTTTTCGGTAACTTAATTAAGTATCCAGAAACTCAATTACTTAAAAAAAAACCATTAAATATCTAACAAATTAATTTTTATGAGAACGTCCGACTCTTAATACTTATGCCAAATGTTTCATAGAGAATTATCAGAGTCATGAGGACTCAGTTACCGATATATTCAGTTACTTGAGAGGAATCCCTGTGGGAGTCGATTTCACCCTACTGTCAAATAAATCGTAAAAAAGGAAACTTCGGGAAAACCCTAAGTTTCTAGAGGAACCGGCTATCTGCGAGAACCGCACAACGAAAATAAGATGACGAAAATACTTAGAATTTAAATGAGAATAAACGAAAAACAGAGAGAAAAGAGGTTCTTATTCCGAATCTGCGTAGAACTGGTACAAAGAGAATTGTCGAAAGCGTAAGAACTAGAAAACCCTAATTGAGACGCAGCTCGCTAACAGAAAAATGGAAATATTCCTAAATGCTAGTTTTGGTGGTGGAAGCTCTGAATTTCGTGTCCCCTCCCTCTGACCTATGCCTCTTGCTTATATACTCCTCGCCTTGGCCAATCGATCTTTCCATTTTGCTCAGATTTGAGCATATCGGAAATCTTCCGTTTTTCCTGATCCTTCCTTTTCTTCCGCGGAAATCTTCTATTTATCTTCAAACTTGCCTTTATCTTCAAGCTTGACATTTATTCCCTTCTGCGAGTAAACCGTNAATCGATCTTTCCATTTTGCTCAGATTTGAGCATATCGGAAATCTTCCGTTTTTCCTGATCCTTCCTTTTCTTCCGCGGAAATCTTCTATTTATCTTCAAACTTGCCTTTATCTTCAAGCTTGACATTTATTCCCTTCTGCGAGTAAACCGTCAAAACGTTATCGTATCTTCGGGTTAGATTCGGTTAAGATCGCGAGACGGGCTTTTATCGCGTTTTAGGACCTTCCGGGCCGTTGTGCGATAAATCCGTTTCTTGACCTTGTGCGGAATCGTTTCCGGGTTCGAAGCCGTTTTTTAGTGAATTCCTCGAGTTAATCATAATGTTTAGCTACGTTTGTTTCTCGGTTAATCGTTTCCGTTTCTTACGATTTACTCGACACTTTTACTAAAAACGCGTTTTCACGATTTTCTCGACGTTTTTTATTAAAGGTACGTTCTTTAATGATTTTAACGAAAAATCTCGGATAAATCGTATAGTCTAGGAAATGTTTGGTGTTTCGATTAACCGCTGCCGTTTTATACGATTTCTTCGAGTTCTTTTCGAGAAACAGAGTTTTACGGTTTTTATCGTAAAACTCGAACGGTAAGTCGGATCGAGACGAAACGAGAGACATTTCGGCCGTGGTTCAGAAAATGACCATGTCGTAAGTTCGAATCGGGGATGCGGGAAATCGAGGCTCCGGGAGGTCTCTAGTTCGCCTGCTGGCGAACTAAGCCGAGCTGGCTTAGTTCGCCAGCAGGCGAACTAGCCAAGGATTGTCTAGTTCGCCTTCTGGCGAACTAAGCCAGCTTGGCTTAGTTCGCCAGCAGGCGAACTAGTCGAGGGAGTCTAGTTTGCCTGCTGGCGAACTAAGCCAAGCTGGCTTAGTTCGCCAGCAGGCGAACTAGTCGTGACTAGTTCGTGTTCTGCGGCGGTTTCGGTTTTTCGCGGTTTTGCAAAACGAGTTCTCGAGTTTTATAAAACGATCTTCGAGTTTTATAAAACGACCTTCGAGTTTTATAAAACGATCTTCGAGTTTTATAAAACGATCTCTCGAGTTTTATAAAACGATCTCTCGCGTTTTATAAAACGATCTTCGAGTTTTATAAAACGATCTCTCGAGTTTTATAAAATGATCTCTCGAGTTTTATAAAACGATCTTCGAGTTTTATAAAACGATCTCTCGAGTTTAATAAAACGATCTCTCGAGTTTTATAAAACGATCTTCGAGTTTTATAAAACGATCTCTCGAGTTTTATAAAACGATTCTCAAGTTTTATAAAATGATTCTCGAGTTTTATGAAACGATTCTCTAGTTTTATAAAATGATTCTCGAGATTCATAAAACTGTTGCGTTGACGCGTTTGCGGGGAATTTTGGCTATTGATTCCGTCGTACCAATTTTGACCCCAACAGTTAGCCCCCAGCTCGTAAGAATCGTGAGCCTTTAGCGTAAGGTTCTTGCGAGTGGTTAACCAGTTTTAGTTAAGTTAGGCGGAATTAATAGTCGGAAAGGTCCGTTGAAAGTGATCTTTCCACTCTCCAGGGAGCGGAAAGCGTTTAAAATTAGGGCTGCGCCTTGTGAAGGCTGCCTACGTACCCTTTTGAGGGGATCAAGCCTTACGTAGTTCGTTTCGGAGCTAAGGTTCGTATGACCTTTTTCCCGGCAAGACCTTTACGGTCTAGTTATATGTTTATCGAGCATAATGATGTCGATGGCATCTTGACCTTTGCCGGCCTCGAGACTAGTCTCGTAGGCCGTTTNTCGAGTTTTATAAAACGATTCTCGAGTTTTATAAAACGATTCTCGAGTTTTATAAAATGATTCTCGAGTTTTATAAAACGATTCTTCGAGTTTTATAAAACGATTCTCGAGTTTTATAAAACGATTCTTCGAGTTTTATAAAACGATTCTCGAGTTTTATAAAACGATTCTCGAGTTTTATAAAACGATTCTCGAGTTTCATAAAATGATTCTTCGAGTTTTATAAAACGATTCTCGAGTTTTATAAAACGATTCTCGAGTTTTATAAAATGATTCTCGAGTTTTATAAAACGATTCTCGAGTTTCATAAAACGATTCTTCGAGTTTTATAAAACGATTCTCGAATTTAATAAAACGATTCTTGAGTTTTATAAAACAATTCTTCGAATTTTAAAAAATGATTCTCGAGTTTCATAAAACGATTCTTCGAGTTTTACAAAACGATTTTTGCGGAAAGTAATGATCTCCCTTTTACAGAATCTATCGCAGACGTTGATTTCGAGAGTACGGATTTCGACACCAACAGTCGCGAGCGATTTGCGACCGGTTATTCGGATACAGAAGCTGTTTTACGGGCGCATGGTGATTATCGTGAATGTCGCGGGGTCGTTCATGGGTTATCCCTGACTCAGAATGAAGGGTATTCGTTTGCTAAGGAATCCCAAATGCGATGGGACGATTTGGATCAGGAAAAAGATATGCAGTCCGAGTTTTTCGACCTTAAGGCGCGCATGTGGGATCAATGGAATCCCGTCTTGGTGTCGCCGGATTCTGTTGAAGTCGGTCCCGGGATTTCGGATGTAGATGGCGAAGTCGATCAACCTGCGTTTGATGACTTTAATGTGTGATGTTCTTAGTTTTTTCGATTTTGTCGTTGTTTTTCCGGGACTGGCCGTTGGTGGCTTTGAATCCCTACCGCTGGGCGGTGTGTATTCGGAAGTTTAATAAGAAAATATTTTCTAAGTATGAAAT
>CAKOAT010090711.1:29143-42128 GCA_932364175.1 Eruca vesicaria subsp. sativa | reverse complement strand
GAGATGGGCTTTTATCGCGTTTTAGGACCTTCCGGGCCGTTGTGCGATAAATCCGTTTCTTGACCTTGTGCGGAATCGTTTCCGGGTTCGAAGCCGTTTTTTAGTAAATTCCTCGAGTTAATCGTAATGTTTAGCTACGTTTGTTTCTCGGTTAATCGTTTCCGTTTCTTACGATTTACTCGACACTTTTACTAAAAACACGTTTTCACGATTTTCTCGACGTTTTTTATTAAAAGTACGTTCTTTAATGATTTTAACGAAAAATCTCGGATAAATCGTATAGTCTAGGCAATGTTTGGTGTTTCGATTAACCGCTGCCGTTTTATACGATTTCTTCGAGTTCTTTTCGAGAAACAGAGTTTTACGGTTTTTATCGTAAAACTCGAACGGTAAGTCGGATCGAGACGAAACGAGAGACATTTCGGCCGTGGTTCAGAAAACGACAGTGTCCTAAGTTCGAATTGGGGATGCGGGAAATCGAGGCTCCGGGAGGTCTCTAGTTCGCCTGCTGGCGAACTAAGCCGAGCTGGCTTAGTTCGCCAGCAGGCGAACTAGTCGTGACTAGTTCGTGTTCTGCGGCGGTTTCGGTTTTTCGCGGTTTTGCAAAACGAGTTCTCGAGTTTTATAAAACGATCTTCGAGTTTTATAAAACGATCTTCGAGTTTTATAAAACGATCTTCGAGTTTTATAAAACGATCTCTCGAGTTTTATAAAACGATGAGAGCGCAAAATATTTTGCTAGAAGCTCAAAATATTTTGCTAGAGTCGAGTTTTATAAAATGATCTCTCGAGTTTTATAAAACGATCTTCGAGTTTTATAAAACGATCTCTCGAGTTTTATAAAACGATCTCTCGAGTTTTATAAAACGATCTTCGAGTTTTATAAAACGATCTCTCGAGTTTTATAAAACGATTCTCAAGTTTTATAAAATGATTCTCGAGTTTTATAAAACGATTCTCTAGTTTTATAAAATGATTCTCGAGATTCATAAAACTGTTGCGTTGACGCGTTTGCGGGGAATTTTGGCTATTGATTCCGTCGTACCGATTTTGACCCCAACAATCCCCAAGCATCTGATAGATCTCTATGGGAACATTTGATAAAGATATTATCACAAATATCTTAAACATTTTTATAAACAAGTTTTTTAATGATCTTTTATGTTTTTCTTTTTTTTATTGTGCAATTTTTGAATGGGGAGGGTAACCTATTTATAGGGAAGTTTCCGACGAGATTGCGAGTAAAGGTTAGTTTGGTTGTAGTCTAGAGGTTAAGTTACGACTACTTTGGGTCCACAAGCCTTTAAGACCACCTGGGGACCAAATTTATTAGTTTGGTCGTAAAATAGAGGTTACGTTGCGACTACTTTGGGACTCTTTCCTTTTACTACGACATGGGGACCACATATATTAAAAATGGTCATAAATTAGAGGTATAGTTACAACTAATTACGGACTATTGATGTTTATTCCATTAAACCGAAATCCCAAACCCCAAACCGTAAACATCAAACCTCAAACCCCAAACTTTAAACTTCAAATATAGCATTTCAAAACTGCAAATTTCATAATCTCAGAAAACTCTTTATTATTATTGAAAACAATAATACAATACAAATTCAAAACTATACGAGTGTACATAATGTTATTACTCGTCATCATCCGAACAATCATCTGTGTCATCAGTTTTTTCAAATACATCTATGTTGCCTTTGTCCGCTAATGGTCTGGAAGATCTTCATATCCTATGTTTTGCGGATAAACAAGTAAAATTTTATCCATAGGTTTTGCGGATAAACAAGTAAAATTTTATCCATAGGTTTTTCAGGCACTTTCACTTCATTTATGGCATCTGCAAAGGCGGTTGTTCATCACTCACTACACGACCCCGAGATGTAACTTTTATAGCGGGTAACCAAGATATTCCAGATTGTCTAATCTTTGGATACGTAATAAAACAAACTTGATCTGCTTGAGATGCCAAAATGTAGGGCTCAAATTTGTTGTACCTCCGCCTGGGATTGATATCAACCACTCCAAAACTTGTTACACCGTATACCTTTATTCTCTGTAGGGCCGAACCAGTCACATTTGAAGAGGACACATTTCATCTTCACTAAACCAGAGAATTCCACTTTTATGATCTCTTGTAAGATTCCGTAGAAATCTGTTTCGCCTTTTACACATACTCTATAGTTCACCGTTGCTCGACGACTTCCATACTCGTAAGTGTGAAAAATGTAACCTCGGGTGAAATACATAGGTGATGTGGCACCTTAGCAACTGAACCTTGTATCAATTCATGAACCCACTCACTATAGGATTAATCATCATAATCAACTTGTACATAATATTTACATATTTATTAATACAATGGATTAATAGTAAAAATCATAATTAATTATATTGTGCTTTATAAACATGTGTTTTTAACTACTTCACGAAGTGTTGTTCTTTCTTTTTTGTTGAGATCGTTACTTGATATTCCTAGTATAGCTTCTTCAACTTGGAGAACAAAATAATTGTTTTCCAATGGATCTATCGTCTTATAAATAATATATATAAATAGAAAATTTAGTAATTTTAACTAATTACCCTTGTGTCGGGTGTATGAGAGCTATCTCTGCGAGATAACTTAAGTTTGTTTAGGGCTGTTGCGAGTTTGTTGTGATCAGCAACAAACTTAGGTGGTAGATGTTACCGTTTCTTAGACCTTCACGAAGGATACATATCTTAAGAAGTTTTGTATGTTTATAGTCGCGGATGGACTGTTGGGTCTTCCAAGAAAGTGATTTTTTCGAGGAAGGTATTTTTGTAGAAAATATGTTCTTTAGGCGTCTGCGACGTCTCGCAATGCCAAAGATTGGTTTTTCATTCTTATGTCGCGTTTTGTGTTCGAAATGTTCGCGGGTTTGAAGATATTACGCGGTGTTGCAGGGGTTTTCTCTTAACCCTACTTTGCAAGAACACTTTGATTTGCTTGCGGACATTCTCAGCCAAAACTTCAGTTCCTGTTTGGATGTTAAGTAGTTTGATTCATGTTAGAGAAATTAGGATTGATTGGTAGCGTAAGTTTGTTCCTGAAATGAAGTGTCTTTAATTACATTGCTTCGTGAAGTGTTGACCTTCCGCGATCTTTTTCATTTGTACAGCTTCAGGAGCTTTGTTACGAGTGTTTTCTTACACGTCGGATTTTGTAGGCAACTCACTTCGGAAATAGAGTGAATTGTGAGAATACAGAACTTAGTCGATTTCAACAAGTTTGCATTATCCGTTGAATATTTTTGCTTTGCGTAAAGGTTGTATTCAGCCGCGTAGTGATATCACTCAAATGTTTAACCCTAAGGAGTGATTTACTCTCTCAAATAAGAAGTTCAATCGTAGTACTTAGGGATCGAATCCACAAGGAACTAGAGTCACAAAAGATATAATCCTAAGTGATTAAGCTAGGTTGAAAAGGTTTAAAACAATAAATAAAAGTGGGTAGCAATGGTAAGTTGCTAAGGAAAATAGGTTTTGGGTTTAAAACAATGAAAGAAAGTAGTTAGATTCAAGGTTACTATTCAGAAAATCAGGATTATAAATCTATGGATGTCTTAACGAATTGCTTGCAAATATATGAGAACTTCAATCCTTAGACAAATCTATAGCTGTCGCTATTAGACTCGTCCATGGATCTGATTGCCGACAGTATCGATCGATGTTGCTATCGCAGTGTCGATCGATATATGTTGCCGTCGATCGATGACTCTATAGGAGTATCGATCGATATATCATCAGATCGAATTGAAACTGTGTTCACTCGAGAATTTCTATTAGACCGGCTATCGCTCGTGCCTAATAGAGTCTGGGCTTAGCCAAATGATTTCAGGATGATGACTATTAGATTAGTCACTCCATAACAATAACTCTAGGTAGCAAATCTAGAGTAAGTATTAGGGTTAATTTGGATAATGAATATAACAACTCAACAATCCATAGTTGGGGCTAATCCCTCATAACTATTTGAACCCCAAATCTAACAAATGAATCTACTCAGACATAGCCAAGAGATTCATAGCAAAAGAATAAGATGAAAAGAAAATACTTTATTGCTAAGTATAAAATAGAATACAAAACTTAGATAAAACCTCAATACTTTCTTATTTTTTCTTCTCCTTCTTCTAGGGCTCATAGGCATAACTATAAATATGAGTACAATTAGGTTAAAAACTCGTCATGGGCAATGTTGTAATTTGGTGAGAACTTGGGCTTCAAGTCGGCCAAGTAAATCTTGCTCATCACGCTTTGTATCGATCGATGGTACATGGTGTACATCAATCGATGGAGTATCTCGACATCAACTTCTATGGAATCTTCATCGATCGATTACACAAGGTGTGTATCGATTGATATGTGTCTCTCAATGTCGGATCTTCATAGTCATCTTGTAAAACTCTCCTTTAAGCTCCATAAGGCACCTAAGTCATCACTTTACTACAAAATGCTCCTGAACTTGAAAATACCTAATAGACTCCAAAACATAGATATTTATTATAAAAACATATCAATACCATGACCAAAAACAGTCAAAATCATGGTATATCACATAGCCAAGGACGTACTTGGTAGAGGATTAGACCACGACACTTTCGTGCTATCAATAAGGTCGAGTTGGTTAGAACCATCCTTAAAAGGGATGTAACCTAGCTCAGCTTCGAAGTGAAGCGTGATTTGACAAGGGCCGAATGGCATTTGTCAAGATTGATACGCCAAGTATGTCCATGGTCGTTGAAAATGTTTTTCCGTTCTGGGTTTGATTTATACGATGAAAGTTTTGTATAATTTCTCCTTTGTTCATATGGAAGTTTTTTCTTTTTATCCGAGGGAGACAAAGCCTAAGAAGCTCGATGTAGATCCCGTGCGAAGTCGGTTGCGAGGTGGTTTCATTCTCGGATGTAATCGAGAGGAATGAGAGCGGATGCCCGTGAGCAGCAAAGCTAAAGATGGAGATCATTCAGATTGTGGTGCGGGGAAACAAAGTTTTATATTGGTTGTCCAACGTCGGATCGTATGGCTTTGCTATATGGAAAATACTTTTCGCAAAACCTGGTACATTTACTTTCGAAGGTTACTTTGTATATCAAGGTCTTCAACTAAACGTAGGATTTCTTGCTTAAGTAACGGCCGACGACTTTAGTAAATTGATGCGACGTATGGAGATGTCAAAATAACGATGCTTCCGCAAATTTTTGAGAAACCTTTCCGCTTTTTTTTGAATATTCAGGGACAGTTTCTTGGAGTCACTCACGGATTTTACCAAAGGTTATTTCATCGAGATCTAGTTGCGAAAATTTTTAGCGGGTTTCTTGAGCGGAATAGGATCACTTGACCAGCAATAGGATCAGTCGGCGAGCAGGAAGGATGTGTTCCCTATTGCTTCTTCTTGTGTTCTCGATTTTTCTTTTGCCGCAAATGTTCTTGATATTATTCCATGACTCACTTGGTTCGACGGAAATTGAGAGTAATGCTTTGATGCTTAAATATTTCTCGTATAATTTTGTTGATTCTTATACGTACAAAACTTGTTTTATCAAGTTGGAATACATCTTTATGACTTCGGAATATCACCGAGTTTCACTCTGATGTTTGGCAGAGTTTTTCTAAACACATGATATGAGAGATGCTGTATAGTCCTCTAGATTATTTCCAAGACAGTTTGGATCAGTCGTTAGGGTTTAGACGGATCTTAGATTGTCATTTGCTTTTCGGATGATTTTGACAAGGCATCGCATTGTCCAAATATTTTTCCGCCTATTTTTCTGAGAATTTGCTTTATGGAAAGTGTTTTCTGGATGGGAGGAAAATTTTTTTTTGAAATATGGGAGTATACGAGTATAGTATCCGCACCTGCTCCCTCCCCCTTTTTTGTTTAGACGAGAGAAAACAGATGAATTTCGTTTGAAGGATTGGGATGATCGTTTTTTTTTAGAGGAGAGAAAACAGATGAATTTCGTTTGAAGGATTGACATGATCAACAATCTGGGTCAATTAAAGACCATGGTGGATTGATGATGACTCGGAGTATGTCTGTTTTACGAAAAGTTCTAGGAATGAGTCGGTTTTATGACGACTCAGTGTCTCTAGTTCATTCTTTCTTTAGGAAATGAGATAAGTACGCTCGAATGCGTGGTGATTGTTTCTTGGTTGTACGAGAGATTGGATCGGTTTGTGAGTTATGCCTGAGCGGTTAGAGAACAATAGATTGAGATAGACAAAAGTTCCCTACGACTTCGCATGCTAGACTATCTAGTAAATTCTAAGTTCCCTAAGTTTTACGGCAATTTACAAGACGCTTTCATTCCTTGCCTACGAGAAATTAGAAGTCTAATAAAATTTTAAAATCAGACATACCTTAGTTTCATCGATGATTTGGGACTGCCTCTTCTTTGTTCTTCGTCTTTTGACTTATTTTCGTATGAATCGGTCTTCGACAAGAATATCGGAATGAGGAAGGGACTTCGACATTAGAGTTTATGTTCTTGTTTCTTTGTACTGCTGGTTTTACTTAACTGACTAGGTGTGCTTCGTATATTGTTGAAAAATCCATCACACGTTTATGATTAGGTGTTTTCGACCTAACGTGGCAGAATTTCGTATAACCGGATTGCGTTTAGAGAGTTCAAATCTCTTGTATAGTTTAGGCAACTTTGTTGTTGTGTCAACCGCTGCCGTTTTAAACAATCGATTCAAACTTATACGAGAAAGCAAGTTTTTGCGTTTTTTTATCGTAAAGTTCCAATGGTTACTCTGTTTAGGACAAAACAAAAAGCGTTTCGATCGAGATTCGAGATAGAAACGTTTTGATCCGTCGAGCTTCTCCAACTCGCCCTGTGGCGAGTCAGTGAGTACAGTCCCGATTTGCGAGCCGACTCGTCTTCGTCATGAAATCTCAACGGAAACTCTGATTGAGACAAAGGAAAAACAGTGTGATTATTGTCTGTAGTACGATCAGGCTCACCATGGCTGTGAGTTGGATGGTGCGGACCCTCGGGGCAAATTCAGTACCACGAAGGTGAGGAGAAAGGCCGACCATCTCGCCGAGACGGCGAGCTGGTTTTGCACGGCCAGCTCGCCAAAAGGCAAGCTGGTTTTAGCGGTTCAGCTCATAACCAGGCGAGCTGGTTGAGCTCGGCCAGCTCGCCAAATAGCCAGCTAGATGGTAAGGATCCGCGGGGAAAATTCAGTGCCTCGATGGCGAGGTGAAAGGCCGATCAGCATGCCAAGACGGCGAGCTGGTTTGGCATGGACAGCTTGCCAACATGCGAGCTGGTTAAGCTCGGCCAGTTCCCCAACAGGCAAGCTGGATGGTAAGGACCCTCGGGACAAAGTCAGTGCCTTGAGGGCGAGGTAAAAGGCCGATCAGCTCGCTAAGGCAGCGAGCTGGTTTGGCACGGCCAGGTCGCCAACAGGCAAGCTGGTTTGAATTGTCCAGCTCGCCTGTTAGCGAGCTGGTTGAGCTCGGCCAACTCGCCTGTTAGCGAGCTGGATGGTAAGGATCCTCGGGGAAAAGTCAGTGACTCGAGGGCGAGGAGAAGGGCCGACCAGTTCTCCGAGGTGGTGAGCTGGGTTGCTTGTCCAACTCACCGTCTTTTCGAGACGGATAGTATCATTCAACTCGCCGTATTGGCGAGCTGGACGGTACAGCCAACTCTGCGAGTTTCGTAGGGTTTTTTCCGCGAGTAACCTAGGGTTTATTCCGCGAGTAACCTAGGGTTTTTCCGCGAGTAACCTAGGGTTTATTCCGCGAGTAACCTAGAGTTTTGCTGCGAGTAACCTAGGGTTTCTCCGCGAGTAACCTAGGGTTTATCCGCGGTTTCTGGGAGAGAAAGTTTTATTTTTCCGAAAAGTTCTAGAAAAATGTCTTTTGGTCAACCGATACGTAATGAGATTTTTCCAACTCGAAAATAAGAGAAAAATTACCGGGTTTGATAGATTTTATCGTTGCCCTTAGTGATCAGAGATAGAAATCGCGAGCTTGTTTTGTTGCTCCTCCCATGGCGAAAATTCGGGATTAGGTTTTCGATTTTGTTAAGTACTATAGCATTTGCGTGAGCGTTGGCTATAAGAGTAGTCACTTCTGGAGTTGTTTTACCAGCGTTTTTGCGAGCTGCAGCTTTGTCTTTCCTATATCCAGACATCATTTTGATCAAGCGTTCTGCGGCTATGAGTTAGAGTAATCCGACCCCCCCCCTCCTTCTAGCGCCAAACTGTTGGAACCGAAATTCACACCGTTGATTTCCATAAATAAAGGAACTTAGGGAAAACCCTAATTTCCCAGAGGACCCGGATCTCTGCGAGAGCCAACGACAAGTAACCAAATAAATGCAGAAAATATGAAAAACATGATAAAACAAATTTATAAAGAAAATAGATCTTATTTTGAATTCACGTAAGAGCGTTGCGATCATTACAAGAGACTATAAAGGCTTTGGCCACAGGGGCCGTCAGTGAGTTACCTAGCAACATAAAACCCTAAACCTAGTTGAGTCGCAGCTTGATACAAAAGACGAAAAAGATAAGAAAAAAGATTTTGATTGATTTCAGAGTGAACCTTATGAAAGGCTGCCTACGTACCCCTTTCGAGAATCAAGCTGACCGTAGTTCAATTGATAGAGCTGGACAAGAGATCGATCTGCCTGGGCGAGTTTGTCTAGTAATTGAGTACCAGTCATAGAAACCAAACTTGTCGAGAATAAAGCCTAAGTTTCTAAGTGCAGAAAGTTCTAAGTCTAAAAGAGTTGTAAAAGTTCTCAGATGAGAGATCTAAAAATCGTCCCTTCTTCTTGTCCTCGACCTTCTGCTTATATACTCATTCTCTAGGCGGTTGGTCTTTACTTTTCTGCCTTGATTCGCGCTTATCGGAAATTTTCCATTTATCTCGGTCTTTCCATTTTTATTCATAAAACTTCTATTTTATCTTCAAACTTGACATTTTCCCACTCCTGCAAATAATGAGCAAACCGTCATTATATCTTTGGGCTGGATCTTGTCTAAAGTCGTGTGTGGGCCTTTATCGCGTTTTAGAACTTTCCGAACCGTTTTGTGATCTAGCCATTTTACGACTTTAGATGAGATCGTTTCCTGATACGATGCCGTTTTTATAAAACATCTCGATTTAATCTTATAGTTTGGCAATGTTCGGTGATTTGTTTAACTGTTGCCGTTTTATACGATTTACTCGAGGTTTACGAGAAAATAAGTCTTTAGCGGTTTTTTATAAAACATCTCGAGTTAATCGTATAGTTTGGCAATATTTTGTGTTTTTTTTAACCGTTGCCGTTTTATACGATTTACTCGAGGTTTTACGAGAAAATGAAACTTTTGCGATTTTTATCGTAAAACTCCAACGGTAAGACGAATCGAGATGAAACAAGAGATGTTACGATCACGGTTCAGAGTACGATCGAGTCGAGGGGCATGGATGGTTTAGTTCAGCTCGCCAACAGGCGTGCTGGTCAAGCATGACCATTTCGCCAACACGCGAGTTGGTCGGTCAAGGCCAGCTCGCCTGTTGGCGAGCTGGATTGGTTGGTTCAATATATAAAGCATGGCAAAATAATACTTATCTTGATAGGAAAAAGTGAAGTGGAGTCGTGGAAATTGGGGATCTGACAGAGATGATGCTGAAAACACTATCTTTCAGCTACTTACTAGCTCGAGAAAAAAAATTCTCTTTTATAAAGAACACACATCCTGAAACACTTAAAATTTGCTCATATAAATATGGCCATTACATTAGTGAATATCAACATATAAACCAAATTCTTAGACCAATAACTAACCAATTACAAATGATTTCTAAGTGTATGTATTTCACGGAAGTATAAAAATAAACCATGATTCACAAAAGTATGAAAATAAAACATGATACATAATACTACAGTATAAGAATATCAATAACATCAACGCATGAGGCAATATATAGAAATCATAATGCTTATTTAAATAATAAAGTCAGTCATGAATCTGAACTATTAAATAATAAAATTTATATGTGACGGACCATACCCAAACATAAGCATACACGATTATGTAAAATATAAAACTGATGTGTCAATCTATTAACAGAGAATACCACCAAGCCATTCTTCATAAAACGGAATACGATCAAACTAATACAATTTTAAACTAAAATTACATATGAAATTTTGATAAGAAAACTTATCTCGACCGAAAGGAAACTGTGGGATTAGATGACAAGAGGACAAAGGTTGTTGACAAACTAGACTTGAACTCAGAGGTTTTATTTAATAGCTAGGTTTTGGTTTTCATTCGGCGGCTAAGAAGACGTATATTTAGTTTTGAAGTTTACAAATAAAGAAGAGAAGAGATTGAATTGATGTGTATTATTCATAAATAAAAAAAAACCATTTATATACGATTACAAATTTACAATAGTTTGGAGACCAAGTTGAACTTCGAGTAGAGAACAAGTAAATCTACTATTTCTTTTAATGGACAACACATAATATTCATAACACATTTTGTAACGAAATCATTTATTTCCTATCTATAGCAAATATCCAATATTGTACTTAGATCCTAATATATAGCAAACTTTGATTTAAATTGTTGTCCAAGTAATACGGACCGAGACTATTATCCTACACATTTAAAAAGTTATCATGTTGGATCACAATACACATCATCTTTAACCAGCTGGTTTAATAAGCCGTGAAATGTAAATCGGATGTGACAAGATATACACCTTTGGCACCTTCTACAAAAACCATAAGGTCGTCTGCAAAACAGAGATAGGTGAGAGATAAGTTTTTACAACCCGTGTGAGCAGTGAATTTCCTCTCAACCATCGCTTTATCCCACTTCAGAGAAAGCACATTCATACACAGTACAAATAAGTACGGCGAAAGAGAACAACCATGACGAAGACCTCTGGAGTTTTGAAAGTATCATGCTAAGTCCCCATTCACGTGCATCGAGAAAGAAGGGCTAGTGATGCAGAGCTTAATCCAGTGAATAAATTTCTCTGGAAATCTGTTGGGGTCTAAATTGATAACGACGGAACCAATGGCTAAAAGTCCCGGAAAAAGCGTACAAGAAAATATATACTTTCTACGGAGATACGAAGTTACGAAAAACTCGTATCAAAGTACAGAATAATCAAAAAAGACCTTCTTGTTTGTTGAGGTCAAAATCGATCACAACGGAATCAACGACCAAAGCTTTCCGCAAAGTTAAGAATATGTTTTAAAACTGCGGAAAAGCATCGAGAAGAAATCTAAGGATTCTCCAAACAAAGCGATTCCTTAAACTTGACAATCGTCATCTTGGAAATAGTTGGGAAATCGAAGAAAACAGTCCGCGATTGTTTTACCGGTCAAATTACCAAAAACGGTTGTAATGTCCAAACTCCCGAGATATTAAAACTATTGTTAAGATCGGAATCAACGTCTACGGACACTTCTCCTTACATTCTCCGCAAGGATCTCGGGTCGGGAAAACGAGAAAAGACCAAAACCGAGCAACCGTCCAGCTTATCAACGGGCGAGCTGACCACACATGTGACCAGCTCGCCCATTGGCGATCTGAACACATCTATCCAGCTCGCCAATATTGGGCGGAGCTGACCACACATTGTTGGGGTCAAAATCGGTACGACGGAATCAATAGCCAAAATTCCCTGCAAACGCGTAAACGCAACAGTTTTATGAATCTCGAGAATCATTTTATAAAACTAGAAGATCGTTTTATAAAACTCGAGAGATCGTTTTATAAAACTCAAGAGATCGTTTTATAAAACTCAAGAGATCGTTTTATAACACTCGAGAGATCGTTTTATAAAACTCAAGAGATCGTTTTATAAAAACTCGAAGATCGTTTTATAAAAACTCAAAGATCGTTTTATAAAACTCGAGAACTCGTTTTGCAAAACCGCGAAAAACCGAAACCGTCGCAGAACGCGAACTAGTCACGACTAGTTCGCCTGCTGGCGAACTAAGCCGAGCTGGCTTAGATCGCCAGCAGGCGAACTAGAAGGTTCCCGACTAGATCGCCTGCTGGCGATCTAAGCCAGCTTGGCTTAGATCGACAGCAGGCGATCTAGACAAGCCCGACTAGATCGCCTGCTGGCGATCTAAGCCAGCTCGGCTTAGATCGCCAGCAGGCGATCTACACTCCCTCGACTAGATCGCCTGCTGGCGATCTAAGCCAGCTCGGCTTAGATCGCCAGCAGGCGAGCTAGACAACCCTTGGCTAGATCGCCTGCTGGCGATCTAAGCCAGCCCGGCTTAGTTCGCCAGCAGGCGAACTAGGGACCTCCCGGAGCCTCGATTTCCCGCATCCCCGATTCGACCTTACGACACGGTCGCTTTCTGAACCACGGCCGAAATGTCTCTCGTTTCGTCTCGATCCGACATACCGTTCGAGTTTTACGATANCGATTCCGTAAAAGTCGGAAAACGGTTTTTATCGCCAAACGGTCCGGAAGGACCTAAAACGCGATAAAACCCATCTCGCGATTTCAACGGAATCAAACCCGCGGATTTGATAACGTTTTGACGGTTTACTCGCAGAAAGAAAATAAAAGTCAAGTTTAAACATAAAAGGAAGATTTGAAGAGAAATAGAAGATTTCCGCGGAAGAAAAGGAAGGATCAAGAAGAATGGAAAGTTCCCGATTTAAGTCAAATCTGGGCGAAATGGAAAGATCGGATTGCCAAGACAAGGAGTATATAAAGAGGAGGTCTAGGGCAGAAGCATACACACGAAAATTCAGAGCTCTCATCACCAAAATTAGCATTTAGGAATCTTTCCGTTTTTCTGTTAGCGAGCTGCGTCTCAATTAGGGTTTTCTAAGTTCATACGTTTTCGGCTACTCTTTTTGTAACCAGTTCAACGCAGATTCGGAATAAGAACCTCTTTGCTCTCTGTTTTCGTTTATTCTAATTTTAATTCTAAGTATTTTCGTCATCTTATTTTCGTTG
>CAKOAT010090711.1:1881-22700 GCA_932364175.1 Eruca vesicaria subsp. sativa | reverse complement strand
CAGTTCAACGCAGATTCGGAATAAGAACCTCTTTGCTCTCTGTTTTCGTTTATTCTAATTTTAATTCTAAGTATTTTCGTCATCTTATTTTCGTTGTGCGGTTCTCGCAGATAGCCGGTTCCTCTGGAAACTTAGGGTTTTCCCGAAGTTTCCTTATTTACGATTTATTTGACAGTAGGGTGAAATCGACTCCCACACACATGTGAAAAGCTCGCCCATTGGCGAGCTGCACACATCTGTCCAGCTCGCCAATGTGAGAGCTGACCACACATGTGACCAGCGAACCCGTTGGCGAGCTGAACACATCTGTCTAGCTCACCAATGGCCAAGCTGACCACACATGTGACCAGCTCGCCCGTTGGCGAGCTGAACACATCTGTCCAGCTCGCCTACGGGCAGGCACACCACACATGTGACCAGCTCGCCCGTCGGCGAGCTGAACACATCTGTCCAGCTCTCCTATTGGCGAGCTGAACTTGACCATATGTTCCCCTCGGCTTGGTTGTGCTCTGAATTGTGATCGGAACGTCTTTTGTTTCGTCAGTCCACCTTACCATTTGAGTTTTACGATAAAAACCATAAAAGATGTGTTTTTTAGTAAAACCTCGAGTAAATCGTATAAAACGGCGACGGTTAAACGAAACACCGAACATTGCCAAACTATACGATTAACTCGATATTTTTTATAAAAACCGTAAAAGATGTGTTTTCTCGTAAAACCTCGAGTAAATCGTATAAAATAGCAATGGTTAAACGAAACACCGAACATCGCCAAACTATACGATTAACTCGAATTTTTTTATAAAAAATCTCTAAAGACGCGTTTTCTCATAAATCCTCGAGTAAATCATATAAAACGGCAACGGTTAAACGAAACACCGAACATTTCCAAACTATAAGATTAGTTCGAGATATTTACTTAAAAACGGCATCGTATCAAGAAACGATCTCGTCTAAAGTCGTAAAACGGCTAAATCGTAAAACGGCCCGAAAGGTCCTAAAACGCGATATAAGCCCAATCATGATTTCGGACAAGATCCAGCCCAAAGATACAATGACGGTTTGCCTATTATCCGCAGGAGTGGATAAATGTTAAGATTGGAGATAAATGGAAGATTTCTGATAATCACGAATCAAGGCGGAAAAGGAGAGATCAAACCGCCTAGAAAAGGAGTATATAAGCAGAAGGTCGAGGACAGAAACATGGACGATTTTCAGAGCTCTCATCATACAGAAAAACTTAGCACTTAGAAACTTAGGATTTATTCTCGACAAGTTTGGTTTCTATGACTGGCGCTTAATTACTAGACGAACTCGCCTAGGCAGTTCGCTCTATTGTCCAGCTCTATCAATTGAACTACGTTTGACTTGATCCTCGAAAGAGGTACGTAGGCAGCCTTTCATAAGGTTCAGTCCGAATCAATCAAAACCATTTTTCTTATCTTTTTCGTTTTTTGTTAGCTGCGACTCAACTAGGTTTACGGGTTTTATGTTGCTAGAACTAGGAAACTCGCTGACGGCCCATGCGGCCAAAGCCTTTGTAATCTCTTGTAAAGATCGCAACGCTCTTACGCGAATTCGAAATAAGATCAACTCTCTTTGTAAATTCGTTTTATCATGTTTTTCATATTTTTCGCATTTATTTGGTTACTTGTCGTTGGCTCTCGCAGAGATCCGGGTCTTCTGGAAAATTAGGGTTTTCCTAAGTTTCGTTATTTTACAGAAATCGACAGTGCAAATTTTGGTTCCCACAATTTGGCGCTAGAAGGAGGGGGCGTCGGATTACTCTAACTCATAGCCGCAAGGCGCTTGATCAAAACGATGTCTGGATATATGAAAGACAAAGTCGCGGCTCGTAAAAACGCTGGTAAAACAACTCCAGCAGGGACTACTCCTATAGCCAACGCTCACGCAAACTCTGTAGTACTTAACAAAATCGAAAACCTAATCGCGACTTTTCACCACGGGAGGAGTACCAAAAAAATCTCGCGATTTATCTCTCTGATCACTAAGGGCAACGATAAAATCTATCCATCTCGTAATGTTTCTCTTATTTCCGAGTTGGAAAAACCTCATTACGTATGGGTTGACCAAAAGACGTTTTCCGAGACTTCGGAAAAATAAAACTTGATCTCCCAGAAAACGCGGAATAAACCTTAGGTTATTCGTGAAATAAGCCGTAAGTTACTCGTGGAAAAACCCTGTTGGCGAGCTGAACCGTTCAAACCAGCTCGCCTCTTGGCGACCTGATCGGCTTTTCACCTTGCCCTCGAGGCACTGACTTTACCCTGAGGGTCCTTACCACCCAGATCTTCTGTTGACAAGCTGGACGAGCTAAACCAGCTTGCCTGTTGGCGAGCTGGCCGTGCTAAACCAGCTCGCCGTTTTGGCGAGCTGATCAGCCTTTCTCCTCTCCATCGAGGCACTGACATTTCCCCGATGGTCCGCACAATCCAAATCACAACCATGGAAAGCCTGATCGTACTCTAAACAATAATCCCACTGCTTTTTGCTTCGTCTCAATCGGAGTTTCCGTTGAGATTTTACGACGAAAACAAGTCGGCTCGACGAATCGGGACTGTACTGACTGACTCGCCACTGGGCGAGTTGGACAAGCTATATGGATCAAAAAAATTCTATCTTGAATCTCAATCGAAACGCTTTTCATTCCGTCCCAATCGGAGTAACCATTGGAACTTTACGATAAAAACCACAAAAACTTTCTTTTTCGTATAAGTTTGAATCGATCGTCTAAAACGGCAACGGTTGACTCAATACCAAAGTTGCCTAAACTATACGAGAGATTTGAACTCACTAAACACAATCCGGTTTTGCAACATTCTGCCACGTTAAGTCGAAAAAATCTAATCATATACGTGTGATGGAATTTTCAACAATATACGTAGCACACCTAGCCATTTAAGTAAAACCAACAGTACGAAGAAACAAGAACACAAACTCCGATGTTGAATTCCCTTCCTCACTCCGATATTCCTGTTGGTATTTATTCGAAGACCGATTCATAAAAAAGTAAGTCAAATAACGAAGAACGTAGAAGAGGCAGTCCCAAATCATTGACGAAACTAAGGTATGTCTGATTCGGAAATTTTATTAGACTTTAAATTTCTCGTAGGCAAGGAATGAAAACGTCATGTAAACTGCCGTAAAACCTAGGGAACTTAGAATTTAGGGGGATAGTCTAGCATGCTAAGTCGTAGGCAATTTTTGTCTATCTCGATCTATTGTTCTCTAACTGTTCAGGCATAACTCGCAAACCGATCCAATATCTCGTACAACTGAGAAACGATTACCGCGCATTCGAGCGTACTCGCCTCATTTCCTAAAGAAAGAAGGAACTAGAGACACTGACGTCATCTTAATACCGATTCGTTCCTAAAAAATTTCGTAAAACAGACACATTCCAAGTCGTCATCTATCCACCTTGGTCTTCAGTTGACCCAGATTGTCGATCATCCATATCCTTCGAAAGAAATTCATCTGCTTTTCTTTCGTCTTAAAAAAAAGGAGGGAGTAGGTGCGTATACTATACTCTTATACTCACGTATTTCAAAAAAACATTTTCCTCGCATCCAGAAAACACTTTCTATAAAGCAAACTCTCGCAAAAATAGGCGGAAAAATATTCGGACAATACGATGCCTCGTCAAAATCATCCCAAATGCAAACGACAATCTAACATCCGTCTAAACACTAAAGACTGATCCAAATCGGCTGGGAAATAATCTCGAGGACTATACAGCATCTTTCGTCGCAATCATGCGTTTAGAAAACTTCTGCCAAACTTCAGAGTGTAACTCGATGATTTGCCGAAGTCATAAAGATCTTTTCCAAGTTGATAAAACAAGTTTCGTATAAGAATCAAAAAACTATACGAGAAATATTTAGGCATCAAAGCATTGCTCTCATTTTCCGTCGAACCAAGTGAGTCACTGAATAATATCAAGAACATTTGCGGCAAAAGAAAATCGAGAACACAAGAAGCAGCAATAGGGAACACGTCCTTCCTACTCGCCGACTGATCCTATTGCTGGCCAAGTGATCCTATTCCGCTCAAGAAACCCACTAAAACATTTCGCGACTAGATCTCGCTGAAATAACCTTCAGTAAAACTCCGTGAGTAACTCCAAGAAACTATCACCGAAGAATAAAAAAAAGCGGAAAGATTTCACAAAAAATTTTGGAAGCATCGTTATTTTGACATCTCCATACGTCGCGTCAAATTCGTCACCCGTTACTTATGCAAGAAATCCTTCGTATAGTCGAAGACCTTGACATACGAAGTAACTTTAGAAAGTAAACGTAACAGGTTTTGCGAAAATTACTTTCCATATAGCAAAGCCATACGATCCGACGCTGGACGACCAATCTAAACTTTGTTTCCTCGCACCACGATCTGAAAGATCTCATTCTTTAGCCCTTCGGTTTGCGAGCATCCGCTCTCACATCCGCTCTCATTCCTCTCGATAACATCCGTGAATGAAACTACCCCGCAAACGACTCCGCACAGGCTCTACATCGAGCTTCTTAGGCCCTATCTCCCTCGGATAAAAAAGGAACAACTTCCATACGAACGAAGGAAAGATTAGACGAAACTTTCATCATATAAATCGAACCTAAAACGGAATAACGTTTTCTACAACCACGGGCATACTTGGCATATCAATCTCGACAAACGCTACTAGGCCCTTGTCCGATCACGCTTCACTTCAATGCCGAGTCTAAGTTTACAAACCGACTCGACCTTATTGATGGCACGAAAGTGTCGAGGTCTAATCATCTACCAACTACGTCCTTGGCTATGCGGCTGAATACAAACATCATGCCAAGCCAATACATTCAACGGATAATGCAATATTGTCGAAAATCGACTAAGTTCTGTATTCTCACGATTCATTATATTTCCGAAGCAAGTTGCCTACAAAATTCGACATGTAAGAAAACACTCGTAACAAAGCTCTTGAAACCGTACGAGTTATCCTTAAAATATATGAAAAAGATCTCAGAAGGTCAACACTTCACAAAGCACTGTAATTGAAGACGCTTTGTTTCACGAACAAACTTACGCGACCCCTCGGTCCTAATTGCTCTAGCATGAATAAACTACTTAACGTCCAAACAGGAACATAAGTTTTGGCTACAAATGTCCGCAAGCAAATCAAAGTATTTCTGCAAAGCAGGGAAAAGATAAAACCCTTGCAACACCGCGCAACATCTTCGGGCCCGCAAACGTTTTGAACACGAAACGCGACATATAAAAAAAAACAATCTTCGGCATTGTGAGACGTCGCAGACGGTTGAAGAACAGTTTTTCGAAAAAAATACCTTCCTCGATAAAATCACTTTCCTGGAAGACCCAACAGTCCATCCGCGACTATAAAACATACAAAACTTCTTAAGATACGTATCCTTCACGAAGGTCCAAGAAACGGTAAAATCTACCACATAAGTTTGTTGCTGATCACAACAAACTCGCAACAGTCCTAATCAAACTTTATTTATCTCGCAGATAGCTCTCAAACACCCGACACAAGGTTAATAGCGCTATAAAGGAAATCCAAATTTTTTGTCAGCACTTTCGGGAGACTTAAAAATTGTCTCCGGTGAGATGCTCGATTCCAACCAGACAAGTCGTATAAGCCGAGAACCTGCCGCGGACTTTAAATCGGTAGGGAATCAGGTTAAAATCGCAATAGGCAAAACGAACGCCGATTAGTCGTCGCAAAGCCCTAAAACCGAAAGTAAACCTAGGTCTTGCCCTAAACCCAGCACACTAGTCTCTAACATCTCAAAGCATGAAATGAGATCCTAAAGGCATGTCTCTTTGTCCATATCTAAACGCTCACAAGATTCTAAACATCCTAAAACGAGCAAACGAATAGGGCGATCTACAAAAAAGAGTTAGACTATGAGACGACCACTCATATTCTTCCCTCCACATTCATACGAATACACACTTGGTCTTAAAACGCAATACACAATTTAAAAAAACGGCCGCAAAGCCGCACAGACTCGAAGCTACATACGGCCGGTCCAAAAATATGATGGCCACACTTGGTCGAAGCAAACAGCCTATGAGGCAAGTCTCGAGGCTGATACAAAACACCATCGACATCGTCATGTTCAGTAATCTCTACCCATAACTAGACTGTAGAGGTCTCATTGGAAAACTGGTCGTACGAGCCTTAACTCTAAGACGAACTACGAAAGGCTTGATCCCTCCAAGAGGGTACGCAGGCAGCCTTCACTAGGCGCAGCCCCAATCCTACCGCTTTCCATTCAAATGAGACTGGGAGGACCACTTTCAACGGAACTTTTCAACCATATATTCCGTGTAACTTACCTAAAATTGTCTAACCACTTGCTAGAACCTCACGCTAGAAGCTTAAGGTTCTAACGAGCTGGGGGGCTAACTGTTGGGGTCAAAACCAGTCACGACGGAATCAATGGCTAAAAGTCCCGGAAAAAAAGTGTACAAGAAACTATAGACTTTCAACGGAGATACGAAGTTGCGAAAACTCGTATCAAAGTACAAAATAATCAAAAAAGACCTCCTTGTTTGTTGAGGTCAAAATCGGTCACGACGGAAAAAACGACCAAACCTTTCCGCAAAGTTAAGAATATGTTTCAAAACTGCGGAAAAGCGTCGAGAAAAAATCTAAGGATTCTCCGAACAAAATGATTCCTTAAACCTGACAATCGTCATCTTAGAAATAGTTGGGAAATCAAATAAAATAGTCCGCGATTGTTTATTGGCCAAATTAGCAAAAAACAGCCGTAACGTCCAAGCTCCTCTAGATATTAAAACTATAGTTAAGATCGGAATCAACTTATATGGACACTTCTCCTTACATTCTCTGCAAGGATCTCGTGTTGGAAACATGAGAAACGATCAAAACCGAGCAACCGTCCAGCTCGCCAACGGGCAAGGTGACCACACATGTGACCAGCTCGCCAATAGGCGACCTGACCACACATGTGACCAGCTCGTCGTTGGTGAGCTGAACACATCTGTCCAGCTCGCCAACGGGCGAGTTGACCACACATGTGACCAGCTCGCCAGTTGGCGAGCTGAACACATCTTTCCAGCTCACCAATGGGCAAGCTGATCACACATGTGACCAGCTCGCCCGTTGGTGAGTTGAACACATCTGTCCTGCTCGCCAACGGGCAAGCTGACCACACATGTGACCAGCTCGCCCGTCGGTGAGCTGAAACATCTGTCCATCTCGCCAACAGGCGAGCTGAACTTTACCATCTGTGCCCCTCTACTTGGTCCTGCTCTGAATCGTGATTGGAACGTCGTTCGTTTCGCCTCAATCCGCCTTACCATTTGAGTTTTACAATAAAAACCATAAAAGACATGTTTTTTAGTAAAACCTCGAGTAAATCGTATAAAACGGCGACGGTTAAACAAAACACCGAACATTGCCAAACTATACGATTAACTCGAGATTTTTTATAAAAACCGTAAAAGATGCTTTTTCTCGTAAAACCTCGAGTAAATTGTTTAAAACGGCAACGGTTAAACAAAACACCAAACATCACCAAACTATACGATTAACTCGAGATTTTTTATAAAAAATCGCTAAAGACGCGTTTTCTCGTAAAACCCCGAGTAAATCATATAAATCGGCAACGGTTAAACGAAACACCAAACATCGCCAAACTATACGATTAATTCGAGGTGTTATTAAAAAACGGCATCGTATCAGGAAACGATCTCGTCTAAAGTCGTAAAACGGCCCGAAATGTCTTAAAACGCGATATAAGACCATTCATGATTTCGAACAAGATCCAGCCCAAAGATAGAATGACGGTTTGCCTATTATCCGCTGAGTGGATAAATGTCAAGACTGAAGATAATTGGAAGATTTCCGATAATCACGAATCAAGGCGGAAAAGGAAAGACCAAACCGCCTAGAGAAGGAGTATATACGAAGAAGTTCGAGGATAGAAACATGGACGAATTTCAGAGCTCTCATCATACAGAAAAACTTAGCCCTTAGAAACTTAGGCTTTATTCTCGACAAGTTCGGTTTCTATGACTGGCGCTCACTTAGTAGACGAACTCGCCCAGGCAATTCGATCTCTTGTCCAGCTCTATCAATTGAACTACGTTCGACTTGATCCTCGAAAGGGGTACGTAGGCAGCCTTTCATAAGGTTCAGTCCGAATCAATCAAAACCCTTTTTCTTATCTTTTTCGTATTTTCTTATCGAGCTGCGACTCAACTAGGTTTAGGGTTTATTGTTGCTAGAAGTAGAAAACTAGCTGACGGCCCCTGCGCCAAAGCCTTTCTAATATCTTGTATGATCGCAATGCTCTTACGCGAATTCGAAATAAGATCAAATTTCTTTATAAATTCATTTTATCATGTTTTTCATATTTTCCGCATTTATTTGGTTACTTGTCGTTGGCTCTCGCAGAGATCCATGTCCACTAGAAAATTAGAGTTTTCCTAAGTTTCCTTATTTTACGGAAATCGACAGTGAGAATTTTGGTTCCCACAAAATCCAAGCGCATTCAAGCTTCCTAGAAAAAAAGACCATTGCACAGAGTCGAAGGCTTTAGAAATATCTATTTTCATAACACACCTGGGACTAATCATGTCCTTGTGGTAGTCTTTAACAATTTCAGGCTAAAAGAACATTCTTCATTAGCAGTCTTCCTTGCACAAATGCAGACTGATTTTCTTGAATGACACGAGGAAGAAGTTGCTTTAGTCGATTGGCCAAGATTTTTGAAACCACCTTGTATAGAACAATTCAAAACACGCAATAGGTCTATAGTCTTTCATCTCAAGGGAGTCAAGCTTTTTGGGGATCAATGCTAGGATAGTCAAATTTACTCCCTTAGGGAGAAAACCATATTTGAAGACAGATTGCATCAAGCAATAAAATCTTTGCTTAGAACCAGCCAGATAGTCTTGAAGAATTCTGCAGGAAACCCATCAGGCCTTGGAGACTTATTGTTTGGCATCGCAAAACTACTCTACGAACTTCCTCCTCAGTGACTTCAGCTTCAAGTAGACGACAGTCCTCAGACGAGCATCTAAAAGCATGCAAATCTTGCAACTCCTCCACAGAGGTACCCTAATAATTTTCCGGACACCTATTGAGAAACTCCTTAAAGAAGCTTTCAGCCTCCCTCTTAACATCTGCATGAGTATTTACAACGTTACCACCCTGACATCTGATTTCTCTTATCATATTCTGAGCTTGCCTTGATCTAATAGCACGGTGGAACGTCTTATTGTTTTGGTCCCCAACTTCTAGCAAGCGGAGTTTAGCTCTTTGTTTTAGATGATCTTCCTAAAGATTTGCAACGTGTAACCATTTTCCATAAGCATCCACTTCTTCTTGGATGGTTATATCACTTGGACTTGTTAACGTAGCAGTTTGCTTCTCACATAATATACCATAAGCCTTCTTTGCTCTTTTGGTTAGATTACCCATCTTCTCCCGACCCAGCTCTCTAATAAGCGGTTTCAAATTCTTCAGCTTTTTTTAGAATTTGTACATTGCTGAAGGGGAATGAAATAATCCCACCGTAGAATCCCAGTATTCTTGAACCATAGGTGGAAATGACAAGATACATCCCATGGCATTGACATACTTAAAAGGCTTTTTGTTTTCTCACTCGGAGGAAACAAATGAATGTTACACCTCATGTGATCAGAGCATCCTCCAGGCTCAAATACCGAATATGCATTGCTGAAACGAAGAAGAGCTTCTTCATTTAACAACACTCTATCCAACTTTTTACAGATTACACCTTCCTCTCTCTTATTACACCATGTATACTGAGGTCCTTGATAAACCATATCTGTAAGATGGCAGTGAAGTACCATATTCTGAAAATCCCCCATCCCAATAGGAATGAACCCTTCTCATATTAGCAAAAATTGAGCTTTCATTACCTTCCAGGATCTCATTAAAGTCTCCCATTATCATCATAGCTTTACTCTTGAAACTGGGAGAACTGTGATGAAATTTAAGATCATCCCACAAAGCTCTTCTCTCTTCGACATGGTTACTAGCATAGACACACATACAATAAAATGCTTCCTCCCCCTTGAGCTCCACCATCACAATAATTATTTGATCAGACTTGTAGACTGGAGTGATACAAACCGTATCCCTCCAAAGAAACCAAATTCTTCCACCCTGATTGTCTTCATAATTGGTAATAGAAGACCAATCCCTGAATACTGTATTTAAAATCCTTTCTGCTTTTTTCTCCTTAACCCTTGTTTCCAATATACATCCAAATCTCACCTCCCTGTTATAAACCAACTCTCGAACCACAAAATGATTCAAAATTTTATTCAATCCGCGCATATTCCAGAAAAAAACTCGCCATGATTAGTATTTATGTCTAGAAGACCTTTTACTCTTCTGGAGTGTCTTCCCCCCCCCCTTTTTTTGCACTACTGCTTTATCTTTAACCTTTTTTTTTTCCAATAACTCATCTTCCAACAAGTCTTCCTCTGTTATATCATTCGCTTCTTCCTCCTAAATATCTTCCACTTCCTCCTGTGATTCTTCTGGTAAAGCTTCCCCTTCTTCTACTTCATCCACACTTAAAACAGAATATTTAGACGCCGAGATCTGAACTATAAATTCATCTCTACATGGATTTTTTGCTTGCGATCTTCCTCCTCTATTTGGAGAGGACCAAGCTTTTTCCTTGACTTCTTTACTCACTACGTCACCCTTCTCTTCATTATTTTCAGATACCTCATGAGCCTTCTTTGAAGTACCTGACTGTGTTCCATCTTCCGTAACTTTGTTTCCAACTTCTTTGGCAATTGTGTTACCAGATTTTGAAACACTTCCCTCAACAGCTCCATTATCCCCATGTTTCTTCTCCTTTTTCTTCATCACACATACCTTCTCCGTGTGGCTCCATTTCTCACATACATTACACCTCGACGGAAGCCAATGGTAAAATCAATCTGAGCTGTGAACTCCTTTCCATCTATAGCAAAATCAATCTCCTTTGGTAAAGATTTTGAGACATCCACATTGACAAAGATCTTAGCCTCCTCAAAATTTGAACAAGCTATCATCTCAGGATGCAAATGTACAGGAAACCCCACTGTGCTCGTCATGAAACTTAAAGCCTCCCAAGAAAACATAAGTAGAGGCACCTTCCTCAAGTGAACCCACATCGGAATTGCCTCCTTCTCCTTCTTCTCTTCTTCTGTTTTGAGAGACCATTTCTTCATAATCATAGAAACTCCAGCTATATTCCACATCCCTCTCTTAATAATCTTCTCTCTCACCTTCTGATTCTTTATCTTACCTCATCGCCGTTGCGTTGACATCATAAACCTCCCCCATTGATGTTGGCTCTCCATAAATCCAGATTTTGTTCACCACCATATGCACTTTCGCTGTATGTGGTACAATATCCAGAAATTTCCCTAGAATGAAATCCTCCTATAACAGAGTAGCATCAGAGAGAATATCATTGAGGATCACCACCTTTTACTTACCATCAATCGATTTGACCTCCACTTCATACTTTTTTAAACACCTCTTATCATGCGCTGCAGAAACCCACTTCTGATCTCCTATCTTCAAATCCGGAACCGTAAATCGCTTAACCTCCTTTAGATCCTCCTCCTGCAACCCCCGATTGCTGTCTGGAGGTTTGGATGAGTCCGGCGGCATGGAAATCTTCTGTCAAACATCGTCTTCAAAATCGCAAAATAATCGCCACAATTGAAACGGTGCGTTTTATGTTAGACGTCCCACTCTTCCCCATTTATATTCACGTAATCAATGCCATTAAGACCCTTTTATATTCGGTCCAATATGTTGCAGATTTGTATTTCGCTAGGAGAAATTTTTCTAGACTAAACTCTTTATAATGCTGCCATATCAGCACTAAAGCTTAAGGAATTGTCATCTAGACAGGATTTTTTTAATTAGGACAAAGTTATAATTTTTAAATGATTCTCGATTTTTTTTTTGAGACTAAATGATTCTCGATTAATATTAATAAATAGAGAAAAAGTGATACGTTAGCCGAGTTCCCAAAATAAAATTACAGGTCGAGAAAATAGGAATACTACCGCTTACCAAATTTGTTAAAACGACTTTTTTTTTTTGGAAAAATCACCAAGATAACACATTTCTAAATTTATATCACAAAATAGCCCTCAAAAACTAAAATGACCCAAATAGCATTTTATCTTTTGAAAACTTTTAAAAAAAATTATTTTTTAAAAATTGAAATCTTATCCCCAAAACTCCATTCCCCAACTCTAAACCCTAAAACCTAAATTTTAAACTCTAAACCCTAAACTCTAAACCCAAAACCCTATCTCTAAACCCTAAATCTTAAACCCTAAATCCTAAATTTCACCCCTTAACTCTAAACCCTAATGTCTAAATTAATTTATCATTGAGATATAGGTATATATTTATCTCTTTTGATAAAACATTAAGTGCTATGTTGGTCATTTTTATTTTTAAGTGTTATATTTGTGGCAAAAAAAATTTAGTGCTATTTTAGTCTTTTTCCTGTGGTAGTAGGAGAGACTATTCATCGAGAATAGGTAAACCGGTTGACTCGTAGCCGAGTCAGCGACTCAGTCCAATCCATAAAACGATTCTAATTCGAGGAATGTTACATTTTTTTTGTTATAGGAAAACAGAGGAGGTTACACGTGTCGGATAATAAGATGGCTGTAAGAGTTAACCGAAAAGACACGTGTAAACAAAAGAAAGGAGACGGAAGAAGTTTGTTACAAACGGAGATGCATCAGCATTATAAGAAGAGAAGATGATCTTTTATAGTTTTTTTATCCAAAATTGTTGTAAAGAACTTCTGAATCTTTCTCTGTACGTTTGAGTATTTCATCTCGTCAATGTTCTAGAGCTGGTTCTACTTGTATGCTCTTGGCTTGGTGAGATCGATTCTTTTTTATCTTGACATTGAATTGGTTACTGGATTTCTATATTGATCATTGAGTTTTACCTTAACAAAGGTATCAGAAGTCACTTCGACCTCAGAATCTATGGCGGAAACAAGAGCTCAAGCTTTACTCAAGAACACGGCGGCGCGTGAAGTAGACGGCACTGTGTTGACTCGTTTTGACGCGTTGGAGAAGGCGATTGAGATGCAAAACGAACGTCATCCGCGAACAGAGGAGAGTGTTCGTGAGATGATCGAAGCATTTAAACTGATGACGAACAATAATCCGATGAATCCATCTACAAGTGAGAATCCACCGACTGATTTCTATCGTCGTCAACGGCAAAATACGCCAACAAACAGCTTGTATGACGCGATTAGCTAAGATGGATTTTCCGCGATTCAATGGTGAGAATGTGAAGGAGTGATTGTTTAAGGTCGAGGATTTCTTTGGGATTGACAATACACCGATGGAGTTGAGAGTTCGATTGGCTTCAATTCATTTTGATATTTTGGCTTCAGCATGGCACCAAGCTTTAGCTCAATCTGAACAAGATGCTTATGTGATGGAGGATTGGGAACAATGTAAAGTGCTGTTGAAGGAACGCTTTGAAGAAGTACTTGATGATCCCATTGCTGATTTGAAGAAACTGCAGGAAACATCATGCATAAGTGACTATCATGCCAAGTTTGAGGTGATACGCACCAAGGTGAAGTTGAGTGAGAGTTACTTGGAGAGTGCATATCTAGCAGGCTTGAACAATGATACTCAAATGCACATAAGGATGTTCCAACCAAAATCGGTGAGAGAGTGTTTAGTACTGGGGAGGCTATATGAGACGGCTCATCCACGTAAAACACACACTCAGGACTGGTCTCAAGGGAAGAATAGTACACAATGCTAACACTTCTAAAGGAGTACTGCAGTATAACAAGCCTTCAGAACAGAGAAAGTTCTTACCTGAAGGGACGGTTAAGACGGAAGAAGTAAAGAAACCTCAACCATTTCTTACTAATGAGGAGATGAGTGCAAGAAGGGCCAAGGTGTTATGTTACTATTGTGATGAGAAATATACCCCGGGTCACTACCTTAAACACAAGAAAACTCAGTTGTACCTCATGGATGCAGAAGAGAATGAAGAGTATTTTGAGGCAGAGGAAGAGAATCATGAGGAAACATTGGAAGAGGAAGGAGATATTGATCAAATTTCTGCTAGTGTGTTTGCAGGTACTACTGAAAGTTACAGAACAATGAAGGTCAGGGGCATATATGAGAAACGAAGCCTTTATATTCTCATTGATACCGGGTCCACGCATAACTTTCTGGATCCGAGCATTGCTTCTAAGTTGGGATGTCCTATTTTACCTCCAAAGATGACTAGAGTCGCAGTTGCAGATGGTGGGAAGTTGCGTGTGCAGGGGAGAATTGAGCAATTTAAATGGACGTTCCAGAATGCTTCCTTTTGTCAGGACATTATGTTGCTGCCATTAGGCTATTGTGATATGGTTTTGGGGGTTCAGTGGTTGTCAACATTAGGACCTATCACTTAGGGATTTTCTTGCGTTGACTATGCAGTTTAAGTGGGAGAAGAAAAAGGTGTTGCTACATGGTATCAAGGAAGGTGCGGTGAAAGAAGTACAATCAGTCAATGTTGCTAAACTCACGCAAGAACAAGCTCAGATCTCCATGATCTACATTCACTCTACTGGTGGAACAATGGAACCATCTTTGTCTTCTCTAGAAGTTAGTAACACAGACAAGATGGATATGAGAATCCATAATTTGATAGAGGAGTTTAAACCGATTTTTTCTGAGCCAACAACCTTACCTCCTCATAGAGGTCACCATGATCATCGAGTACCATTACTTGAAGGGTCGAATCCAGTCAACCAGCTCCCTTATAGATATGCTCTCTACCAGAAGAACGAGATTGGTAAGATTGTTCAGAGTTTGTTGGATGCAGGGACGATACAAACAAGTTCTAGTTCCTACGCATCACCAGTTGTTTTGGTGAAGAAGAAAGATGGAACTTGGAGGTTTTGTGTGGATTATAGGAACTTGAATAGCATGACTGTGAAGGACAGATTTCCTATACCACTGATTGAGGATCTGATGGATGAACTAGGGGGGGTCAAAGATTTACTCCAAAATTGATTTGAGAGCTGGCCATCATCAAGTAAGAATGGATCCTAATGACATTCATAAGACGTCCTTCAAAACTCACAGTGGCCATTATGAATATCTTGTGATGCCATTTGGATTAACAAATGCTCCTGCAACATTTCAACATTTGATGAATTCAGTTTTGAAGGACTTTCTCAGGAGATTTGTGCTAATCTTCTTTGATGATATACTTGTGTACAGTGAGACGTTGGAAGCTCATATGGGTCATTTGAGGCAAGTTTTCGAAGTGATGAAGACGCATAATCTGTATGCAAAGAGGAGCAAATGTGATTTTGCAACAGAGAGAGTTGAGTATTTGGGTCATTACATTGAAGCAAGAGGAGTTTCCACTGATCCAAACAAACTAAAAGCGGTTAAAGACTGTCCTCAACCTGCAAACCTTAAACAACTACGGGGATTTCTTGGTCTTGCAGGCTACTACAGACGGTTTGTTAAAGGATTTGGAGGCATTGCTCGTCCTCTCATTGCTCTCACTAAAAAAGATGCTTTTAAATGGACAGCAGAGGCTCAGGTAGCTTTTGAGGAGCTTAAGACTGGATTATGTGAAGCATCGGTTCTTGCTTTACCGGCATTTGACAAGCAGTTTGTGGTTGAAACGGATGTGTGTGGGAATGGTATTGGTGCTGTTTTGATGCAAGAAGGACATCCTTTGGCATATATCAGTAGACATCTTAAAGAGAAGCAGCTACATCTTTCCATCTATGAAAAGGAGTTGCTTGCTGTGGTTTTTGCTGTGCAAAAGTGGAGGCATTATCTGTTGAATGATCATTTTATCATTCGAACAGATCAAAGGCGCTTAAAGTACTTATTGGAGCAGAGGTTAAACACGCCAATACAACAGCAGTGGTTACCTAAGTTGTTAGAATTCGATTATGAGATTCAATACCGGCAAGGGAAAGATAATCTTGCAGCTGATGCCTTGTCTCGAGTAGAAAGTTCAGAAGTGTTGAGTATGGCACTCTCAGTGACAGACTGTGACTTGATGAAACTGATTCAGGAGAGTTATGACAAGGATCTGGTTATCAAGGAGTTAATTGCCGACTTGAAGAAGAAATATGATGCTCATAAGTACTTTTCTTGGTCCCAACAGTCATTAAGAAGGAAGAGTAAATTGGTTATTCCAGCAGTATCAGAGTTGAGAAATGAAATACTGAAGTGGCTTCATGGTTCTGGTAGCGCTGGTCATTCAGGCAGAGATGCAACTAATCAACGCGTTAAGAGTCTTTTCTATTGGAAAGGAATGAGTTAAGATATCCAAGCTTATATCAGAAGTTGCAGCGTGTGTCAACAATGTAAACATGAAACATTGGCTTCTCCGGGATTACTTCAGCCATTACCCATCCCTACTACTGTCTGGTCTGATATTTCGATGGACTTTATAGATGGTCTTCCTAATTCTTTTGGCAAGACAGTAATACTGGTAGTGGTTGATCGTCTCAGTAAAGCAGCCCATTTTATGGCTTTGAAACACCCCTATTCTGCAGCTTCTGTGGCTCAAGTATTTCTGGACAACATCTATAAGCTTCATGGGTTTCCTCAGACAATTGTGAGGGATCGAGATTATGTGTTTCTCAGTGACTTTTGGAGGGAGTTATTTTCATTACAGGGAGTCTCGTTGAACTACTCAACTGCCTATCATCCTCAAAGTGATGGTCAAAAACTGAGATAGTTAACAAATGCTTGGAGACTTATTTGAGATGCATGACAAGTGAGAGACCACATCTTTGGAGTAAGTGGTTACCACTTGCTGAGTACAGGTACAATACCACGTTCCATACTGGTACTCAGATGACTCCATTTGAAGTTGTGTATGGTCATGCACCTCATTTTCATTTACCGTACTTACCGGGGGAGTCAAAAGTTTCAGTAGTAGCTAAGTCTTTGCAAGACAGAGAAGATATGATTTTGATGTTGCAGTTTCACTTACTGAGAGCTCAACATAGGATGAGACAGAATGCGGATTTGCATAGAACAGAGCGTTCTTTTGCTGTTAGTGATTACGTGTACGTGAAGTTACAACCCTATTGACAACAATCAGCTGTGGTTCGGTCTAACAACAAGCTTTCTCCTAAGTTCTTTGGACCATACAAAATCATTGATCATTGTGGTGCAGTAGCTTATAAACTTCAACTTCCGGCTTCATCACTAATCCACCCGGTGTTTCATGTATCCCAGCTTAAAGTTTTAGTGGGGAATGTGACCACTTCAACACAGTTACCAACATTGATTTCAGATGTCTTGATCGAGGAACCTGAGAAGATACTGGCGAGTAAAATGGTTACGAGACAGGGTCGTACAGCTACTCAGGTTTTGGTTAAGTGGAGAAACAAGGGTGAAGAGGAGGCTACGTGGGAACTTTTACACGAGTTTCAGAGGAGGTTTCCATCGTTTGAACCTTGTGGTCAAGGTTCTTCGGTTGGGGAGGATTTGTTATAGGAAAACAGTGGAGGTTACACGTGTCAGATAATAAGATGGCTGTTAGAGTTAACCGAAAAGACACGTGTAAACAGAAGAAAGGAGATGGAAGAAGTTTGTTACAAACAGAGCTGCATCAGCTTTATAAGAAGAGAAGATGATCTTTCACAGTTTTTTTATCCAAAATTGTTGTAAAGAACTTCTGAATCTTTCTCTGTACGTTTGAGTATTTCATCTCGTCAAAGTTCTAGAGCTGTTTCTACTTGTATGCTCTTGGCTTGGTGAGATCGATTCTTTGTTATCTTGACATTGAATTGGTTATTGGATTTCTATATTGATCATTGAGTTTTACGTTAACACTTTTATATCATGGAATCAAACAGAAGCTTTTAGAAAGTTAATCGAGAAAGAGCAAAAGGAGGCGAAAGAATGGGGGAGTATCGGTGGAGACGAAGTTGCTTTAGATGTAGATGAGACGATCTTCGTGTCGGTGGCGGAAGATGTGGAGAGGAGCAAAACAACGGTGTTATGGGCGGTGTGTAACTTCTCCGGGAAGAAGATATGCTTGCTTTACGTCCATCGTCCTGCTCGGCCAGCCTCCTGGAGTAAGAATCTTCTTCTTCTTCCTCTCTTTATGGTATCTTTGTTAATGTATAGATCTGTTGGATTATGACTGAATTGGAATTTTTGAAGTTGGTTCATGAATAATTATTGAACTTCAGAATCTGTATTATATATAAGCTATTGGTTTGTTTGTAAGACTATATTGGTTTGTTTGTCTTCGAACTGGAAAATATAAGTTTATCTGTGGAAACTGGAGATTAGTCTTTAACTGTTGTGCATTTTCTAATACGTATGGGCATTGGTGAGACATGTTAGAGCATGACTTTTTAAGAAGGGTTCAGGAAGTCATCTGAGAAGAATTAGGAGAGCTTGATCAAGAATAAACTATAGTTGCTATACTTAAGCTTTAAGAATAATATCTACTCTATCTAGCACATGGCTAGTCATGTGAAAGGATACGATAAAGTAGTACTATATAAGTAGTCAGGGAGGTTTAGAGAGATTGTTATCTAGATCTTAGATCATCAAGTTCATTGGAAGTGAGAGACTCCGGTTTCTCTCAAGTTTGTAACCAGTTTTAGCAACAATAATCCTTTTCTTGTTGATTTCTCTACTTACACTACGTTGATCAGTATCATTGTCCTTTCAATCTGTAAAACAAGGTACTATGAATATTTGTGTGTATTGAAACAGAGGCTGAACGTCCTCCCTTTATACTTACATGAAAAAACCTAAGGTTTATCTCAACTAATACCGACTTAACTTAGGAGTTATCTCTAAATAATTACATGATTATCAGAATATACTATATCCCAACAATATCCCAACACTCCCCCTCAAGTGGGAGCATGCGGATTACTGTGGGAACCGAAATTCACACTTGTCGATTTCCGTTAAATAAGGAAACTTAGGAAAACCCTAATTTTCCAGAGAAACCGGATCTCTGCGAAAGCCAACGACAAGTAACCAAATAAATGCGGAAAATATAAAAAACGTAATAAAACGAATTTAAAGAAAAGGTAGATCTTATTTCGATTTCGCGTAAGAGCGTTGCGATCATTACAAGGGTTTACAAAGGCTTTTGCCGCAGGGCCGTCAGCGAGTTATCAACATATAAACCTTAAACCTAATCGAGTCGCAGCTCGATAACAAAAGACGGAAAAAGATAAGAAAGAGGATTTGAATGATTTCGGACTGAACCTTATGAAAGGCTGCCTACGTACCCCTTTCGAGGATCAAGTCGAACGTAGCTCAGTTGATTGAGCTGGACAAGAGATCGAACTGCCTGGGCGAGTTCGTCTAGTGATTGAGCGCCAGTCATAGAAACCGAACTTGTCGAGAAAAAGCCTAAGTTTCTAACTGCGGAAAATTCTAAGTCTAGAAAAGTTGTAAAAAGACTCAGATGAGAGCTCTAGATTTTCGTCCCCCAGCTTCTGCCCTATGCCTCCCCCTTATATACTCCTCCTTAGGCGGTTTTAGTCTTTCCATTTTGCTCGAAACCGAATATTTCGGGAACTTTCCATATTTGTCGATCCTTCCTTTTCTTCTGCGGAAATCTTCTATTTATCTTCAAACTTGCCTTTTATCTTCCGTCTGCGAGTAAACCGTCAAAGCGTTATCGTATCTTGGGTTTTGATTTCGTTAACATCGTGAGATGGGTTTTTATTGTGTTTTAGGAACTTTCGGGCCGTTTTACGATAAAAACCGTTTTACGACTTTAACGAGACCGTTTCCTGATCCGATGCCGTTTTTTTTACGATTCTCTCGACGTTTTTTATTTAAAACGAGTTTTTTTATGATTTTAACGAGAAATCTCGAATAAATCGTATAGTTTAGGCAATGTTCGGTGTTTCGTTTAACCGTTGCCGTTTTATACGATTTCCTCGAGTTCTTTCTGAGAAAGTGAAGTTTTACGGTTTTTATCGTAAAACTTGAATGATAGGTCGGATCGAGACGGAACGGGAGAGGTTTCGGCCGTGGTTCAGAATTCGACCGTGTTGAAAGACATAAGTTTTGAATCGGGGATGCGGGAGATCGAGGCGCGGGATATCCGAGAAGTCTTTAGTTCGCCCATCGACGAACTAAGCCGGGCCGGCTTCGTTCGCCGATGGGCGAACTAGTTGAGTGTCTGTTAGTTCGCCCATCGGCGAACTAAGCCGGGCCGCCTTAGTACGCCGATGGGCGAACTAGTTCGGCTTAGTTCGCCGATGGGCGAACTAGTTGAGTGACTCTTAGTTCGCCCATCAACGAACTAAGCCGGGCCGGCTTAGTTCACCGATGGGCGAACTAGTTGAGTGACTCCTAGTTCGCCCATCGGCGAACTAAGCCGGGCCGGCTTAGTTCGCCCATGGGCGAACTAGTGGAGTGTCTCCTAGTTCGCCCATGGGCGAACTAGTCGTGACTAGTTCGCGTTTTACGGCTGTTTCGGTTTTTTTGCGGTTTCGTAAAACGATTCTTCGAGTTTTATAAAACGTTTCTTCAAGTTTTATAAAATGATTCTCGAGTTTTATAAAACGATTCTTCGAGTTTTATAAAACGATTCTCGAGTTTTATAAAACGATTCTTCGAGTTTTATAAAACGATTCTTCGAGTTTTATAAAACGATTCTCGAGTTTTATAAAACGATTCTTCGAGTTTTATAAAACGATCTTCGAGTTTTATAAAACGGCTTCTCGAGTTTTATAAAACGATCTTCGAGTTTTATAAAA
>CAKOAT010090710.1:315239-343543 GCA_932364175.1 Eruca vesicaria subsp. sativa | reverse complement strand
ACTAGTAGTTTGTCCGCGCTACGCGCGGAATGTTTGGCATTGTGCTATTAAACAAAATTTCATGAGATAAAATTGTTTATTTTCAAACTATATTGTTGTAGCTGTTCTATATGTCGAGTGAATAATAGTTATTAATATGAAGGAATAGTTATTTTAATAGTTTTCAGTTGTTTATAATTTATTGGTTGCTCATATCATGGTTTCATATAAAACCAATCAATATGATATGATATATAACATATGCATCAATTAATAATTTTAACTACATTAACATTTTTTTATGCATCAATTAATAATGTTAACTACATTAAGTAATTTTAATATATCCATTTATAACATATCTATACTACAGAAACATTTTTGTCTTTTATTTAATAAAATGCCAATTTTTCAAAATATCCCTAAATTTACAAATAAAGTTTAATTCTCATTAATGGCAAGTTTTTCCTTTTTTGTTTTTTAATCTTAAAACTATATCTATCCGTTAAATTAATTCATTGTATCTATGAACCATTAAGAAAAGTAAATTTTTTGATTTTTGTTTTTGGTTTGGTTTAGTAGCAAAGTTGGAAATTTTCTAATATTCAAAAAAAAAAAAAAAATTGGTCCAACTTAGTTCCGGTTCGATTCTTGTTTTTTCGGTAACTACGGATATATAGAAAAAAATATTAGATAATTTAGAGCATTTAGTTTAATATCAGGTAATTCAAATTGTTTGGATAAAAGTATCAGATCATTAAAAAAATTAAATATTTTGAATAAAAATATATTTGGATAATGTTTTTGGATAATTCGATTTATAAATAATATTTTAACGACATTCAGTTATTTATAAATTGAATTTTAATATTTGTAAGCATACAATTTTTTTTTCAAACATTTAGATACCCTTTTGGTTCTCGGTTTGGTTTCGAACTTTTTGGTTCCAGCTATATATGATATGTGCGGTTATTTATGAAATTTCAATGAATTTGTTTTTTTTTTTCATTTTGGTACAGTGCGGTTCATAGTTCTGAATAAATGTGTTCGAACCTATATACTATCTTATAAGAAAATTTATATTAAAAATAATTTTAAGAACAAATCTGCGTTTTTAAGTGCGGATCAAAATCTAGCTGTGATTATAAAAAAAAAGAATGAAGACTGTATTTAAAATGTAATTCAGTTTTAATAAGGAGATTTGGTAAGATTTCTTCCATTTTCTGTTGGTGTCTACTGAGATCTCATTTTCTTCTTATTAGTTTGCCACTTTTGTATTATCTCGAACTCTGTATCTCTATCAGTGTTATAAAAAAAATTCAGTTTTAATATAATTGATAAAAAATATAATGCCAAAATTTCACTCCAAATCTAGTATTGTTAGACAATTGTATCCTTTATAAGTTATTTTGTATCATTTATAAGTTATTTTGTAAATAGCGTACAATTTTTAGAGGACTTCTTTGGAAAAAAACCAGCCCAACATCTTCATCTTCTGTCTCTGAGCTTACAACTTGACGACAGCTTCTTCTATCTGTTGTGCAGCAGCTACTCAATCTTCATCTTCATCTTCATCTTCATTGATTGAAACTTTGACATGGAAATCGCTAGCAATAGAGAGAACCAACACGGGTTTCACTTGGGTCGATGAAAGGCTTATCACCAAACATGATGCTTCCCCAAAGCCAGTCAAAATTTTCAGTGGCAATGTCTCCTGGATCAACGACCTTATGCTTGAGCTTGTCCGAGCGTACTAAGAGAACAGAGAAGTTTCTCTGTTTCAAAGCTTGAAGAATGCTGATCATCTCGGGATCTTATGAGATGGTGTTGGAGACGATCACCAAATTGGTTGGTTGACCCTCATTGAACAAAGGATTGTTGTCCCATGCGTAAATAAGAACGTCTCTTATCATAATCTTTGCTCTCAAATATTTGCTCACTGAAAGGAAAAAGTATAAAATCATTGGAATGATTACTTTTTCTTTTCTAAAGGAAAGAGATAAAAAAAGGGGAGAGAATATTTACCAACATCAACATCAGGAACGAAGCAAAGCCTGGCTTTGCGGTAAGTTTGCTTCAAGTAATCTGGGACTGGTAGTTTCTTGTCACAGTAGAAGTTCAGTTCAAAAATTTCATACAGATTCTTCTTGGCAAGAGAAAACAGAGATAAAGCTTAGATACATGGATGTGCAAAATGGTGTCACATCGTTGAATGACGTATAGGGTAATGTTTTGTGGGGCAAGATGCTTCTCCTGCAAAAAGAAACAAACAAAATTGAAACAAAAAAAACCATCCCACGTCTTTATTGAAACACTTACGATTTCAGACAACAGTTGTGACTTCGTGAACCCAATCAGTTCCAGATAATTCATCAAGCTTGAAGATTCTTTCTTAAGAGGTCTAGACCCCATTCCCCTTCGTTCCCTCACTTCCTCTTCCCCCTTAGATACCTCTTTGCTTTGCCGTCGAACGACTCCCTGCCACATGAGCTTCCTACTCCACCCAATCCAATACCGAGTCACATCCAAACAACCAAATAGAGTTTAACAGTTGCAATGTCCTTACCCTGAGATGTTTGTGCCTTGTGACCATGCAGTACACGCCCACAAAACTACGGAGTTGCACATTATGATCTTCATTTAAATGGACACACATGAGGCCAAAGACTTACAAATCACATGAAGGTAATTAAGATCCTGAAGCGTACCCAATAAAATAAACAAACTCACTAAGATTAATATCAGGAGGGTTTTTGGTTATAACAAAATGATGCAAAGACACTAATATGTTATCAAAACCCGAGTTATACTAATCAAAAGCTTTGAAAAAAAACTAAGCACACCATAAAGAGTTTATCCAAAAAATAAGAAGCTGAAAACGTTGGGCTTCTTCAAAAGATAACTAACTACTGATAATCGATTTTCAAACACATCTAAAAGAACCGAAAACTAATACAAAATATAATGATAACTATCCAAAGTTTTCCAAACCCATTGAATTATCTTTTCAAAGCTAGACAAAAACATACACACAATGATGTAAAAGCTTATCCACTGAAAAATTGGAAACTTTGAAGAGTGGAAATAGCAACTTACATCAGCAAGAATAGAAGGATTGATCAGCTTGAACATAAGAGGTTCAGACAGAAGCTTGTTGTTAGTTTCCTGATCAAGAGAATCAAAAGAAAATATGATTCAATAGAAGATGAGATTCGATAGGGATTACCTTCTTCTTAGAGGATGCTAGTGGAACTTTTTATTTTTTTTGCCTGCAATCAAGAAACCATTATCATATCAATATCATCATCATACGGAGTCAAATATAAAGAGATTTGCTCCCTTGGCTTAAGGAGTGAGAAGACGATTGAAAATGCAAGATAGTGGAAAAAGTTGTAAATCAATCAAATCAGCAAGGAGTGTGTAGGAGTTTGCCATTGCATGAATACTTTGCTTGATCTTTTCTTCGAGAGCGCTTGGGATGAACTCGACATTGTTAGATACATATGTATTTATACTGAACCTAGAGAGAGTTTATGTGGGATTCCAAGAGATGAAGATAATGGGTCTAACAGTCAAAGTGAGAGTAAAGAAGACATTAATGGAAAAAAGCAACGGTTACGTATGCTTGGATCTGGTTATGGCGACGATATGAACGATGAGCGTTGTTGATAACGAAGAGAGGAGTCAATGAAAACCTAAAATAAATGGGCCTCTACATCATGAAAAAGGAAAGCCCAATTTCAGCATCAAAATCGACAGAAAAATAAACAAATCTAAACCGAAATGGGAGAGGTATAATTTGAATGGTTTAATTTGGTTAGGGTTGCTGACATGTCATTTTTTGCCCCCATCACAAATGCTGAGGTGTACACTCTAAGAAGGGAGAAAACTTGATTTTATTGTATAAGATNTCTACATCATGAAAAAGGAAAGCCCAATTTCAGCATCAAAATCGACAGAAAAATAAACAAATCTAAACCGAAATGGGAGAGGTATAATTTGAATGGTTTAATTTGGTTAGGGTTGCTGACATGTCATTTTTTGCCCCCATCACAAATGCTGAGGTGTACACTCTAAGAAGGGAGAAAACTTGATTTTATTGTATAAGATGTTACCTCGCAAAATATTTTCTTTTAAAGTATTTATGTTTTGTTGATGTTTTTTTTTTTTGAAATGAGATAGGAAATTATAATTTCGGTTTAAAACATATCCAGATTTTGTTGATGTTGTTGATTATTAGAAAATACTACGTTTTAGTAGGTACAAATATAACTTCGTTTTAAAAAACCTGACGATATATAATATTTTATATTTTTGAATATGTAAATATATAATTTGATATTTGATAATATTTATACACCTGAACCCGAAGCTTGCCGAATAAAATCCCACTCGAATACGAACGCTCAGTCAGCAGTCAGCCTAGCCACTTTCCTCTATCAACAACATATAATTTTGATACGGAAATGTCGGAACTGCAAGTTTTTTAGTTGTTAACTACAACAAACTCCACCACAAATTAAACACGGTTGCTTGTAGAATGTTCTCAGCTACCAAACCGAAACTCGGTACTTCATGGAACAGTCGAGCCACAAACAACAATGTTGTGCAGTCTTTAAGGATTATTAGCAAAGACTGTTCGTAAATTACGAGTATAATTCATATGAAAATATTTTTTTTTAAATCAAAACGTAGATTACATGATATTTATAGCTTTTTATTTTTTTCATTTGTCCATCTGAAATGGCAACCAAATCTCATTAACCCGACCAAAGAACTCGAATGGTGAGTTGTATTGCGCCACCATGTAAGCCGAAGTCGATCCAACACCACCTGTTTCTCTGCTTTTAGCAATTGCCTTGCCCCATACGGTACCATTAAGGCTCGCCTCCAGCTCCGCCGCTTCTTCTCCCACGCTGTTATCTGACACGTATCCGCCGAACTGCTTCACGGCAACGTACCTCGTGTCCCATCTCTGTACGTGTAGGTTCTTTGCTGGAGCTGGATTAAGTTGGTTTTGTTTAGGAACGTAGAATGATAGAGTGAAGTTGGATTCACATAAAGGACCGTTGCTTGGAGAGACTTGAACGATAACCGGAGCTGTCATCTCTATCTTCTGGTGATAATCGTTATTCCCTTGAATGTAATCGAACAATCTGCGCACAAACCACAATCAAAATCGATCCATGAAAAAAAAAGGTCTAAATGGTTATATAGGTTCGATTCCTGGAGAGATCTATTTCTTAAGAAAAAATGGTTTTAGTTTTGTTCTAAATGATATAAACAAAACCTTGTAGTCATTTAAAAAAAAACAATCAATCCTTATGAATTTTTTTAGAAAACCCTAATTTTGGAAGTTGAAATGAACATACTGGCTAAAACCGGTTCGTGTAGCTTTGACGAGAGAGGTCTCTTTCATAGGTTCTGTTGACATCCACACGGAAGTATTGTAACGGCGAATCTCGTAGGCGTTAGTGGAGTTGACCAAGTCGTAGCTTGGACACTCGATCCTGTTACAAGACGGTGGAAACTTTCCAACTGGTCCAGAAGCGAGATCGGATAGGGTACGAGAACCGAAGACGTCAGAGTCTCCGGAGAAAAGGCTGAGAAGGAAGGATAGCTTGAAGATTCTCATGAGAGCTGCTTCCATGGCGGCGGATTTTTTATTTGGTTCTTTTTCTTCTTCGTTTTGCTTACACTGGAACACATGAGGATACGTTTTTTATAGGTGGGGTTCATCTTCAGACAGGATTAGGTTATGTAAGAAAACCCTACAAACTTTCATTATTTTCAGATTACTCCTTTATATTTTTTTTTGTATTTTCACGTTTTACTGTCGAGTTCCGGTTTACGTAGTTGGTTTCTGTTCTGATATTTTTTTTTGTTGGTTTTTGGGTTATGGAAAATAAAACCAAATCATTTATTTGTAGTCCGGTTTAGTTTGATGCAATCTTCATAAAATTTATGTTTGTTTGGTCCAGTTACATTAAAATTGGTCTCGGTTGCAGGTTTTAACAACAAAAACCAATTGATTTATAAACATTTTGTTTGGTTCGGTTGCAGTTTTTAATTATTTCCAATCCTTGGTTCCTTACTAAACGTATTGTACTTCGCCAGGAAATGATAAATATGAAAATATTAACCAGCATTTTTTTATTAATTAAACCGGTTTAGTCAGAAGCTGTTATAGTCGTCTAGTTTCTAAACCACCTCTCTTAACCTAATTGCATATACATGTAGCATTCAGATTGTGAGGGCGCAACCTCATTAGTCATTACATGTCAAACGGAACAAGAATCTCATTAACTCTAGCGGTGGTCTGGAACGGTGGGTTATAATCGGTGACTAAATATTCCGGCCACGCTCCTTTGCTCTTCTCGATGTGGAACTTCCATTCAGAGCTATCCATCAGAGCTAAAGCTTCTTTAATGGCTGAATCATCCGTCACATACCCAATGGGGTTTGTTGGTTCTTCTTTGGGACGTAGAAGGAAACGGTGTAAAAGTATTCTGTTTTTGCAGTTGTTGTTTGTGTGATAACCGGAGCTGCCACGTTCATTTTCATCTTGCTCTTGTTAGCTCCTTGTATGTAACGAAAAAATCTGTAACCCCCAAAATTAAATCAATATTAACTGAAAATAATAAAGTAGTAGGATACTAAGAAAACAAAAGTTAATTAATGAAACGTAAGAAAAAAACGTTAGAAAACAAAAATCTTATTTAGTTTATTACGTTTTCTGTTTGTACACAAAACTAAATAAATCTACTTTTTCAGTCAACAATTCTATTAAATTTTAGCAAAAAAAATCTACGAAATCAAAATTCTAGTAACTCCACCTTTATAATTATATATATATATATATATAGGGATATTTCTCATAAAAAATTGAATTAATTTTAAGATTACGTAAAGAAAAAATTAAATTTTAGCCGGAAACACGTGATCCGTTCGTCGTAACGTACGTCCGCTAATATGTATAACAAAAACTAGATTGAAAAATGTAAGTTACCGTTGAAACCGGTTTTGGTGCCTTGAGTCATGGATGAAGCGGGGATGGGATCCGTGGACATCCAGACTGCAGAGTTATACATGCGTATCTCGTAGCCTAACCGGCTTCTACCAATTTGTAGGTTGGGCACTAGTTTTTTTTTTTTTTTTTTTGGTCACACGTTCCTGGACGCGTCCCCATAGATGGATTCCACGGTGCGGGAGCCTGAGAACATGATACAACCACGACTAGGCTGAGGAAGAAGGACAGCTTCAAGATGGCTAAATCGGTTTTCATGGTTTAAAAATGAATCATCTGCAGGGCATGTCTTGTGTAATGAAGTGTTTTTTTTTTTTTTTTTTTTTTTTTTTTTNTTAAAAATGAATCATCTGCAGGGCATGTCTTGTGTAATGAAGTGTTTTTTTTTTTTTTTTTTTTTTTTTTTTGAAACACAATTAAATTAATTCAAACTCAACCACCAGCAGGTGCAGCCATAATGGCAAGTTCAACAGACAGAGCCTGCTTTGCTAATACATCCGCTTCAACGTTTTTCAATCTAGGAATCCAAACAAAGGAGATACATTCAAAAGAAGAAACCATTTCTTGAATATCAGTCAATATCCCATAGATGCCAATAAGGGAAGTTCTTGCATTGATGGCTTTAACAAGTTCCGCACAGTCCGATTCACATCTCAGACGAACCAGTCCGAGATCTCTGCACTTCCATAACGCTTCCCTTAATGCTAGTGCTTCCGCAGCTAACGGTGACCTCACATGGTGAGCCGGTATCGAAAAGGTTGATGCTCTGTTGATAAATTGCAACCCTTAACAATACAAAGTGTTTATAGATGCATTTTTGGGCTGTAAGGTGATAATCTTAGAGTACAAGTTATTAATATCTTTCACTAGATAACCTTCGAAGAATTTTGACCATAATCAGTGGCGGACCTGGGTGGTGGAGAAGGGGGTCAGTAAAAAAAATGACTCTATAAAAATATCCACCAAACAACTATAAGTTGCATACTGCATGTATATAAAAAAAGACACAATATGTAGACGTATTGATTAAAAGTTTTTAACATATATTTCTTAAAACATTTTTATAAAGATGACAGTTTAGTTAACTACTAATGCACGGTATGCACCATAGTTAAACTTTCCTCTATCATTTGACGAAGCACACTAAATGCTTTATAATTTTTATTTCATTAGCTTTATCCTTCTATTCAGTGTCTTATCCTAACTACGTGAGATTATGAGACATTTAAATTGCAAACCGAGTTGGGTAAATTTTTTTTATTTAGTTCAAGTTCTTAAGAAGTCTTTTGTATTGTTAAGGGTTGCAATTTATTAAAAGTAAAAATCCAGCTTTTAGAATACATAGTCAAGACATACGGGGTAAGGAAATCTTTGGTATACATCAAACAAATGGCCTCTGCTTTTGTCGAGATAACTTTCTCTCATCTACCTCGCCGTTTTAATCTTGATGCCGATGTTTTAGCCAAGAAATCGCTTTCATCTTCTTCATAAATATCTACTTTTCAGATTATGTTTCCCTTTTGGGCTGGGCCTGAGGTCTTGGTTTTTAATTTAAGAATATGTGCTACAAAAAAAAGAATACATAGTCAACATTAGTTAGATATATCCTGTGATTTCTTTCCTAACTAAGATTTATTTCTATCAGTATGTATATGTATAACATCTAAAGTACCTCTCAGACACATAATTTTTACTATCTACTTTAAGAGACTAATTCTCATTTTTGCAAATAATTCTTTTGGGTACACAATATACCAAAGAAAAAGAAAAGTATTTATTTCAATTTTTAAATGGCAGATATTGTGAAAATTTAAACAATAAAAATATAAGAGTCTTGGGGTTTTACTGTAACAGTGCTAGAATGTATGTGTCTCTAATCAATCCTTTTTTCTTATTGTAATTAACTACATTGGACACATAATTATCTCTCTTTTCTTTTTCATAGTAAGAGTTTCACTAAATTTGGAATTTCTTATCATTAATTATATTAATTTTAATATGTGATTAAATTTTAATATAAAAACAATGCTAATTAGAGAATGACAAATGTCATAATGATTTATTAAAATTATCTGAGGTAGGTTGCTCTTCTTTCCTTATCTCTTCTCTCATATTTTTTCTATATTTGCATTTCTTATCATCTATAATAATGTTCTAAAATCTCTCAAATAAAAAACCAGCCTCTCTTTGTTTTGTGTTCATCTTCTTTAGAAAAACACATCTGCTTCTTAGTGATGCAATCGATGGATAGATCAATATCATCGACAAAGGGAGAAATGGTACATGTCGAGGTGGTCAATACTGATGATTGGATTAGTAAAATCTCAAACGATCTCTTGCTTGAGATCTTATCAAAATTGTCGACCAAAGAAGCCATTAGGACAAGTGTTCTATCGAAAAGATGGGTGAATGTGTGGAAGAAGACGTCTCAACTATGTTTGGACATGAGAACGATCGCAAACACCACAACTCTTTTGCCAGATGTTTCTCATCAAGCAGCTAAATCAGTGACCAATGTTTGTTTTTTTTTCTTAATATTTTCTTTCATAATTTTAGGAGAAATAAATTACATGAATGAATCTGATTATAAGGTCTGATGGACTAGGTTGGTTGGTGCTAACTATTCTTGTTTGTTGATTGCTATAACCTATGAATACATTTCTCTACGGTCAAATGATAGCACTTGAAAAGGAGAGGTTCTACTTATTGTAGATATTAAACATGTTTGGTGGGATTTTATTTTGAAGTTTCCTGAAAGATTAAAGTTAACGATTTTTCGCGCGAAAATTTTAAAATTTAAAATTTATAATCGTTAGGTTTGAGATTGATGATTACAGATCATTGAGTTGTTATTGTAGTGAATAGGAAATCTAGATGAACATGATCTCTTGCCATTTGCATCAAATAAAGTGGGTTTATTTTAAATTTCGCACCTTTAATAAAGATCTAGGCTAATGTATTTTCGCGCGAAATATTTCATTTTAAATTATATATATGAGCAAGAGATTTGTGTTTTACAAAAAAAAAAGATTAATAGTTTTGAGATCTAATACATGTTTAGTGAATTCTTATGGTAATGAATAGGAAATCTAAGAAGACATGATATCTTGCTCTTTGCAACTATAGAACAAACACTTGCATTGTAATTAAAAGGGCACCCCAAATATATTACAATTTTTTTGTTTGAAATTCATGGTTTTATAGAAGATTAAAGGCTAACGTTTTGCTACTTGAAAATATTTGTTTTTATTATATATGATCAAAAGATTTGAGACGCACCAGTCAACTGTTATTGTAGTGAATAGTAAACCTAAAAAAACATGATCTATTGTATGTCATTTACACCTGGAAGTAATATATGTGCATTCAGAAAGGTATACACTAATATCTATCATAATTCAGACATGTAGATTCGTAATCTAATACGCAATCCTTAAAGTATAGTAGTATACAATTCCTTATACCTTTTCTGCAAAGTCTAGTATATATAGGGTTATTGTTCATCAGATTTCAAGAGTTACTTTCCTGGTAAATTTATTACAGTTTAATTGTAAGATATTGAATTAAACATGTCTAATAATTCTTTGGCTTTGTAGGTTATAAAGGATCATTGTGGCCGTTTGGAAAAATGCTCAATCTACCATGACTCAGACCAATGTGTAAACGGGATGTTGAAGTTTTGGGTTCAGTTACTGGTTATTGTGAAACACACCAAAGATCTCACACTGGAAAACTTTTCTCTCAATAGGAAACGAAACGTCACACTTGACTTACCTCCTCGGTCATTTTCCCATCCAAGCCTCACATCTCTCTCGCTAGGCCGGTACAAGTTAGAAGCTCCACATGCTTTCTCCGATGGCCGGAATTTAAAAAATCTCAAACTGATTGGTATCTCTGCTGAGATTGAAGTCTTTAATGCAGTCCTTGCGTCTTGCACTTCTCTTGAAGTGCTTGCACTAAAGACCAGTTGCATCTCCAAAGGTGGTAGTCTGAAAATTGAGAACCATAACCTAAAGTTCTTATATCTATCTTGTTCTAGGATAAAATGTATTGAGGTGTTTTCACCCAGCCTAGATATCCTCTCCATTGGATCTCTCTCGTGTGAGATAGAGAACGTCGTCATTGCAAGCCCTAGACTCCATTTCAATCGAAACTATTGGGCTACGGGAAAAATTTTTCCTCACACTAGCTATTATATATCATGCCCCCAGCAGGTACGTATATATATTTCTTTTGTATGCTATTTTACTAGTTTGATAGATGGAGAAACAAATGGTATCAATACTTGACATGTATTTATGTGAATGTCAAGGGGGAAAAAAGCATTGGAAATGAAATTATGATGAATGGATCCAATGTTTGTATGAAAATGTTTGCATCAATGTCGGTGAGTGTAGACTTAACTAATGCAAAAGAGGTTGAGATGCTCAAACAAGTGTTAGCTGCATGGCCTGGAGACATGTACGAAGTTGAGATTTTATTTAAGGTATGTTCATATCTTTATGTTCAAATTAGAACATGATCAACAATATTAGCCACTATATATTTAAACTTTAAAGGTGTTACACATGTTTTGTTTTTGGTTATATATAGGGTAACAATGCTGCTAGGAATGAAAGTGAGTCGTCCTCCGTTGGATATACACAGAACACGTTTTGGGAAGATACAAAACCGTTTCCCAGCGCTAAGTTCCGTGCATATACTGTATGGTTGTCTAACTTTAGCGGTTCATATGAAGAGTTTGCGTTGGCCTCGCGTATGATAACGCAAGGGACGGTAGTAAGGTGTATGATGATCAGACCATCGTCGGTATCTCCAGCTAAGAAGTTGGAGATTGAAGCGGCAATAGCCAGGCTTAAGGAGCTTCCAAAAGGTGACGAGGACCTTGCTATCGTGAAGTTCTGATGAGCTGTTGTTTGAATCTATAGCCATTTGCTGTATAACTAGAGAACTCTATAGAGTCTGGTTTCAAGTATTGCTTTTGACTTTTCTTTTTTATGTTTGAGATATTTGGGATGTTTTTTTTATTTAATTTGAAGTCTATTTGAATGTTGGTTGTTGAATTATTATCTCATTGTCTTGTTGAGTTCTTCACTTTCTCGATATTCATTGTCTAAAGGGATTATCTACCATGATTGACAAAACTGATGTGCTTGTCTGTTAAGTTAGGGTACATTTCTTCGGTAATCGTAAGTGCCAAAGTGTAGGTATATCATCACTATACACTAAATAGAATATATAGCTCCATTAAATTCAAATTTTTTAGTATATTAAATAAATAACCTCATCTGGTTAGAATTCAGACGTTACTTTTTGCTAATTGATTTTCTATAGAACTAAAAAAAAAAACAAAAAAGACCATGGAAAAACCAAAGTTCGTAACGCATCCCTTCCCATGAGCCACCGGTTTCATCTATCACTTAGAAACGCTTCTCTAACCTTTGTACGTTTGTGTTTCAAAAAAAAAACCTTTGTCCGTTTGTTTTTTTTTTTTTTTTGAACACTGGTAACCTTTGTACGTTATGTAATGTTAGGGTTTTATTAGATTCTGAAGGTCCCATCTCATTAAACAGAAAATGTACAAAAACTTGAATAACTTTAAACTCAAACTAGATTTTTTTCATTTTTTAACTTAAATAACTTTAGATTGTTAAAAATATATTTAAAATATGCAACGATAGGAGGGTCCCAAAATTTAAACGAGGGTTTAGGTGTCTTGTGCCACAAGCTAAACTCCATGTATGTGCTACATATGTTAACTGCTCCAGGTATGGAACAATATTTAGAATCAAAAACCGTATTTTCGACGGATCGAGATATTAATTTTGAGATTTTCCTGCAAGAGAACCGATCTTTCGTGTTATATATCCTCACATGTTTGTCAAGATACTCAGAAAGATAACTTGTTCTTCAAGACAGGGAACAAGCACACAAACAAAGCAATCTCCCTCTTCTTGGTCTCGATGGTTTGAAGGGGAAGATGATAGGGAACATGGACCAATCAGTAATAAAAGTAATTAAGTACTGACTTCTCAAAAGGGTTGGCTATAAAGTCTCATATATTCTTTAGTTGTCCTTGCTAAAGAAAGACCTGCTAATGGGTATTGCTTTAGCTTTGAAATTCATATCCAAAGGTTGTTGCAGAGCTTAGGTAAACATACATCCATCAAAAACATTAGTTTTGGCAATCATCTTTAAAAAGAAGTATATGGTTGGAGTTGACATAGCCATATTCAATATGGCACAGCATGAACATAAGGCAATGATAGAGATCAGAGAAGAGAAAGGAAAGCTGGGAAGAATCATACACAACAATACTTTGCATGAGAGTTATCCCTGGATCTGTATTGCAGCCAAATACTACTTTTAATGTGTACACAAATCTCTGTATTTGCTTTACTGTACTATAATCATGTACTCAAATCTTTTCTAACTACTAATCGATTCTTTCAAGATTAAACATTACCATTTCTTCTAGAGCCGACCTGAAGCCACTCTGAGGCAGACACTGCAGATTCTTCAAAGCATCATCAGCTTTCTCCCTAGCCAACTCTTGTGCTCTTCTGATTCCTCCACCTTCTCTCACCAACTCAATCCCTTCTTCCAACGAACCCTCCTCACAAAACTCAGACTCTATGATCTCTCTCAGCCTAGGCTCCTTCTCCAGAGCGAAAATCACAGGTGCTGTTAAGTTACCTTTAGCCAAATCACTCCCTGCTGGCTTCCCTAGCTGCTCTGAGGACTGAGTGAAGTCCAAAATGTCGTCTACTACTTGGAATGAGAGGCCAAGATTCTTCCCAAACTCATACATTTGCTCTGTCACAACAGTTTCAACTCTGCTGAAGATTGCAGCTCCTTTGGTGCTTGCAGCCACCAACGAAGCTGTCTTGTAGTAACTCTTGAGTAAGTAGTCTTCTAACGTAACGTCACAGTCAAACAGACTTGATGCTTGCTTTATCTCTCCACTCGCAAAGTCTTTGATCACCTGAATGCATAATAAGTTAGTGAAAATGAGATCTCATAGCTCTGTGACATTCTAAGAGTAGTTTAAGTACCTGACTTATGAGTTTGATAACTTCGAGGTTCTCGAGGTTAGCTAAGTACCATGATGCTTGAGCAAACATGAAGTCACCAGCTAATACAGCTACTCTCGTCCCAAAAAGCTCATGAACTGTTTCTTTACCTGTCATTACACAGAGAGATACTTAACATTGTTCCATGAAACATATGAATCATGAATGGAAAACTCACCTCTACGCATATCACTCTCATCTAACACGTCGTCATGTATCAAGCTTGCAGTGTGAATCATCTCTATGATCTCACCTAAACGCCTATGTTCAGTTGTAAGTTCCCTGCATCAAGACAATTTTTTAAAAAACAATCATTTCATGCTACAAGACAGATACAAAAGACAAGTGTGTAGATTAGATTACTTTAGGCCAGCTAGCTCTGCTGTGGCTCGTGATACGAGGAAGACCAAACCAGGTCTCATTCTTTTACCACCAGCTCCGAAGATTTGCTCAGCTGCAGATATCAAAACTGGATTCTCTGCACCAACAATCTAATAAAAGAAGCAAACTAAATCTCAAGCAGTGAAAAAGAAGATGAAGAAAGAAAGAGTTACTTCTGATACTAACCGATAAAAGATTGTCATTCAACATCTGCAGATCATCAGCTACAACCTCAAACAGATTCGCCAATGAAATAGGCTGCTTTCTGGTCTCTTGCCTCAAATCAAAACTCACCGTTTTGGCCTCACCTATTCCTACAGAACATCATCATTTCTCATAAAAGCATAACAAGTGACATGAATAGTTCAGACAAACCAAACCAAAACTATCAATCACATGATTAACAGTTAAGACATCAGAGAAACATCATACCGTTGACCAAAGAGATCTCTTTGGGTTTTGTCGGAACAGCTTTGCAACTCATCCCCACGTCACGCCGGAGAAACACAAGATTCCCACCGCCGCCACCGTAGCTTCTCGACATACCAACAGCCTTGGGAAAGTTTCCTAACTGACGACGACCACAGCCACATGAGATCAGGTCAAGGACACTAGTTCCCAAGTCTATATTCCGACAAGATGTCATCATTTCTCACCAAAACCAAGAATCAAGTTTAAAGCTCTAAAAAAAGACTTTGGGGTTATCAAAAGGTTGAAGCTTTTACATGAAGAAGCAATAAAGGTTAACTCTTTTTTTTCTCCGCCGAGAGATTTTGAGTGTATGAAAAAATTACAACAACAAAAAAAAAGTATTAAACTTTATTTATTAAATAGAATAAAAAACAAGTGGGGTGAATTTAATTAGATTCGAGTGGAGGAGATAAGCCCACATGAGGAAGTGAGAGGACGACTGTTATTCGTTTTTGTTTCAGTACCAGAAGAAGCGAAGAGAAGAGAAGAGGGAAACCAAACCATTGAAACCAGAAGAGTTCATCGTCTCCACTTATCTTATCTGAAGCTGAGATCTTGCCACGTGTTATTATCCGGTTTTATTTAGCATTCAAGTCCTTGTATTAATAATTTATTAACGTTTTTAGACTCGCAAGTTTTGAAATTACTTGTAAGTCCTTTTTATAGATTTTTCAGTCTTGTGAGTGATTAAATTCTGAAACTTACAGTAAACTCTTTTTGACCTTTTAATTAAGTGCTGATAAAGTTTCAAGAACTAATAACATAGGTTCAAAAAAAAAAAAAACTAAACATTTAACACTTGGAATATCAAAAAATTGAAACTCTGGATATTTAGATTAAAACTCGTAACATGCTCCTTTGATTTCTTGTAATAAAGTCTTATGTTTTTTTTGCTCATTTGTAATCGTAGTAGCAGTTTCCATAGCCTGAAAATAAAGGGGAAAACAAAAATTTATTAGTCTAACATTTTCTGTAATATTTTTATTTTAGAAAGAAGAGGAAGAGAAAGATAAAATACTCACTGGGGTTAGTTATGACAATGAGTCCAGAGTTCTTGAAATTGCAGTTCCAATAGTTTCTTCCATTAGCTTGGTAATAAAGATTCATGGCGACAGAAGCATGGTTTATGAGATTACCGGGGGAGTAACATGGACATCCACTCGAAAGAACGCGACAATCCACATGAGAACATGCGAAGTTTATGTTATCAAGTAGTGCTGCTTGATCCGAAGATGGTTTAGCCACACACCATGTCTTCATCTATTAACAGCAAAAAATCATTTGAGTAAGAATAACAAACACTGTTCTAGCATATAATGATAACTAGTCGTCAAAGCATATACTACCTCTGCGTTGACTTTGATAAAGTTTCTTTCTGTGAGGAAAAGGATACCAAGATGAAACTGTTAAGTAAAACTAGTGACATGCAACGTAAGATTCAATAAGTAAACTAAGATGGTTAATAGTTGTGATTTGAGTACCTGACGAGAGGTAGAAGGTGATGAGGAAGCAAATGCACATCCATGCTTTAGCCATTTTGTTTGGTTTTTGTCTGAGTGAGGATTCTTCTACAATCTCCTGTTGTATATATAAATGATGAGCAAATGATCAGTGATGAAATTTTCTTTTATTTATATTTTTAATACTAATTTATGTTTTCAGGCTTTTGAGGTGAATAATCCAGCAAATTGCTTACAAGTAAAGTAAAAGTTTTAGCAAAAGTGGCAGTATAAACCGTATTGTTAGAGATCATGTCGGTTTTTGTTTAAAGTTAAACCTAAGATATTATATTCTATGTAGTTATTAGTTCACCTTCTTAATCATAAAATTTAATTTGTTCAAAAATTGTTATACATTTATACTACAAAGTTTTGATATCCTTAAACTTTAACGGTAAAATTGATGTTTCATGAGTTTTATCTCATGGTAGCTCTGCTAAAAAAATCTCAAATGACTATTATATTTCTTAAACAAAACGAAATATTAACTTCAGCTACATGAAATAGCCTCTAGTTCATCTACAGGGTTTAATGTGTGAGAGTAACATAATGGGAGATCACCGTCAAATAAATAACGAGACATCAAAACGTGAGCTGAGCTGTAAATTATGGTAATGTTTAGATCCAGTGTTCACTTTGTACGAGCATCTTAAAAATATATAATTCTTGGTTGATGTATGTATAATACACATGGCTTTTGTTTATAATCCTTTATTCTCTGAGAAAAAAAGGATCATATATTTGTAATATTTAAATTACGTTTTAACTTTCCAGAATCCAGTTATCAAAGAAGCGAATCTCGAAGTGCAACTTTTATTTTTGGAACTGAAATATTATTGGTTCTATCAATAAACTAAGTTTCTTAAAAACATACACTCACGAGCTTGGTCAGAGGAAAGAACATTTCTAAAGGCTAATGTATTCAAGCAATTTGACAACCTCGGTCATGATCGGTCTAACAGCCGGTTCCGGTTCAAGACACATCATCGCTATACCAAACACATCGTTCATCTCTTGAACCGGTGATCCTCTTAACCTGTTATCTATCACCACTTCTTCTCTTTGGTCTCTTACCACTCCTTTTACCTGTATACATACGACGTCGTTTGCAACCCAACCAGAGTCATTAACCTTTTCTTTAACAATGAAAAGAGAAGGTAACTTCTTACCCAAGTAACAAGCTTTGTTCCTTCTTCAAAAAACTCATCATCTGTAGGTCTTCTTCCGGTTAAAAGCTCAAGAAGAACAACTCCAAAACTGTAAACATCTCCTTTCACTGTCGCTTTACCGGTATCGAAATACTCTGTTTCCAGAAACACACATGATCAAAACCAATACTAAATCTCTGTTATGAATTTGAATTCAACAAATCTAAGTTGTTGTACAAACCAGGAGCTAAGTATCCAAACGTTCCAGCTACAAACGTTGAGACATGAGTCTTCTCTGGCTCCATCAAAGTAGCTAAACCGAAATCCGAAACCCTAGCTTCCATGTTATGATCAAGAAGTATGTTACTAGATTTGATATCTCTATGGATAATATGAGGAATGCAATCATGATGAAGGTAAGAAATCCCTCTAGCCGCTCCAACCGCGATTTTATACCTCGCCGCCCAATCCAAAACCTTTCTATCTCCAGATTTTCTTCCTGCAAATACAAAAAGAAACTTGTGTCCCAAGAAACAGATAGAATTCAAGAAAACTTGTGGATCAAGAAACCACTTGAATAATGATTTAATCCTCTTTTTCAACGTACCGTGCAGAAAAGAATCCAAGCTTCCATTAGGCATGAGCTCATAGATAAGGAGATTGAAATGTGGAGAGGTGTAGTAACCATGGAGAGTTACAATGTTTCTGTGTTTTATATCAGCCATTGATTCTAACTCTCTATGAAACCCTCCGTCTCTCTCAGAGTCTCCTCTGTTTAGTCTTTTCACAGCAAAGGCTGTAGACTCATCAATAGCTAATTTGTAAACAGTACCGAATCCTCCGGAACCGAGAATGTCTTTGTTACTTAGCTTATGTGTCTTCTTCATAAACAAGTCTGAGGAAACAGAGTTTAGTAATGGTGACCTAAACATCACCATCTTCCCTCCTCCTTTAACTGAAAAAAATACATTAAAATCAAAACACTAGAGAAACCATTTATATTAATCAAAGCTAGATGATCTTACCTGGAAATCCATTTTCAAGAACTGTATGTTTTCTCTTCCATCTCTTGTAGAGAAGAAGAGCTATTATGATCTTACCAATGACAAAAGCAACCACAGAGATTGTTATGTAAAGAGTTGTTTCCTTTGCATTAGCCATTGTTTCTATTCACAAACCCTTTGAATGAAAAGAAAGAAAAAAAGATAAAGAAGACAAGACAAGAAGTTGGTTATGGAAATGGAAACAAGAATAGAAAGTAGGTTTTACAACTTTTTGATCCTCACCAGCAATTCGACACGCCACATAACCAAATGTATCCATAATGTTACTATTACGTATGAAATGAAAAAAGAAATCGAGTTTATATTATTAAAAGAACATCCGCTTTTGTTGAAAACATTAAATGAGATGTACACACAGTCACACACTATGCAAAAAAAGGAAAAATGTGATCAAAGCACTCATGAGAATTAGTATGTTACCAGCTATTATCTAGCTTTTTGAGTTTTTGTCGTTGAATTTGTGCTCTACATCTAAAACAAGATCATTCAAAAGTCCGGAACCATATTATTAGTTTTGTAACAGGAGACCTCTGACACAATAGTCAAATCTTTTCAAGTTGAGCTACCGACCTCTTAGCTTTTACTCAAGCGTTTGTATTATTATGACTTCAGTGACCAGAGGAAGAAGAAGATTGTCTTCACTACATATGAGATAGACTTGTAAGAAAGATCTATATGTTTTTAGTTGGAAACATGGTTTTTATGATGAGGGTCCATAGTCATGAGATCAAGGTGTGATTTTCCATTGAGCTTTTGAGCAAAGAAGGCATCAAAGAACTCTTGTGAATAGAAATAACGCAAGGAGCTGATGGCATTCGAATCAAGCAAGGAGGATACGCGCAAGGTATACTTGTCAAGACGAAGATAAAGTCATGTAACTATACTCACGTTCTAATGCACACGAATTTGAAAATGTCGAAGATAGAGGAGGAGCCTGAGATTGATGCAACATCGTATCCAAGCACCACTAGATTCAAATGGAATTAAGGAGAAGACTTTGGTACCAAAGTTGTATTACATCACACACATTATGAATAAATAAAAACAAAATCGAACTAACATATGAGAATATCTTTTCACCTTTGCCAAACCATTGGATTCAATCTTTGTTTTTGACTTAGCGAACGCTGGGTAAGTAGTATTCTTAAGTAATATTACTCTTGGTCTCAAATTCCCTTTGGATTTCAAAGTCTCCAAAGGGTTCAAAGAAATTACAGATTTGTTTGCAGTCATCTGTGGACAGTTTTCCAGAAAAAAAACAGCTACAACTCGTGTCTGCAAAATGAAAACATGTTTAGAAAAATTAAAGAGAGTTATATACTTAAAAAGATAACAATACTTTCACATTTTTACCCCAGATCGCAAGGCAGGTAAGAGGAGTCTGAGATTGTCAAAAGTAATATACTTCGTAACTCCATGTTTGTATTCCATGGTGAAAGGTCCTTGGATAACCACCTCAGATACAAGCACTAATGCATGTTTGAAGAGATCAGTTGACTTAAGGTAGAATTTCCTCTTCATTTTCTCGGTGATTATCAGTAATAGGAAAAAGCAAGATGAGAGACAAAGATGTTGTGAAATTTAAGGTATATACATATTAACATACCTGAAAGCAATCAGGAGTGGACTCAAAATATTTAAATTTCTGCACAATTTATGCAAGGAGTTGTTTAAACCTCTCATGATAACCATAGAGTTCCAACTCTGTGCTGTTGTCATCTCTAATCGATATTTCAGTGGAAATATACCCATCATCAGCCTATATAACAATTATAGATTATAACAGTTTACTGGAACAAGAAAAAAAAAACAGGTTTACCTTAAATAGAATAGAACTAAGCTCAACTTTGATGATCTCGAAGAAAATTCTACTGATCATATGGAGAACAACTCCTTCACCAGAAGCTTTAGAAAATGTGCTCTCATAGTCTTTGTAGAAACAATTTTCAGCAATTTTTACAAAAGCTAAACAGGGAAAAAAAAACAAATTTACCTTGAATAGAATTAGAGCTAAGCTCAGCTTTGATGATCTCGAAAAAAATTCTACTGATCATATGGGGAATAACTCCTTAACCAGAATCCAAATAGATGTCCAGAGAAGCTTTAGACAATGTGCTCTTATTGTCTTTCTAGAAACAATTGTCAGCAATTTTTACAAAAGCACTCTCCTCAATTTTGCTCTTGAGGATACTCACATGGTAAGGTTGTTGGCATCAAATCGTTCTTCAGAGGGAGGTGTATCACACAATGTGTTTCTTCAGGAGACTCTCATTCAAGTAAATCGGAGAGGGAAATAGGCTCCTCTTAGTATTTTGAAGATATAGGATTCTGTTTCACCTGATGAGAATAAAAACATTCAAAATCAGTAAACAAAATAACCAATCAGAACACAGAATTAATCTACATTTTCTTGTGAATGACTTTGCGAGAATGTCAATCCTCATATTTTTTAAAGTGAAATAACCAAGAATATTCTTAATGTTTTCGGAATCACCAAAATCATATGAACAATCAAGAGAAAATGCAGATGAAACGGGGAATGAGAGCAAATTGACTGAAAAAAAAAATGAAAAAGCAAAATCATAAGATCAACAAAAAAAATTAATCAACCAAAAAGAAAGGTTCAAAATTAATTGACAAACCTACAAGAGCAAAGGAATATTGACAAAGATCACACATCTAATCACAACCAGAGTCTAAGCATTCAAACTTCATTTTCATTGTAGATCTGAACTCGACAGTGAGAATTGGAAGAGATTGAGAGAGGTCAACGGTTTTCAAAAGGTTGAGGTACTGGTACACATACGAAACAATATCATATTTCTACAAAAACACAACAACAAAAAAGAGTTAAAGCAAGAAATAAAAGAATGCATAAAAAATTGCTTATTTAATGGTAAACAACATACATACGTGCTCCAAGCCGCAGTTAGTGATATCTATTGAGATAATAAAAAGTTGGCATGCTCTTGTAGAATCAAAGTCACTGCTCTCAACAAAAGAAAACTTTGCTTCATGACCTGCCGAAACATTAAACGATATAATCCAACATTTGGACTTAAAAAAAGGAAAGAGATCTCTGACATTCTGCCAAGCACAAATAAATATTCCTAAACTACCAAACTGGTTAAGTCCAAAAAAAAAATTGCACAAAATTTGAGAAAAACTAACTGTCACATAAGAGTTGGTGTATAAACATCAATGGCATTTTTTCTACATGTGTGGGAGAGACAACATGAAGGATCCAACTAATCCTCATACTCTGGGATCCCTCCAAATACTTGAGTATATAGGCAACCTCAGGCTTCCACAAGCAATTCTTCCAACGATTTGCATCATAGTTTGGAGGGTTGTTAATCGGTGGACCACTTTTAATTTTTGTAAAGTATTTCCTATCCCATCCTTCTATATCATCTACATGATCTATAAAAATAAAAAACAGAGATGAGATAAAAATTTAAATAATTCAGAAGAGCACAACCAAAATAAAAAAATTTGTACCTGCGCCAATTTATTTATTAATACCAAAAGGTTTAGAGTTGAAACTCATAATATATTCAGACCTTTTTTGTGTAAACCCATTCTATTAACTTAAAATTATAAACATTGTTTAAAACCCAAAAGGCTCTTTTGGCAATAGAGTCAGTTCTAACGTTGATTGTTCTAGGAATAAACGTAAAATTGATTTGAGAAAAAAAGAGAGATAGAGAGTAGATATCACGAAGAACGCCAAAGGACCAATACCACATAATGTGATATTATTCAAACTATAGACCTCTGAGCTTCGACACAATGGTCAAATCTTTTCCAGTTGAACTAACTACCTCCTAGCTTTTACACGATCGTTTGTATTATTATGGCTGGTAACCATTAGAAGAATATGAGAAATAAAAAAAAGGAATGAAAGAAAATAAAATGAGGAAAATCTATTTCTCTTCTAAAAAATAATTGTAGTCTATTATTCTTTAAATGTTAAAAAATATTAAAGAATCATAAGGAACAAAAATTCCTCGTAAATGGTTTAAACGGTAAGGAATGATAAAGGATTCATTATTCTCACTCATTCCATTGGTCACCATTTAGAGCCTATGACTTCAGTGACCAAAAGAGATTCTCTTCATTACATATGAAATAGACTTGTAAGAAAGACCTACATGTTTTTAGTTGGAAACATGGTTTTTACGATGAGGGTCCAAAGTCATAAGATCAAGGTGTGATTTTCCATTAAGCTTCTGAGCAAAGAAGGCATCAAAGAACTCTTGTGTGCTCATACTTTTGAACAAACGTTCCTGCTGGTGCTTATCCACAAGGCTTTTCGCCGGACCAATCACTATCTCCTTCCCTGGACTGTGAAACATGGCAACAGATAACCTCTCTTTGTCTGAATTCACCATCACTCTATGCTCGATGCTTCGATATCTCCCATTTGTTATAATCTTTACAAATAACAAAACACTAACTATCAGCAAAAGCATACTTTTAACACATGTGAACTACTAGCCGCATCTCTTACCTCTAGGATCTCACCAACATTAACAACTAAAGCATTTTGCAGCGGTTTTACCACAACCCATTTGTTATCTTTCTTGATCTGGAGCCCTTCCACTTGATTCACCTGCAATAGTATTGTGAGACCTGCAGCGTCTGAATGTGGAGTTAAACCTATAACTTGATCTGGCTGTGGACATGGTGGATAGTAGTTAATCTTGATAGATTGCCAAACATCTCCAAACAAATCTTCCATCTCTTCAGGTTTAACCTCAAGAACACTCGCCATTTTCGCGAAGAGAATTTTAGCTATGCTCTTCACTTCAGAGGAGTACCTCTCTACGGTTTCTCTGAAAAAGAGAAAGAGCTTTGCAGTTTACAGTTGTAAGAGGGTGATGTTAGTTATTTACAAAGCAGTTTTGTACCTGAAATAAGGAGGTAACTTGGAGAACAAGTGAGATTTGCGTGATTGAATTGGTTCAGTGGTGAGGATGAACATATCTCCCCAGTCAAGTTTCTGATCCTCAGACACTATGTTCACCTGTCCGAACCCTTCGAACTCACCACTTCTCTGCCACAGTTTCTTCTTCTCTTCCATGGGAAGGTTGAAGAAATCTTGAACCTCTCTCTCTAAATTCTCAAGAAAAGAAGACTCTATTCCATGGTTGACCAGCTGCAGACAGATTGAAACCAAGTAAGAGAGCTTGTATTCCACGATAAATACAAAGATTCAAGAGACTTAACTTGAAAAAATCCCCAATCTTGGCAAGCGAGATCAAGCTTCTTTAGCTCGGTATCCATGGCGGAAACAGAGCACAAGCTTTGCATGTCGATGACTGGAATCTCGGAATTCAGACAGGAATCATCTAAAGTCTCTGTTTTGTCTTGATCAGAACGAAGATACCTCGGAGGAACAGTTGTGAAGTTCTTCTCTTTTACGATCTCTAGAACAGAAGGTACTAGGAGGGAGCTCCACTGTGTTTCTCCTTTGGGTTCCATAGGTTTCTACCACACAAAACAAACGAAAACAAAGAACAAATCTTGGAAGATGTGATCGCAAGAACCAAACAAGAAGTTTAAAGTCAAGTTAGAGAGAAAGAGAAAGAAAATCGGTCTGAAGAAGACGACTTGAAACATCTACCAATACCAACAATACCCTCCACATGTATTCTTATTACATAATAGCCTTTGCAAATCTCATCACTTACAAGTTGCAAGTTTACAACAAAATGATTCATGTTTAGAGATCATGAGTCTTTGAAAGAGCGGAAGATTCAAAGATAATTTCACCATAACAAGACCGACATAAACAGGACTGTATTACCAAAGCAGACCAAACCAGGACTAACTACTAGTTCTTAGCTCTTCACAAGACAAACCTTTTTGTTCACTTGTTCAACACACTTAACTAAATGGTCCTAACTCAGTGAAATCCCAACTTTCATTTCTTTTCAGTCTTCAAGTTGTTTTGGGGCACTGCGTCTCCAGACTCCAGCCAAGACGCTACCGATGATGGAGTGACAGACGCTAGAAACAGCACACGGTACTGCAGTGAGCGGATTACCAAAATGCTCTGCCGCGAGAACAAGCCCAAGCACCGAGTTCTTCACCATTACAAAATGAGAAAAAAAGCTTCAGTTTAAACTTGAAAATTTGAGTTTTAAAACAGATTCATTTGAGAAACTGTTTACTTACCTGCATGCCAACTTCGATAGAGACAGTTCTTGACGAAGCCACATCGATTCCGAGAAGTCTTGAAAATAGATAGCCAAAGAGAAATCCAGAGATGTGAAGAAGGGCACAAGCCAAGACTACTTGTTTCCCAGACGTGAGTATCGCAGATGCGTTCTGACCTATAGCAGTGCCGCAGAGAATCGCAACTGTTCCAACCGCAATTGGAGCCATAAGAGGAGTAACAAATTTCACCACTCTTTGAAAGTACTGATTCAGAAATGCACCAGCCAACACTGGGAGAAGAACCACCTGTGGCCATACAAGAGAGACAGAAAAGGTTAATCCAAAGATGAACAAACTTGCAACCAAGAAACTAACTGAACCAGCCAAACCTGTAGTGTTGACTTTACTAATCCAAGAGCATCAACTGCGACATATTGTTTGGCAAGCTTAGCCGTAAGAAGCGGAGTCATGATCTAGAAAACGGAATGAACACAAAGATGATTATTTATGGTGCCTTAATCTACAAGAAGCACAGAAAACAGATGAGACTAACCACAGCTGAAAGAGTACTAGCTGCTGTCATCAACACTGATAGTGCCACATTTCCACTGTAACACGAACAAAAAAAAGATCAAATCATAGTTGTATAATAAGAAACATATGGAACCAGAATAAAAATAATGTTTCTTTGGATTACACACCGTGCAATGTAAGTGACAATATTACTTGCCGTACCTTCACATACACAAAAAGCATCAGAACACAACATTACTAGATCAGAATATTCTAAAACTGAAATCAAGCAAAGAAGGTATTTTTACCGCCTGGACAGCAACCAACCAATATGAGTCCAGCAGCATAATGTGATGGCAAATTCAAGAGTTTACTCACTAGAAATGCTGATAACGGCATGACCTGCAACATCATTGATTCCTCAGCAAGTTATAACCCTATCCAAGCTCTAATACTAACATTCCAAACCAACTAACTACTAATTACCAAACCTAACAAAAAAACTACCATCAGATGCCACCAACACAAGTTCATTTAAAGATCTCATCTTTCTCTATAAAAACAGAGCATTGAGAGAAACAAAAACCCTACCGAGTACTGCAACACAAACCCAGCGAAAAGCTCTTTAGGCATCTTCAACGCGCCACGAAGATCATCCAAAGTCAAAGTCATCCCCATTCCAAGCATCGTGATCGTAAGCCCTATGATAGTCAAATCAGGAGTGACCCAATTGAAAGCACTAGGTCTCATCAACCCAAACAAACACCCCAGAGAAACCCATATCGGAAACGCCGTCGAAACCGCCTCTCCCAAAAACTCAACCCACTCCCCAAAGCTCTTCTCTTTCTCCGCAGGTAAGTCGTTCGACGAAATGCCGCAACGAGTTACGAATTCAAAGCTTCGTCGCTGCTTACACGAAACTGGAACAGCCACTGGGTAACGCGATTTGAGAGAAACTGAAATCTCGCGACTTGAACAGGAGATAACACGTTGTAGATGAAGCGGAGTGAGATTAATGAACTTGCGGAAAGAGTTCGATTTCAATTGGGTTGTTGAGATTGATAGAGAGAGAGAAGCCACGGAGGAGGCCATTTTTTGTTTTCTCCGTCGTCGGCGATTCTCTCTGATCGGAGAGCAACGAAGAAGAAGAAGAAGATACCTACTCACGTGCCTTCACGTGATCTAAGCACGTTTAATTTTACAAATGTGGTCCTTGAATTAAACTTATTTCTCTAATCTACCCCACGTGCCTCACGTGATCTTATCACGTTAAATTTTGACAAATGTGGTCCTTGAATAAAACTTATTTCTCTAATCTACCCCACGTGCCTCACGTGATCTTATCACGTTAAATTTTGACAAATGTGGTCCTTGAATAAAACTTATTTCTCTAATCTACCCCTCGTTTAATAAGAATGGTATATTCTGTTGTTTAATTGAGTCACAAGTATTAGACTACACAAGACCAGCCCAAGACAAGGTCATACACAAGCCCATTAACCATATGTTTAGGGTTTCTTAGCAAGACTGATAGCTTATATAAGTTAGTGTTATGTTGATGTATGAGGTAACTTTGGTTGCGGTTTTAGCAGCCTCTCTTTGAACTCTTTGTATGAAATCAAAGTATCTATTTTAGCTCTTGAAGNTGCGGTTTTAGCAGCCTCTCTTTGAACTCTTTGTATGAAATCAAAGTATCTATTTTAGCTCTTGAAGGCAACACAAAGCTTCTTCCTTTCTTTGTCTTTCTTGCATAATAAAGCTCATTTGAGCTATGTCTTTATCTCTTTAGTTATGTCTCAATAAAGTCTTTAGAACACAAATCTACTTGTTCTTGAAATGTCATCATGGTATCAGAGCTTCAGTCGATTTTCATGGGTTACCCTATCCTCCTTTAGCTTCTGCTCACTCTGTCTAAGCCATCTCAAGTTTCCACCAAACTCTCTTAGAAAAGCAAGGAGTTCAAGGTCGAAGCTTTCTTTGAATCAGAGTCTCCTATACATGTTGACGACGAGTTATATAGACGCCGTAACGGCTAAAGGCGTGACCTTTATGTTCGTGAGAAAAATGTTCGATGCTCAACATCACGTTAAGTGTTATTCAGCGCAAGCATTCAAACTGGCAAAACGGTTGTCAGCTCTGTAGTGGTGAGAGCAACACGGTCTCAACAACAAGATGTGAAAGGTAACGCTTCTGTCCTCTCTTTAAAGACAGAACATGAAGTGGCTTATCGTCATAGCTTGAGAGGAACAGCTGTTTTAGATTTAGAGGTGTGGAACCGTGAAGCTGAATAAGTACATGGGTTTGGTGTTTGATAATTATGGGTTTATAGCTCCAAATTTCTGAAGCGCTCACCAAGTGCTCGGTATAATGCCACAGAGAAAGACACAATGGTAGAACGCAGGTTGTAGTTAGTTTTGTGATGGGAAGAAGAGAGCATTTAGGATTTTAGTAGTTGTGGGGACATTCTCCTTGGTCATGAGAAGTAGTTATTGAGTTAAGCGGGTAAAAGAAACCCGGACTCTAGTGAGAAATAATGGTCACAATGTACCTCTGAGTGAGATCAACTAAGCTCTCCAAGTTCAAGAGAAACCTCTGAGTGAAGCCATGGGATACTCACCAAGTATAGACCAAACAGTCTCACACATATCTCTATCTCTGCGATGAAGTGATGAATCTACTTATACCTCCATGGGATCCTTCTTTCTACTCTTGCTCCTATCAAGTTCATACATTTGCGATTCAAACTTAGCTTCGCTGAGATCTATCTACGCTAAGTTTGCGGGGGAGTATTAGACTACACAAGACCAGCCCAAGACAAGGTCATACACAAGCCCATTAACCATATGTTTAGGGTTTCTTAGCAAGACTGATAGCTTATATAAGTTAGTGTTATGTTGATGTATGAGGTAACTTTGGTTGCGGTTTTAGCAGCCTCTCTTTGAACTCTTTGTATGAAATCAAAGTATCTATTTTAGCTCTTGAAG
>CAKOAT010090710.1:256345-314641 GCA_932364175.1 Eruca vesicaria subsp. sativa | reverse complement strand
GTGCTTAAATGAAATAAATAATTGATTGGTATTTAGTTTTAGTTTTTAATCAATTTATATGTATAATTTATATTAATAAATATTATATTATTCTAATTATACATATGACTTTGGATATATTATTACCGGTTTAATTACATTTTTTTATCAATAGTCGGTTTGGTTATCAATTTGGTATATTAGATAATATTTATTTTTTTAATTCAGCTATAATATTTTTTATTCTAAATATAATAAAACTTTGATTAATTTTCTTATTTTCATTTCGGATGGTTATTGTCTTTATATATGTAAATATATTCTTAGATATGTAATTATATTATAGTTAAATTATGTATAACTTAATATATATATGTATATATATATATATATATATTGTGCTTAAAATGAAATAAATAATAAGCTGAAGTGTTTAATTCAAAATTACATAAATGAATATAATGATAATATTTTGAAGTCGCATGCATATATATATAAATTCTAAAAATAATTAAATCGTAATTGGTTAATATTTTCTTTTTCTTTTTAATAAGATTTGGGTCAACCTCTAGTTTATATGTATAAAACTAAATAGATTATTATTATTATTATTATTATTATTATTATTATTATTATTATTATTATTATTATTATTATAAAATTTTATGTTCTTATTGCAGTTAGTTGATTAATTTTGAATATAAATTAGATTAGCCGAGTTATTCATTTTGTGAGTATATTGAATATCATATATTTGTAAATTAAAATTGAAGAATACTTAATTTTTATTTTAGTTAAGTCAAATCAAATTAGTTTTATTTATCACTTAAATATACATGTATTTTCATAATATTTATTTACTATTTATTTTAGTTAAGTCAAATCAAATTAGTTTTAGTTATCGCTTAAATATACATGTATTTTCATAATATTTATCAAATTATATGTTGATTTCTAAAAAAATATTAGAAAATAAAGTGCAACTGATAAGTTTTTGGATGTTCATGAACATATATATTTTTATTATTTTGAAAATATATTTTATGTTATTTTAAAATATATATTAATGGGGTATTGCTATTTTGTGAACTTTCCGTTTTAATAAAGTCATATTATATATATATATATATATATATATATTTCGTTTTTAAAATTTGTTTTAAAATTTTAGAAATATTTCCTTTTTATTGTATATGTTATTTGGAAAAAGGTAAAAAAAACTAAATAAAAAATAATAATCTTAAAATCTAACAAATCATTAAGGGTATCTATGTAATCAACCATCGTGAGAGTTAACGTGAGCGCGACACGTAGGAAACTGACTTCTCAAATAATATTATAGAGATTTGTTGTATATATATAAAAAGTCATCTTTTACTCTATAATTCTGACTAAAACAATTTATACTATAAAATGGATGGAGTACAATTTTTTTTTTTTATAAATTCTTCACATCTCCAAATCCAAAATTAAATTTTCTAATCATTACAAGCAGATTGTCTAAATCAAAAAATTAAAAACAAGAATCATTTTAAGTAATTAATACTGTAGCAGTTGTTAACATATAAACAACATGCGAAGTTAATGTTATAACCAAACGCGCGATCTCAAAAAAAACACGCGTCTCAAGTCCTGAACCTACCCCTCTCGCTTATATGTAAATAACACAAGAACCAAAGGGTACTTTCGTAACTTTAATCTGTATATAAACAACTCCTCTAACTCTTCTTCCCTCTCAACGGAGTCTTGTCTTTGGTGTTTGATCCTCAAAAAAATCCCAAAATTCTCAGAGAAGGTAACAATCACTTTCCTCGTAACGTTTCATTTCTAAAGTTTCTTACTTTATATATAGCAATCTCTCACCTTCGTTAGAACTAAAGTCTAAAGTCTTTAGCTTTTCGTTAGATCTGGATCTAAAGGTTTCATTTTTATTGTAATAACGCATGAAAGTTTGTTTCTTTTTTGTTTGTTTTTTAGATGTCTTCATACACACCCAAGAACATTCTCATCACCGGAGCTGCTGGTTTCATTGCCTCCCATGTCGCGAACAGACTCATAAGAACCTACCCTCATTACAAGATCGTTGTCCTCGACAAACTCGACTACTGTTCCAACCTCAAGAACCTAAACCCTTCGAGAAACTCACCCAACTTCAAGTTCGTGAAAGGAGACATCGCAAGTGCTGATCTTGTCAACCATCTTCTTATCACCGAAGGTATCGACACTATCATGCACTTCGCTGCTCAGACACATGTTGATAACTCGTTTGGTAATAGTTTCGAGTTTACTAAGAACAACATCTATGGGACTCATGTGCTTCTCGAGGCTTGTAAGGTTACTGGTCAGATACGGAGGTTTATTCATGTGAGTACTGATGAGGTTTATGGTGAGACTGATGAGGATGCTCTTGTTGGTAACCATGAGGCTTCTCAGCTTCTTCCGACGAATCCTTACTCTGCTACTAAGGCTGGTGCGGAGATGCTTGTGATGGCGTATGGGAGGTCTTACGGGTTGCCTGTGATTACAACTCGTGGGAATAATGTTTATGGTCCGAATCAGTTTCCTGAGAAGCTGATTCCGAAGTTTATTTTGTTGGCGATGAGAGGGAAGGTTCTTCCGATTCATGGAGATGGGTCTAATGTGAGGAGTTATCTTTACTGTGAAGATGTTGCTGAGGCGTTTGAGGTGATTCTTCACAAGGGTGAGGTTGGTCATGTTTATAATATTGGGACTAAGAAGGAGAGGAGGGTGAATGATGTTGCTAGAGATGTTTGCAAGCTCTTCAACGTTGACCCTGAGAAGAGTATTAAGTTTGTGGAGAATAGGCCTTTTAATGATCAGAGGTACTTCCTTGATGATGAGAAGCTGAAGAAGTTGGGGTGGTCTGAGAGGACAACGTGGGAAGAAGGTTTGAAGAAGACTATGGAGTGGTATACTCAGAACCCTGAGTGGTGGGGTGATGTCTCTGGAGCGTTGCTTCCTCATCCAAGGATGCTGATGATGCCTGGTGGGAGACACTTTGATGGTTCTGAGGAGAGTTCTTTGGCAGCAGCTTCGGTGTCAGACAAGCCGAGTCAGACCCACATGGTGGTTCCAAGCACAAGGACAGCACAGAAGCCTTCTCTCAAGTTCTTGATATATGGGAAGACAGGATGGATCGGTGGTTTGCTTGGGAAGCTATGTGAGAAGCAAGGGATTGCTTATGAGTATGGGAAAGGAAGGTTGGAGGATAGAGCATCTCTTCTGCAGGATATTTTGAGCGTTAAGCCAACTCATGTTTTCAACTCAGCTGGTGTCACTGGGAGACCTAATGTTGACTGGTGTGAGTCTCACAAGACAGAGACTATCCGTGCTAATGTAGCTGGAACTTTGACTCTAGCTGATGTCTGTAGAGAGCATGGCCTCCTGATGATGAACTTCGCTACTGGTTGTATATTTGAATATGATGAGAAGCATCCTGAAGGTTCAGGTATTGGCTTCAAGGAGGAAGACACTCCCAACTTCACTGGCTCTTTCTACTCAAAAACCAAAGCCATGGTAGTTAACTAACTCTTGCTCTGTCATGATCCAAAGACTCTTTATCTTTAATGTTATGAATGTGTCTTGCTTGCAGGTGGAGGAGTTGTTAAAGGAGTTTGACAATGTATGCACATTGAGAGTAAGGATGCCAATCTCTTCAGATCTAAACAACCCACGCAACTTCATCACCAAGATCTCAAGGTACAACAAAGTAGTGAACATCCCAAACAGCATGACCGTGTTGGACGAGCTTTTACCAATCTCCATCGAGATGGCGAAGAGGAACTTGAAAGGGATCTGGAACTTCACAAACCCAGGTGTGGTGAGTCACAACGAGATCCTAGAGATGTACAGAGACTACATCAACCCTGAGTTCAAATGGGCAAACTTCACGTTAGAGGAGCAAGCTAAAGTCATTGTAGCTCCAAGAAGTAACAACGAGATGGATGCTTCTAAGCTCAAGAAAGAGTTCCCTGAGCTACTCTCCATCAAGGAGTCTTTGATCAAGTATGCATTTGAGCCAAACAAGAAGACTTGAAAAGAGAGAAAAGGTTGTGATTCTTCATTAGATTCACTGATATCAACTATATGTTTTGTTTATTGTTCTTGTTATATTGTTTAATAACCCCTACTATCACTAGCTTTGCTTAGGGGTGTGTTATAATTTGATTATTCTATGTAATAGAAGCTTGATTTTCATTAGTTTTGTTCTTTGTGTATGCATACTATTTATTCATCACTTGCTCTACTCTTTATTATATTAGAATCAAAACAACTAAAAAGAGTCTGGTAATGGTTACTTGTTACAAAACAATTATTTATTGGGGTTACAAGAACTCTCAGTTCAGACCGCCTAGGAATCTAAGATGATGACGATGAGTTAGGAACCGACGTGTTGGAGAAATATGAGGATGATGAGCTAGGCACTGACGTGTCGGCAAGCTTCTCCAAGAAGCAAACAACATCATCAGGTGAGCCAAGGAGGTATCTAGCACTGGTGCGAGTACGACCAACTGCACAAGAGAAGTAGTTCTCTCCTTTGAGGTCAAGCACGTTCCATGAGATCTTCTCTGGTGAAGGACGTCTTGAGTTCCCTAAGCTATGGTTGTTGGAACCACTACTTTTTCTCTCTGTTGCTGTCTGCAGAGATCTCTGTGAGGCCTTGTTGTTGTTGTTGTGGTTAGAGTTAGAGGATGAAGATTTTGAACTGCTTTTGTTGTTGTTGTTGTTGTGTGTTGACTTTGAAGGTGGTCTTCTCTCTCCTCCTGATGATGACCTGGTACCACTTTCAGATGATGGTCTGGACCGTGAAATGGCTGGGATGATGTCTGATGGTAGTTCTGGTTCAAAGAAAGTGTACACATCTTCGTCCTTCCCCAAGAAATGGCCAATGCACAAGACGTAATCTATTGGTGTGGTCATGGACTTGCTGTGCACTATCTCTCCTAGAATGCGATCAATTGCAGCTCCCTTGGTCACACCTACGGCACGGACTTCAACAGAGCGGCTTCCTTGGACAACATCTACTGATGCATTAGAGATTGGTCCTGTCCATAAGTGCTGTAACAGGTCTCTTGCTTGAAGTCTCCCAAACTCAATATCTGCAATGAGAATTGAGTTAAGACTTGTTGAATGATTGGTACAAGGCAGAACCAATAGGGGTGTGGTTAGTTACCTGCATATTTGTAGTTCCATATAAGAGAAGTATCTCTTGTTTCAAAGTGTGACCTTGGTGTTCTCTCAGTGAAGTACTTGAAAACATGCTACACAATAGGAAGAAACAAAAAAAAACAGAACTCAGATTGAGTTTGAGATGTGGTTTTGTTTATAGATTGCAGGGATCTTATTACCTTAACGCTATCAACCCATTCCATGTTCAAGTGTTCTGGCATTGTAGTCATCCACTCTCCATTAGTAAGCCTTAAGAACATCCCATTCTCTGCTGCCAACCACATATCATACTCTCCAAAGTTCTGATTTTAAGTAAACCATGTCAGCGAGTGAAAGTGTTATAACAAGAAAAGGAAACAAACAGGGCAAAATATACTTTGTCCAAAACGCTTCTGCTGCTTCCGCTCAGGACAACTATAGTTGTATTTGGATCACTGCATAGTGCTTTTAACGGTCCTTTAAGCTCAGGGTGTAGGTTAAGATCCATCTCCTTTATCTGATCACCTCTTCTCCCTTGGTTATCCACTGGTTCAGTCAATGTTGCATTGAAACCCTGAATGTTTTTTCAAAGTTACAAAGAGAAAGTGACCAAAAAGTATGGTAAAGGCATCCCCTAAAACATGAATTTTAGTTTCTAAAATCAAGTTACCAGGATGAGTAGCCTGTTGGTTGACTTTGAATACCGTCGAATAGCATCATCCTGTGGAAGCTCAGGTGGGACTTTGCTGATTCTTAGTTGTGCCTCAATCACAGTATCATTTAGTTCACTGCAGGTTTTGTTAAAAGTGTTACATTACAATAGCTTACAAGGATCATCTCATCTCATTCAGCATTACTGATTTGCATACCTCACAAAAGTTTCAGCCCATTCTTGAGCAGTGTGAGTTTTGACATGATGAAAGTTATGCCAATGTCTTTTTTCTCTTTCTTCAGCTGACATATTCAAGGCCTGTCCAATGGAGGCAGCAACTTCTGTAATGTTCCAAGGATTCACAAGAATGGCTCCAGCACCTAGAGACTGTGCAGCACCTGCAAACTGTAAACACAAATGCAACATTAGAAAAAACACTTTGATGGTCTGAGGCAAAGCTTCATGAAGCTGCAGAGTGAGAGAGTTATTACTTCACTGAGAATGAGGACGCCCTTTTTAGCCTCTTGGCAAGCAACAAATTCATAACTGACAAGATTCATCCCATCTCTAAGAGATGTGACTAGTGCAACATCTGATGAAACCAAAAGAAACTAATCAGATGAAAAGAAAGTAACAAACCATACAACAAAGTAGCTAAACAATTACCTGTGACGGCATAAAGTGCACATAAAGCATAAAAGTCCAGAGAACGATCCTGATCACAGGTAATGAAAACTTTATCAGCATTATCTCAGAGTTTCATGTTACTATATAAGATCTACAACATCAAATATGTATGCATGATGCAGATACTCTTTTAACGGTCTACTAATAGCCGTAGAAGTCTAACATTCAATTGTATAAAGCAATGTAGAGGGAGAAACAGACCAGGTGATGTATTGGAACTTGAGTCAGTGTCCCAAAACGACCATTAATGCGTCCAACAATCTCATGAACTTGGCTTGTGAGTTTTTGATCTGTAAGAAAACAAGCAATTACATCCACAAGTCCATGCATAAGCTACGTTTCATGAGTGAAGCTAACTAACTCCATTTGAAGAGCTGCCATGCAAAAAAAAAAAACAGAGTCCAAGAAATCAAGAAAGGCTTACATTCAGAGACATCTGTTCTTGTTGGCACTGCAATTTGCAGCAACACCACTTTATCACGCCAGCTTGCGTTTTCCTCAAGAAATTTTTCAAATGCAAGAATCTTTTGTGGAATCCCTTTGATCATATCAAGCCTGTCAACACCTAACATCACCTGCCAATACAATAAAATCATTAAATTCAGAGAATAAACACTTCCATTGACTTAGCCTCAGAAGAGCTTTCATAAACCATACCTTTCTACCAGCAAACCGTTCTTTTAACTCCTTCATGTGTTGTATCACGTCAGGGACTTCAAGTGCTCTTATAAACCGCTCAGAATCTATACCAATTGGAAACTGAAACACAAAGACAAACAAAGATACTATGACAAGGCTTCCAAAAAGGACAATGTGTTATGTCATGAAATGGACATACAGCTGCTACTCGAGTGAGCCTGCCTTGATCCTCAACACCTTCAGGTGTTCCTTCAAGCCCAAGAATACGTGTGCACGCACTCACAAAGTGTCTTGCATAGTCATACGTATGAAAACTGCAAAAAAAATACACAACACACATAGATATTGAATCTGTCATAATCACATAGTAATAACTAGAATCAAGTAGAGACATTACCCAACTAAATCAGCAGCAAGAACTGATCTAAGCAGCTCTGATCTTGAAGGAAGTGTCCTGTGAATCTCAGAAGAAGGAAACGGTGTGTGTAGAAACCACCCAACTTTCATCTTACTATTATACTCCTTAAGACACTTAGGAAGGAACATGAGATGATAATCATGGCACCAGACAACATCTCCTTCCTCATAATGCTCATTCACAACATCAGCAAACATTTGATTCGCTTTCTTGTATGCAGTGAACTGAGACTGAAAGCTTCTTGTTGTTGCGAGACGGTCTTCTTGTGGAAGTCCAAGGTAATGAAACAGAGGCCATAAGATGTTGTTGCAGTAACCATTATAGTACTGATGCACAATCTCTTCATCAAGAAACACAGGTATACACCTCTACAAGTTCAAAAGAAACAATCAAGAGACTATTCTCATTGTCTATAAGATCAAAAAGAGAATACTATGTTGTTACCTTCTCAGCTAAAGCTTTGGTAAGTGCCTTCTGACCAACCTCATCAGGTACATTAACACCAGCCCAACCAATCCATCTAGCTTCAAACTCTTTAACACCTAAGAGAGCACTAACTAAACCACCAGCACTGATCTCAAGAGACCATGAATCTTCACCTCTTCTCACAGCAGAAACTGGGAGCCTGTTAGCTACTACAAGGAGCCTTTGCCTGTTATAAGGCCTTACTTCTTGTCTCTCACAGGCATCATCGTGTGCCCTAGCAGCAGCAGCACCTTCCAAATACTGCTCAACATATTGCCTTGAACTGGTCTCACCTTCTAAACGAAGATCGTTCTCAGAGTTGTCAGAAGTGTCATTAGGATTGAGAGCACGGTTGTTCCTCCTCTTCTCTCTAAGCTCTCTTTCTCTCAAGAGCCGTTCTGTCCTAGAGAGTGGGATGTGTGAAGAACTGCAGTTGTACTTGTTCCCAGGCATACGCTCACACTAAAACAGAACCAAAACTCAGTTTCAATCCAGAAAAGGAAGGTCACCTGCATTAAAAAAAGCAAATCAGGCCACATTATAAAATAAAGAAAAAAATATATATAAAACTTGAAATATTTCACTTCTGCTGAATGTAAAAAGAAGCAATAAGCATCTCTAAAGTTGTTGCAAAAGACAAAAAAAAATACACAAAAGATAATGAGGTTGTAAAAAGGCCAAGAACTTAGAAACAGAAGCAAGAAACCTGGAAGAAGAAAAAGAATTACACAATACTAACCAAGAAGGGCACATGAATCAAACATCTTTCACAGCCACTCAAAGAAAAAAAAGTGACCAGTGAACCTTATACACACAAGAGCAAGACAAAAAGGCTTAATTTAGAGGATATTTTTTGTTTGTTTTGGAGGTGGGTTTCAAGTCGTTATCAACGAGAGAGATGGTAAGTAAATAGAGACAATAGAAACGAAAGAGATAGTGATGAGAAGTTGAAAGGGAACGGTGGGAGAGACATTATCATAGAGAGAGAGAGAGAGAGGGAGGGAGCAGCAAAATCCTCGTGTAAGCTTTATAGACTACACAGAGTCTTTCACAGCCATGCAAGTGTTATTACACTTGCACCAAAAAAAAAAAAAAGATTCTTCTCTCAAAACAGACACCAAAGACTTTTAATCTCTTCTTTTCTTTTTATTCTTCACCACTCCTAAACAGAAATAAATAAAATAAATAAAAGTCTAGAAAAATCTTTCTATAATTCGCTAAGAACTAAATCAAGTATATTAAACACCGCCGGTGAAGATCAAAGATAGAGATCATACACGAACACACTTTAGCAATCACGAGCTGACGTAAACGTTAGGTTTTTAGAAGATGAGATGACGTAATCATAAATGAAGGATTCGTTTTCTCCTACTTATAGCTCTGTGGGGTCCCTTTCACCTATCCGGATCCTTGAGCCGCTTCTCCTCCGCCTGGCCGAGCTTTTTATTTAAGCTTATTTATGTAAGTTACTTTTTTTGGTTAAATTTATGTAATTACTTCGTTTCACAATATGAATTTTTAATTATTTTAAAAAAATATACGATATCATAAATAATTTTAAAATATACTTTCAAAAACAGTATTTCATCACTTCAAAAGAATAATATTTCTCATTTATTCTCACACATTAAAAAGATTTTATATATATATATATATATATATATATATATATCATAAATGAATTATTTTGTAATCATCAATGAAAATTAACTAATAATAATTGAATAAACTAAATTAGTCTTTCTAAAATTCTTTAATTCAAAAAAATGAAATTCTTAAATAATAAAAAAAAATTATAAAAATACTAAGAAACTTTCACAACTTTTACTCTTATAAAACGGAATATGATATTTAGTAACTTATTACTATAAATGAAATAGAGAAATTCAAAAATTTAAATGTCTGTAAAATAAATACAAATCTCAAAATGTTAATTATTTTAGTGGAACAGAAGAAATATTTTATTATTATTGTGTATTATTATTAATCCGATAAGTCATTTGTATTATATGATTATGACATTAAAAGGTCTAAGCTAAATTTTGACCTCTCTCTCACTTGTCCAAAGCTGACGTTGGAATTTGTTTTTCGGAAATACAACCAAGAAAAATCTCTCTTTCTTTTATTGGAAATAGGTTTTTTCTCAGTAGACCAGAAAAAAAGGAATAAAAAATATAAATCCTAGATAGGGTGTGGAAAACAAGAGTTAGTACTTGGTAGCCACAGAGAGACTCAAAAGTTTAAACCCCACATATCGTATTCACTCTAGTTTTGAACCACTAACAGTAACATGTCAAATCAAATTATGCAAATGAGGAAAAGAAACCAAAATATATATATATTTCAAGAAACGTTTATAAGAGAGAAGGACATTCTCAAGCAAACTCTTGCATAGTTTAGTAACACAGAAGAAAAGGAATCAGATGCTTATAAGTCAGAAAGACAGAAAGTGTTTCCTGTGCATATAGCACTGACCCAAGTGTGGCTTTTGAATGGGTAAAATCGACACCCTGACTTTCTACAGCACACTCTCTTGCATACATATAACAATGTCAAAGTTTTGAATGATATACACAATGGAAAATAATGTACTCAGAAGAGAAAAAACATTATTCGTTTTTTTAGAGTGTTACTATTCATATATTGACTTTGGAGGGAGAAAAAGAAAAGCCACATAATGTCCCAAGCCAAACAACATAAGCATGAGGACACGGTTTTCCTTTTATAATATGGTCGAAGAAGAAGAAGAAGAAGAAGACTTAGTATGTGTTTATATTGTGTGTGCGTGGATAACAACATACGTTATGCGTCCAATAATATGTGTCGGTAACAAAAGGCAAGCAAGGATAAAGAAAGCATAACAAACTGGTGGTCCACCTAATAAGCCACCAAATCTAAGCATCATATATTTACGATAACAAAAAAGTTATACGATTTGCTGATCTCACTTTTGCTTTGGCTATTTGAAAAAAAATATAATAATATAGTTGAAAGTGTAACAGTTAAAGTTTTATAACCCAACAAAACATGTGAATGAGATAAATAAAAGGGGGAAACAACAAAAAAACACTAGAAAACCCCTCATGACTAGGCAATTTCTTGTACCGTTTAAAGACTATCTTGTAACCAAGTGGCACTGTATCTATCCATATTCAAACTATAATACAGGTATGAGAAATGCCTCAAGATTGCTTTTTCCCGTGAAGACTGCAGTCATATAAAGCAGTGATCGTTTAAGTATACACGGAATCCACAATCACGAGGACCCTACCAAAGATCTTGTTAAATTGAGAACAAAGTTGAAAAAAGATGGACCATTTATCACGCACACAAAAAGTTTATAATTTCCCCTCTAAAATGGTCTGTTTTAAGTATTGGAGTGATATATGAAAAGGAGAGTACATGCAAATGAGTTTTTTTAGTCAAGGATGGATTCATATATAGAAGAAGATATTATCCAATCACAAGTTGAGGTTAGAATGTTTTAACCAACAACACAGATCATTATCATCATTATTATTCTTTTTGGATCTTGCCAAAAATATAATTTTCTAATGCTATTTATGTGCTTTTCAATAAAAAAAAAATTGTAAGCACCTTAATCAAGAACACAAGACACCGGTCAATCTAAACCTAATCTAGTTTTTGTTACACAAATGACAATATGTTAGTTATATGTGTCACAAGAACTTTCTTAGTTATGTGAGTAGTGATCTATAGAATCCAAATTAACACTTCCCATTCACTCATGTTTCTGAAACGTGAAAGAATACATTCAAGAAACTTGACGCTGCAGATTCCTCTTATGCTTATCTTCAGTTCACTAATTATTCAAGAAACAGAGTTAATCTCTAAATCTAACTAATCATCTAATTAACTAAAAATCTCAGAATCAGATACGAGAGATCAAACAAACAAAATTTAAAACAGAAATCCCGAGACCACAACGATAAGGCTAAATCAATCGATGATCATTGGTTATGTAAAAACCACGAAACCCTAATAATCATTAGATATCAACTCTCAAAGAGAAGAAAATTAGGTTAACCAAATCAAAGTCAAGTAAACAAAGTCAAGTAATCAAAGGGGAAACGGTTTACAAAGAGATGAGACTAACGAGAAACAAAACTAACCTAGATCGAGGAACGATATGCAGCCGCCGGAGAAAGAGCAAAAGCTTGTTGTTGAGAGATAGAGACGGAAGCGATGGAATCACCAGCAGAGATCGATAGGGATTGTGTGAAGATTTTATTGAGGAGGGTGTGTGTGTGTGTGTTTGGCTATGAAAGAGAGGGAAGCAAGCAAGGAGGAGGAGGGGGCAGCCTTGTGTGGTTTATGGCCCAATCATTTGGAGGGAATTTGTTCTCCTTTTTTCACCTTTTAAATTCCTTTTTAAAAAATGTTTTATTTTTTTGTAATTTCTCTTCCTCACCAAAAGATAGCCAACAACATTTTTAAAATAAAGGACTACTTTCACCCACAACAAAAAGTAAGGATATCAAATCTTAATTATTATTCTTGCTGACTACTATTCCACAAATTATTTTATTTTCAAGTCAAAGTATTCAATATATTCTTAAAAATAAAACAAAAAAGAAATATCAGTTCTATAGAATATATATATATATATATATATATATATATGTATATATAATTTTACTGCTATTGAGAGAAGATAATTCTAATTTTAGGATATTCCAAATATGCTTTGTATAAAACATTAAAGTTCTAAAAATAAAGTTTTCTTGGGCAGTGGAAACCAAAATACCTAAACCATTATTTTATATTGGCTTCTGAAAATTTATAAGTAAACTATGATTTTAGAAAATTTACCGCCAAAATCTCTTTAGTATTAAAATTTAAATTTAAAAAAAAATAAATAAATTTTAAAATATTAATTATTCATTAAAAACAAAATTAAAAAGTGGACCCATAATCCAGAACTTGGTTTGATCTTGATTTTATAAATCGAAAGTTAACACTTTCTAGCAATTCATATATAGTTTAGAATTGTGCAAAACTTTCAAGTTTTAGCATCCCTGAAATGGAGGGAGTATAAAGCAAAATCTAAATTTAAAATGGCAGAAAATTGTTATATTCTTCCTTCCAAAAGCTTAATTAATCAAATATAGTAGACAATAAAAATATGTCGACGTTAAATAGGTTAACAGAATGAGTTGATTGGGCCACATGAGAGACCACGACGAGGACCTTTACGTACGTCAGCGTATAAACTTTTAATTCATGGGCATCATCTGACTCATCGCATAATCTCTAATCTGCTACTGTTATTAACGTTATTATGTTATTATTATTATCTTACATTATACGGTTTATATAATTCCTTTTATATTATTTAGAATCTGACTACGTGACTCGCGTCAACGTGTGTGAGTGGAGCATACAGCGCAAACGAAATTCCATTCCAGAGAAATGAGATTTAGATCGTCAATTAAAATACTACTATACAATAAAACATCGAATATTTTACAAAGGCTGCAACTTGTAAAGTGCTTAGAAATTGATTTTCTCATAGATTCGAAGTTAGGAAAATGTAATAAACTATTGATATGCTTTTCGTGGTCGCATGGATCACTTTTTGCTAATTAAACTTTTTTATTTGCTTTTCTTAATCAGCATATTTTTTGATAAAATTTATTCAACATATTGTGTGTGGCTTTATGTTGTAGTTGTCGTCGTCGACAATTTTTTTGTTGCTTTAAGTCCACTGTTTTTAAAGCTGAGAGAGTTAAGAAACGACCACTGACCAGTGGTTTCGCCGTAGTCAGTGCACTAAATTGATATTTATTGAAATTTAAGCACTATTCTGAAGTCCAAATCAAATAACATATTTAAATAAGTTTCTCATATCCCTAAAGTTTTTTTTTTTTTTTTGATAACTAATCCCTAAAGTTACATTACAGTTTATAGAAAATAGACAACTTTTTTTCAAATAGTGATCATTGTTTTCTGGTTTCAACTTTGGATGGGCAAAATGTTATTTTAATAATGACCAGAGTAAATCTGTCATTTGATCTAGAGAAAAATAACGACCAGAGTAAAAATAGTTAATTATTTGGTCTTCTTTTAGTTCAGACTTGACACTTGAACACAAATTGTGTTTGAAACTATTTTTGATACATAAATTGCATTGTATAACTATAAAAAAAACCCAAAATTTGCCAAGTAACCAAAATCCTCTTCTCTCTCCTCTTTTATCTTCCTATATCTCTCTACCTTCTCTATATAAATCTAATTTATTTTTTTTTCTTTGATTATTTCACCAATTCACCCTTTTTGATATGCAATCATTGGTTCTGTCAAAATAAATTAGGTTTGAATTTAGTTAAAATTGTTGAAGTAATTATGTTTCTTCTTGAGCCTTTAGGTTTTTGACTCCTATTTAAAAATCGAGTTATGTATCATTTGGATCAATACTGATATAATTATGTGATAGAGAAATACTACAAACTGCTTTGACCACCAATGGCTGTGGAGACTGTATCACACGCGCTAAAAAGGATAAAAAGATTAGGGAATGGTCACTGTTTGTAGTATGATCTTTCCATGCACGTAGTGTTGGCTTTTACATTATTACTCTAGTTCTTACAACTTTATTTCGCCTCCTTTTCTACCAAAAACAAAAACAAAACAAAAAGATGATATTGCTTGCCAGCTTCTGAAGATTTTTATCGGACAGATCATTCACAAGCACTACGAACTAAATCAAATATAATTTGACGTGAGATTCTTATATAGGGGTTACCTTACTAATTAGTCTAAACGCTTGAACATAGCATAAGAACCAGAACAAAAAGATATTTTCGCCACTAATAGAAAGAATAACACACTTAATACTGAGTGGTTTGGCGAATAAATTCTGGCAGGCGAAGATTTTCAATTCTTATTTCTAATTCGCTAAAGCCAATTACACTTAGCTTGTAAGATGTTTGGTGTGTCGAATCTTATCACAGTTTACAGTTATATTGTTTTTTTTTTTTGTTACAAGACAGTAATTTATTTTGCAGTTTTTTGTCAAAAAAAAAAAATTTAGTTCTATCATAGAGAATTTTTCATAAAATTATATTATTGCATACTATGTAAATGTATATATTCATTTTAATATGGGTATCCAACTAATCCCAAGGGAAACAGTACTGATCGACGACTAATCTGGTCAGGAATTTTTAATGAAGCCTAAAACTGCATGGTCTCATCTTCGTTTGGCCAAGCTGATGAGTGATGACAATTAATTGATTTGTTAGTTGATTTTAATGTATATTCATTTATTTTTGTTTCTTAGGAAGTATCATGTGTACTCTTGTACAATCCACCATAGTTTGCTGCATTATGCTCGGTGATTTTCTTATCTTAGAACATTATTTATTGTCTGTCGCATTCAAAATCATGAATGTTATATATATATTTGGACAAGCTATAAGAGATGTCTTAGGTTGTTCAAGTAAAGATCACGTACTAGTAGCTTACTAAATTTGGCCAAATCAGAGAGAATCACGTGAAATTGGATATTTCGAGGTCAGATTCATAGGTTCGGTTCGCCACTACTATACGTGGTACCACCACTATCACCAAATAAAACACGTGGAGTTGAACCGGTTCGGTACGATATCAAAACGAACCCCACCTCAAGATCAGATTCTAGACCGGACAATCTTTAAAGGACTGCCCACTCGATTCGGAGGATCTGATCCTACTAGTGATTGTTCCTGATAGACGAGACGTTGGGACCAAGTTTGATCCGACTAGTACCGGCTAGGAGTGTAGGACTGGACATGGTACGTTTTTTAAATTATTATGTTTCCGGTACAATAAATTACTAATATTATCCGTATGTTATATGAAAGAAAAAAAAACAGATTTCCAGCAAACGTTTCAAAATCAAAATTTATATATTACATTTTAACAAACAACTTGTCAGATATTTGAATACACATTTAATCAATTGAAAAAACACAGCAAACTCAAACTTACATGTTGTAAGAGACCATAATATACACTGATATAGTATATGGTTTGGGAATGTAATAATGTCGAGTCATAATCTCTTAGTAAAAAAATGAGTCTTCACAATACAGATAATTTACTATTCCTCTTCTATATATTCAAAAGCAACATACAATAAAACCTCTATAAATAAATAATATTGGAATTTTAAAATATTATTAATTTACAAAATTAATTTATAGCGATATTAATTTATAAAAGTTTCTTTATTTAAATTTCTTATTTTAAAATATATTTATTCTAAAATAAAAATATATGATTTTAGTGTATAAACATTAATTATTTTTTTTTTAATAAAAAATTGACATTTATATTAATTTTATAATATTACTTGGTATATATAATATATGTTGCGTCGAATATAATGTGGTTTTAGATATAATATTACTAAATCTCATCAAAATATATTAAATTAAGAAAATATAAAGATAATTCCATTGTGAATATAAAACAAACAATATAATGATAGGTTTTTACTTATATATAATATATCTACCTATAAATTATTAATTTATAGTTTTGATGAGACCATATATTTATATAGATTTTTAAAAAAATATTATATTATTTTATCGATTTCTGTCAATTTTTTAACCAGCCCAAACTGGGGCAGATAAAATTTATTAATTTATAGAAATTATCAATTTACCGAACATTAATTTATAAAGGTTCTACACATAATCAATCTCTTTCAAAAGAAAAAACACAAATCATCTTTTCAGGATTATAGTATTGGATCCGAGTAATTGGGCCACTTTAGTTGAGTCGAGTTCTTAGTATTAGTAAGGTCAGTTTGGTTAAATGTTAGTGGGGCCGGAAACTTTTTTGGCAAGCAAAGAGCCTCTTAAAGAATCAGAGGGTTCATGAATGTCTCACAATCAAAAATCTTCATCACTCAGACGTGGTTTGCCACAGTCCGGTGGGCGCAGCGCCGACGATTAGAGAGAGATAAAACAGTGAAGAAGAGAGAATCAGAAAGCTATTTATAGAGGGACAGAGAGAGGAACAGAACGAGATTGATTCAAGGAGGATGTCGATCAGGAAGCTTCTACTTCTATTGAAACCGATTGATCCGTATCCTTTCCTTCGATCAGAAGGTGCCTCGCTCATCAAAAACCCTCAGGTATTAGCCTCATCACTGTGTCTAAACTTTTCTTGCTCGACCACTCCTATTTTTGTTTCGTATTGAAGGTGTTCGACGAAATTCCTAAGTGAATAAAACCGAAACGTTTCTCAATTTCTTGGGGGAAAAAACTCTCTTTTCCTTTGTGGGTGTTTCCTCGTCGATGTTAAAAATACGAAGCTTTCTTCTTTCCTGTCCGCATTGCTAAAAAGTTTCCATTTTTATTTGTGGGCATTGAACCCCTCTGTTAATGGTGTGATATGTTATCTAAAGACTAAATGGGTAGAATATAACTGTGTTATTTTCAGTGTTTACTCACATATGTGCAAATGAGTTACTAAGAAAGGCTTAGCCTTTGGTTTTGTACGTACTTGGAAACTATCTTTGTTATTGTTGTAGTTTTTTTTTTGTCATGGCTTTTTACATTGTTATTGACTCTGTTGTTGTTGTTGTTGTTGTTTAGGTTCTTAAGTATCTAGAAAGCAGGTGCAAAGTACACAGGAATGCTATCAACTTTTGTCAGGAGATACTAAGTAAGAAGCAAGTTGAATGGAAACCCATTTCACGTAATGACGTATCAAATCCCATTCGTGATGTGGATATGGTCATCACCGTTGGTGGAGATGGCACCCTCTTGCACGCTAGTCATTTCTTAGACGATTCTGTTCCGGTTCTTGGAGTCAATTCTGACCCAACACAAGCCCACGAGGTATTTTATCCTGAGCTCTCTCATATCACCTGATAGGCATTAGTTTCTTTTTAGTAAATGATGTGAAAAGAAGCTAAGTGTTTTGTTATAAACTATAGGTGGAAGAGCTGAGCGATCAGTTTGACGCTAGTAGAAGCACTGGTCATCTTTGTGGTGCAACAGTTGAGAACTTTGAACAAGTAAGTTCGATAGATTAATTGATAGGGAACAATTTTAGTTTTGAACATTCAGCTATTTGTTTACAGATACTCGATGACATTTTGCATGGTAGAGTAGTTCCTTCGAAAGTATCGAGAATATCAGTAAAGTTAAATTCAGAACCTCTTCTCTCACACGCACTTAATGACGTTTTGATCGCACACCCATGCCCTGCCGCTGTTTCAAGGTTCTCTTTCAAGTAAGAGTTTCTTACAATGAAAAAAAGTGATTAAGCTTGGTTGAAACACCCACTATGAACCAATGTTGTCTTACAATGTGCGCAGGATAAAGAACAAAGATGGTGATACTCGTCCAAAGACAGTGAACTGCCGCTCGAGCGGCCTAAGAGTCTGCACAGCAGCTGGCTCAACTGCAGCAATGCTGTCAGCAGGTGGGTTCGTGATGCCAATGTTGTCTCGTGATTTACAGTTTATGGTTAGAGAGCCCATCTCTCCGGGTACAACCTCCACTCAAATGCATTCATCCTTCAAACCGGATCAATCCATGGATGTTAACTGGTATTCAGACCACGGAACCATCTACATGGACGGTTGCCAGGTTCGCTACAACGTGCAGCTCGGTGATACGATCGAGATATCATCTGATGCGCCGGTCTTAAACGTTTTCTTGTCTAAACGGGTCTAGTCAGATCAGATCAAGGTACTAGATTTGTTTATAAAAGTTTACATGGAGATACACTCTGGACCCACTTTGTCTATAGATTTGGATTCGTTGATTCCTTGGTGCATGAAACAGGTTTTCTAATTGAAGTAGCTATCTTTCTTGAACCAAGAACGTGGATGTGTATGATCCCTTGAATATAAATAAATGTTGAGAATAAGACGCATCTCTTTTCCCGTGCAAATAGTTAATTTTTGAGTAAGATCTTTGTCAAAATGGGACCTTGTTAATGATTTGATTAATCAGTTCTCAGCCTGTAACAATACGTGTATTAATATAATCTTGGTAATTATGTAATTGGATATTTTTGAGTTCAAAAGAAAATTCAAGTGGTGGAGAGATGGTGTCAACTCAAAGCAAACAAAAATCTCTGCAATGGTTGACAATTTACAGCAGAGATGGTCTCCTGCAGTTAAGACACTTGTTATTAGACTTGCTATGTGTATTCATATGGTTCACTCCTTCCCTTAAAGACACTTATTTTCAATTTGACCCCACCACTTATAAACGGTGCACATAGACCTCTTTTTTTTATTGAAAATGAAATACTCCTACCTACATTACATCTGAGCCTCAAATATTTTTATTAATTTAAAAGATATTTTTCCACTAATGACTTATATAGAATCCTAATGAAACAGATGATTAGTCAGAATTTTATAAATAAATAAAATTCACTTTTCCACAAACAAAAAGATCCTCTTTCAGACAAGAGTTGCTTAAACCATAAACCTCTCAAAAAGACAGAACAGGCTCCACTTCTCTTTCCTAAAAACCTCTCAACCATAAAGTCTCCGACAGTATTCAAGAAGAGGACGAAAGGATACGTTTCGTTTTCTCGAGATTTGAATCTTCTTCTTAAGAAAAGGATGAAGATACAGTGTAACGTGTGCGAGGCGGCGGAAGCGGCGGTGCTATGTTGCGCAGATGAAGCTGCTTTGTGTTGGAGTTGCGATGAGAAAGTTCACGCCGCTAATAAACTCGCTGGCAAACACCAGAGAGTCCCTCTCTCTGTTTCTTCCTCTTCCATACCCAAATGCGACATCTGTCAGGTCTGCTCATTTCTCTCTGATCTGATTTCAAATCTTTATTCTCCAAAATTTTCCAATCTTTATAGTTGTGAGAGAGGTTGTAAGAGTCTATGATTGTGTTATTATTTGAGAAAGTTTTGAACTTTATAGGTTTTAGAGAGGCCATGATCAATGATTTTTGGTTACTGTGTTTTGTTGACAGGAAGCTTCTGGATTCTTCTTTTGTTTGGAAGATAGAGCTTTGCTATGTAGGAAATGTGATGTTGCAATCCACACAGTGAATCCTCATGTTTCAGCTCACCAGAGATTTCTTCTTACTGGAATCAGAGTTGGTCTTGAATCTACTACGGACACTAGTCCTTCTACAAAGCCTTCACCATCCAATGATGATAAAACCAATGAGACAAAGCCTGTTACCTTACCTACATCTGAGCCTCAGAAGATGGACTTTGATCATCATCAGCAGCAGGTTGTGGATCACATTTCGACGAAGCTTCCTTTTGCAAGTAGTGGATCAGCGGCTGGGAGCATTCCTCAGTGGCAAGTAGAGGAGATTTTTAGATTAACCGACTTTGATCAGAGGTACGAGTACATGGAGATTAACGGATCATCTAAGGTAAACCAATTAGTTATGATAGTGTGTGTAACAAGTAAAGATTTATCATCTTTTGTTTTTGGTTTCTTATGATGTAAATCCGTTTTTTTTTGGGGGCAGGGGGATACTAATAGGCGAGGAGATTCAGACAGTTCTTCCATGATGCGGTCTGGAGAAGAAGATGGAGAAGATAACAGTAACTGCATAGGAGGTGAGACATCATGGGCTGTTCCACAGATTCCTTCTCCACCAACAGCTTCTGGTCTAAACTGGCCTAAACATTTTAACCACCACTCAGCAATGTTTGTTCCGGACATAGCTTCTTCATCTCCTTACACGGGTTCTTCCCCTAACCAGAGGGTTGGGAAACGGCAGCGACAGTTCTAGCCATTCTCACAGAGAGATGTGGAGGGCACTAAAATGATTTGGATCTGGTGTGTAGTGTGTACCGTAGTTAGCTTGTGATTCAATGTTATATTAATGGAGAAAACATGATTTTTCAATTAGACTAATACTACACTACAATGTTGAAATCATCAAGTAGATAATTTTGCTAAATTCTATATCCGGAGAGTTACAAGAACAAAAAAATGAGAGAACAAAGATACTCTTGAACCAAACTATTTGTAGAAGTTTCATCTATAGACTCATTTGCTGCTGGAACCAGGAGCAGTCCACTGAGGTGGGAGACGGTCGGAAACAGGCAAACCAGTAGGAGTAGGCAAAGTTCTGACATTGATGTCAAGAGGATACAACCGATACTCAATGTCAAGCTCTCTGCAAATCTTGGCTATCTCTTCAACAAGTTGAGATCTTCGAGCCCATTTCTCTCCCATGTCTTGATGATTCATTCGGTGCGTTGGCCAGACAGCAATCCTCACACTGTTTAGTGACTCCATGTCTTTGAATACTATCATTGGCGCTGGATACCAATGGTCTTTCTTCCCCTCGATGTAACTATCACCAGAGAATGCATGTTTCATAAGTATATAAGTAACCATGTATAAAACTTCTGATAAATGTAATGTACCTTGTGATTCTCTGCTTGATGAGCATGATCTTCTCAGCTGGAGTAGTAATGTGGATGGAGAATTCGATTCCATCTCCCATATCTGGACTACGGTAATAGTTTCCAATGGATTTGGTCCACAGGAGACTGTTCGGGTACACAACTTTCTGGTTATCAAACCTCAAGAACACAGTTGTCAATATGTTCATCTCTTCAACAACCATCTGGAGAAAAAACAAAGAGAGTTATGTTATAACATTACATACAATATCGAAATTTGACAAGTTTTGTTTCAATTTACCTGTACTCCGTCGATCTCACATCTATCGCCTACATCAAAGGGGTGTATCACGAACAAGTAGATGATGGATTCGAATACTATCTTGCACATGTTTCCAAATATGAATGCTACAACCACGATTTGCGAGCTCATGACCACGAGGAATTTGGTGGAAGTGATTCCAAGAATGATAAGCCAGATAATGATTATGATGATGCCAACTACGATGTTCACCATCTTGTGAAGTCTGTTCACTGCTGTTTTGGTGTCGTTTAGTGTCAACGCAAGAGCTCTTCTCTCTCTGAAAGCGTTCACCTGTGAAGAATGTTTGTGCATTTTCATTAATATCAGAATATGTTAAAGACTGTAAATTCATTATCCAAGCTTCTTACCACCCAGTTTTTGAGAGATGATTTGCTGATTCGGTTTGTCTCAGTTGCTCCTTCAAAGAGACTTAAAGTCTTCAAAGCTTCGTCTTCTGGAAGAAACCGTGATATGTCCTTCAGGTAGATGAACCTATATAAGAGCACGTACAATTGTTAATATCAATAATGTGATATGGTCAAGGCCTTGGATGTTAAAGAGAATACTTACTTTGATCCAGGCTTGGCTACATTGTGAAAGATCTTTCTTGCAGCGAGCTTAGCCTCAAACTCACTCCTGATTTGGTTTCCTTTATCATCCTCCAAGTTCGGATCTTGCAACTGTTCATCTAAAGTAGTCAATGATCCATGCCGTATTATATTCATCAACCTCTTCATTTTCCACGCAGAAACATTCTTAGTATTCAACTTATGCAAGCTATCAATCGTAATCCCTTTCGAATCTCCTCCTCCACTAGAAAGAACACGAGATAACAACGGGCTTTTCTCAACCGTCACCGGACTCTTCTGAACCCCTGAAGTAACCTCAACACCACCACCAGGATTCTGAAACTTCTTAACCTCAACACTAATCCTCTCCTCTTCCTCCTCATTCCTCTGAATCTCAATCAAAGGAGGACCCGACAAAGTCTCAATCACATACTGAGTAAACAAAGACTCCTGAATCCTATCGAAGTAAGTACTCATATGAAACGAAGAAGCAAGAACTTTAACCAACAACGTCTTCACAAGCCACAACAAGAACCCAACCAACAAACAAACAATAATCTTAGTCACAACACGAAGCGCCTTGGTATTCGCAGCTTCAGCAACTTTCTCATCAAACAAGAAATGCCACGCTAATAAAACAAGCCCTAACCATAAACAATTCTGCACCGCCTTTCTCACTCCGTAAACAAAATACAAAACTCTCTTCCTCAAAAGAAAGTTCCTCTCAACAAAGAACACAACAACCTTCACAATCCAACTCGAAACTAACCTACCACATATCAAAACCAACACCATAGTCTCCCACTTCCAAAGATTCAGCTCCCAGATTACCTTGTCACGCAAGAAACGAATCGCGAGCGTACAAACCAAAGCAGCTATAATCAAAATCAAACTCAACCACTCCAACACTATCCATAAACTAATCTTATCTCTCCTATACTCTTCAGGTAAATCCTCTTCCGCAAACGGATCATCTTCCTCCTCCTCCCCTCCTTGATTCCTCGGACTCTTCCCGAAAAAGCCTGATTTCATCTGTCCTGACTTCGGAATCCTCCCTGACTTCATCTCCGTCGGAGGAGGAGGTAACGGCGGCTTCGGCGTCGGCGGATCCGAGAGCCGTGACCTAGTTCTCATCTTAAGCAAGTTCGTTGAGTTTCTCTGCGTCGTCGTAGCGGCGGTGGCGGTGGCGGTTCCACTACACTTCACTACTTCTCCCTCGCCGCCGCCGCCACCGCGGCTGTCTCGTCTTCCCGCCGACGCCGGAGACTCGGAGACGGGAGTTAAGCCTTTGGACTGAAGCTCATCCATGCTCAAGTCCATATCGAGGGAAATCTCGCCGGAGGCTTGCTGTTTGTGGAGGAACTGACCGATCAGCTTCGTCGGAGGATCCTCGCCGCGTCGGAACTCGAACGGAGGCTCGTTGTTATCTTTACCTTCCTCGGAGGCCGTGGCGGAGGATCTCTCGCCGTCGTGAATGCCTTTGTGGAGGTTGCCGTGACCGTCAGTCCAGAAATCGTAACTTCCGTCTCTCCATATCTTCCCCGTCGTCTCTCCCGAGACTCCATTGTTATCGGGATCGTTGATTTTGAGGATTACTTCTCGGCGGTCAGAATCAACGGCCATGATTCACTAACGCGTATACGATACTACTCCAGAGGGATTTTAAAAGAGAGAAAGAAACACTTTTGGGTAACTGTGAAAGCTTATAGAAGAGAAAACGCTTTTTTATTTTTATTTTTTTCAGATCATAGCTGTTGGTAGACTGATATACAAAGAGAAGAGAGAGAGATTAATAATAATATAGTAATAAAAAGGATATTAAAATTGATGTTATTTAAGAAGAGTAGTGACGCGTGTCAACCAATCGTTACCATACAACAACAACGTCATCATCACTTTGAATTTTGGACGACGACAACACACATCTTTGTCTCTTGATTTTTTTTTCACCAGACTTTGCTAAGTTGGAGAAGAACTTGATCACGGCGCATCGTCGTTTAAGAGTCTCTAAGATTAGTTATTTTTAGTAATTTTCTATAGTGGATATTAGAATATTTTAAAAATCTAATAGTTTCCATCTCTGGGTCGGTCTGGAATGTACATATATGCATGATGAATCACCGAGAAAATATTGTGAGTATTTAATAGTACTTCATTTAAGTAAAAAGTTAAATTTTAATGATAAAAGTTGCAGAAACCAGAAATTTACAGTGCACAAGCGAGTATTGAGGTGAGCTGGAGATTTGACTTTGAGGTAGAAAAAGAAAGACTTTGCGGTGGTAACAATTCTACGCGTTTAGGCAAGCGCGTGTTAGTATGTAACGGCCCATGGGCCATTGTCGTATCTTTAATTATGGACCACAGGTTCGTAGAAGCAACGCAAAGTAAAAAAATGGTCTTCCGTGTTTCTAAAACACTCTCGATGTGTAACGGTTTTAGTCTCTTGGCTTACATCACAGTCATTGCTTATGATTTTCTCTCTAGAGTCTTCTACATTGAAAGTTGGGTCACCAGAAACATTATCTATTATGTAACGTAATAATGATATACACCAATATGGCAAAAAAAAGAAATGGGTAGGTAAGTAAGGTCGTCCAAGAACGACAAAAAGTATATGTTCATGAGAATCACGACTCTTTCTTCATCCTTTTTGTCTACCAACGCCTCTTGTCTTTTTCTTACAGTTTTTTTGGGTTACGTGTTTATAACCAATAACGTTTTTTGGTTATTATATGAAGTGATCCAGAGATTTTGAGTTCTCCTATCTCAACTACAGGAGAGAATCTATGAAAGGTGAATTGAGTTCTAACATGTTGTGGACTATTGTTATATAACATAATGTATTTACACATCATAGAACAAATGCGATTCTTCACAAATCTAAACCTTACTGAGACCCCCCATGAGACCACTGTCACAGGTTCTTACTTGACCCAATTCTGGAGTATAAACTGCTGCATCAATATCGCCACGATGCTTCCCAAGCTTATGTTTATCACGTTCACCACATCATTGTTTAGCTACAAAAAAATAGCACCACAATAAGACAAAATACAGCTAACGGAGAACATCAACAAGACAAGAACTCAAAAAGTCTTATGAAACGGAAACTGCTAATCCACTTAAACCAGTTATGAGTTATCTATCAATTAGCTGCCAAAAGCGACGGGTATCTATATCTTTAGTATCATTTTCTTTCATTGTATAGAGCTAAACATAGCGAGAGAGCTATTAAAGGAAGTTTAGTGAGCATATACCCATTCGAATCCTTCTTTGTCTTGAAAAGATGCACCTATTATGCTTTCCCCAAGGTTGGCAATCTGGGAAGCTAGTACACATACAGCTGCTTCTGGAGGAGTTATCTGTTCTCCAGAGACCAAAAGGAAAAAAGAAACTTGCAATTATAAAATGATTCTCGATAAATGTTCAATGTATATCAGCACTGTAGTATGATTCATAGACTTCCACATGAAATGAAAGTTGGATACTTAAATTTATTTCTCTGATTGCAGATTTTTAACTGTCAGTATCATCTAGCAAAATAATATAGATTCTTTCAACAACAATATTAAATAATGTCTTCTACCTGACCAAGGAAACAGCCAACAGAGGCAAGAAAAAATGATGCTAAAAGCCCAGCCAATGTTCCTTCAACACTCATAGCTCCCTCCGTTCCTCTTGGTACTATCTTAAATGTTGTGGCTAAATACCTGCAAGTTTTCACCAGTTAGTAATATAATAGAACAAAACGCATGCAGAACACTTCAGTAGTTGGATTCATGCTATGCCATCGCAAGTTTATTGACACACATTCAACAGAAAACTGACCCTAATCTTAGCTACTTGCTTCAAGTAACACAATCCATTATAAATAAGGTAACAGCTGAATCAGAGTAGCATACTCACGTAGTTTTTCCAAAAGCTTTCCCAATCTCGCTGGAGACGGTGTCAGACACTTTAGTGCAGAAACTGGAAACGAAACCAAGGCGGAAAAGCTGAGAAAAAGCTGATCCTCCCACTTGATATATTGAAAGAAAAGCACAGACACAACCAGCAGCACTTGAACCAATTACACTCCGTGGTCCTCTTCTACCTTTCTTCTTCTCAGCTACGCCTTGTGCTTCCTTTTCAGACATCTTAACCTTTGTTGCCGCTGTTCCCTGTGACATTGTAAATCATCTAAACTAACTTAATGTTACTCTTTTCAGCTCTTTGTCCGTGAAACGCGATATTAAAATCTAAAACCTTTAAAGGGAATTTTACAGAATAGAGACGAATCATCTCGATGTTGAGCATGCTCCTTAATCTACAGAGACACTACCTGCCTATTACAAAAGCTCTACTACAAGGATGTCCAACGTCTTCAACACTTTAATACATTTTGAAAACCTTATCAAGACTATGCCTTTGATACCTGATTCACAATCCCTACACGACCTAGCTCCTTAAATCTCAAGTCTCAGTCAACAGAAGAGACAATACACTGCCTATTACAAAAGTCCTATCTACAAGAATTTCCAACATCTCCAAAACTTCAATATATTCTCAAAATTTAACCAAGACTTTTGCCTTTGAAACCTGATTTACAAACCCTATACGACCAGCTCCTTAATCTCAAGTTTCAATCCACAGAGACAATAAACTGCCTATCACAAAAGTTCTTCCTACAAGAATGTCCAACGTCTCCAACACTTCAATACATTCTCAAAATCAACAATAAAGACTATGCCATTGAGACCTGATTCACAATCCCTAAACGACCTAGCTTCTTAATCTCAAGTTCCAATCCACAGAGACAACACACTGCCTATTACAAAACCTCTTCCTACAAGAATCTCCAACACTTAAAATAAATTTTCAAAACCAATAATAGAGACTATGCCTTTGAGCATGATCAGGGGACTTAGCTCCTTAATCTCAAGTTTCAATCTACAGAGACAATATACACTGCCTATAAACAAAACACCTCCATAAAAGAATCTCCAACGTCTCAGCCACTTGAACACGTTTTCAAAACCAGTAGTAAAGTCTACACCTTTGAAACCCTGATTCACAATCCCTAAGAAAATAACATCAAGTTGCATTACAAATTGCACTTACAATGACGAAATAAGCAGCGACTAAGAGAAACCCAGCAGAGCCATAAGCCCTCCAAGTCAATGTACCCAGCAAAAACGCCGCGGCGATCCCCGAAGTGGATAATCCGGTGACGAGAAGCGGTGACCCGAGAACGAATATCAACACATTATTAGCCACAGCTGATTTCCAGGTCGGCGACGCCGTTTGGATCAAATTCATGGCCTCAGTCACCACTCCCTGCATCGAAGTCGCCGCCATAGCTCCGTCGAATCTGATTCCCGGCGATAAAGTTCCGCGATTTAAAAATCGGTGGGATCTAGAGAGTGGAGAGGGAGAAGAAAATCCCGAGAATCTGGGGAATCTCAGAGGTGAAAGGGATGTAGAATTTAAGAGTAGATTTGACGAAATCGACGCCATGATATTTTCACACTTTGCTTGCTTGAGAAGACCTGAGAAATTAAAAAAATAAAATTAAAATAAACGTTTTTGTGTCGGAACCGGAGCTCCAAAGGAGTCGGATCCTTAACCCGTTTTTACCATATTAATTTCTCAGTCCTGAAACTAAGCTTATTTACAGTTATTGCCACCACTGTTATTAACTGAAGAAACCCAATCTTATCCGAGAAAAATCGAAAGAGAGCAGCAGCAGAGGGGAGAGAAACACAAAACACAAAAACATGGCGGTTCTCTGTTCGTCTTCGACAGTTATACTCTCTTCGGTGAAAACCTCTGGAAGTAACAGAAGGTCTCCGTTTCTAGGCTTCTCTCTAACTGCTATCTCTAAACCATCGGTACGAGTTGGCATTTGCGCGAAGAGGGGATTGCAGGTGAAGTGTGAAGCGGAGGAGCAGGCGACTGCTACTACTTCCCTTGTTCCGGCGAATCAACGGTGGATGTTCGACGAAGAGGAAGCTAATGGCCCTGTAAGAATCTTTGTTTAGCTTCAACGCTTGTATAGTGCATCAGCTTAGCAAATGGATTTGTAAATTTGATGTCTTGATTCGTAAAGTGTGGATCTTTTGCTTCCTTGCTTTGTTTTTGAGAATGGGTTATGTTAAAGTTACAGACTTTGAAGTGTAGCTTTTGTTTTTTTACAGGACATTTGGAACACAACATGGTATCCAAAGGCTTCAGACCATGTGAACACGGACAAGCCTTGGTATGTTGTCGATGCAACTGACAAGATTCTCGGTAGATTAGCATCAACCATTGCTAACCACATCCGTGGGAAGAACCTTGCCTCTTACACTCCTAGTGTCGACATGGGAGCCTTTGTGATTGTGGTATGTTATTCTTAATTTTTTCTCTCTATATGATGTGTTGTCAGTGTAGCATTCGTTTCATCTAACTTTTGTTATTTGACTGGTTTTGGTTAAGGTAAATGCTGAGAAAGTAGCTGTGTCTGGAAAGAAGAGGAACCAAAAGCTTTACAGGAGGCATTCAGGAAGACCTGGTGGTATGACAGTAGAGACATTTGATCAGTTGCAGCAGAGAATCCCTGAGAGAATCATTGAGCATGCTGTTCGTGGAATGCTTCCAAAAGGACGGGTTAGATACATAAACTTCCTTGGTATATATATTTGATTATTAGCTTTCACATTTACATGGCATGATTGTTTTGTGGCAGCTTGGGAGAGCTCTGTTCAATCACCTGAAGGTGTACAAAGGCCCAGACCATCCTCACGAGGCACAGAAGCCGCTTGATTTGCCCATAAGGGACAAGAGAATACAGCTGCAGAAATAGAATACACCATGGAGGTCTCTACTAAGCTCCACTTCTACCATTATCACCAAGCGCATAGAGTTCTTTCTTCTTCTTGAGTTTCTGTAGTTTCATCATCTCAAAATCAGAGAAGACTTTGCAGATTCTTGTTTCTATTGCTTGCTTCTATCAACTCTATGCTTTAAAGCTATGTAATGCGATGTCTTTTTTTTTGTTGTTAAGTAATGTGATGTCTTTAATTCAGTTTTTTTTTGCTGCTAATTATCTTCATCAGAAACCAGACATATAAAGATGATATGGTGTGAAACACTCCAAAACACCACAGGTCCACAAGTAACACCTCCTTTGTTAACTCTTTAACAAACCTTCTCAATAAGGTCACATTCATCAAATGAAGAAGTATGATAATACATAAATTAATAATAGATAGTGACAGTCAGCTAGTTTTAGTTTATGCATTTCAGTTTACTAGATCAAAGTCTACAACCATTGTTCAAAAGCTTTTGAGATAAAATAAATTTTACACAAAAAAAAAGAACATAGTAAAAAATAAGAACATAGTAAAAAAAAACAAATAATAAAGAAATAGAAATTAGATATGTATGGGCTAATGGGCCAAGCAAACTCGCTACCGCAGGCCCAAATCGTCGATTATTCTCTCTCTCTTAAAAGTCACCGCGCAAGATGTGGCGGGAAAGACAGCCATCGCCTCCAAGAAAAACCTCCCAAATCTGAGAAAAAATCAAAGAGCAGCGGAACTTTGAACCAAAAAAAAAAAAAATCAAAGAGGAGCGGAACGATGACACACACCGAAACCCTAAGTCTCCTCGACGAAATCGAGTCTCTTATCTCCGATCAGCTTCAAGTGGTAACTACCGATTATTTCTCAATCCAATAGGGCTTCCGATTACCACTTCACTAGATTTCAAAACTTGTCCGAATCGTTTCATCTGCGTAGATATAGGGTTTAATTGGTTGATTTTGAAGCTTCTATCTGTAATTTGTTGTTGCATCAGTGTTTGGTTTAGGGGTTTTTACTAATCTGGTGTTATGTAAAATTGATTGATTAGAGCATTGATAATTGATAGTGTTGTGTAAAACGTGTGCGATTAGGGTTATATTGACTGCTGATTTCATTCAATTCTTCAGGTATCTTACAAATGGCTGAGTCGAAATTTCTCCCTTTCATCAAAAACGGCCAAGAGGTACATAACATTGTTGACTTCACTAGATTTTGGCTGGTAAAATATATGTTTTTTTTTTTGTCGAAGAACTGTGACTCTTTTGTTATTTATTAGCTTGCTTAAGGATTTCGTTGAGAAAAATGGGAAAGGCTTGGAAGTTGTATATATTGTGTCTGGGTGGCTAAAGAACACACCTTCCGATCACCGCACAAGGCTCGTATCTAGTGCCAAACTTGCAGGTTACATTCCAACCTTGCTTATCTTTCATGCTATCTTCTGTTTAAGGATTATTTTGCAAATTAGCAGTACCGTGTTTCTTGAACCTTTAGCTTTATCCTTCTGGTTTCCACCTGTCTGATAAGCTATTACTGTCTTTTGTGTAAGAACAGTACCGTATTTATCACAGATTGCTCTCGATATTTTTAGCATCCTTCTGGTTTCCTACTGTCTGATAGGCTACTAAACAGTATCTGTGAGTGTAAAGTACCCTGTCATTGTTTCTATGCAGAAGTGGAGAAAGAATTCAATGGAACTCATTCAGTTTCTATATACAGTGTTCAAGCTAGTATTCCAGAGGAGCCAGCAGCCATATGGAACAGTGAGTTTGTACAAGCAGAAGAACTCTTCAGGCAGCCTTTTGCCACCGATAATTGCTTGAGAGACAACAGGTATACACCCTTCTATTATTACATGAAAACTGTACAATACTGTTGACTCGGCTTTGTCACGGAAACTGAAGATGTTTGTTTATTTATTTTGGACCAGGTTTTGTGGTATCTCCAATTCTTTTGTAAAACGTAATATAGAGGGAGACACTGCAAATTTTACAGCCCCGCGAACTGAAAGTGTGAGAACTACAGCACAACCGAAAAGTGCTGTGCCTTCAATCCCTAAGGTTGGCCATCAGGCTAAAAAAGAAACTATTACTGCTCCAGCTCAAAATCAGTCTGTCAAATCCTCCAATGATAAAGAAAAATCCCTTCCTGTGCCTGCTACCAAAAAGAACGGACAGGCTGAAAAGAGCGTGACTGGAACTGGGGCTTCCTTGAAAAATATGTGGGGCCGTGTGCCTGTGAAAACAGATGATTCTGCAAAAATAGAGGTCAAAGACAACGATCACTCAGGTTTACTTTCTAATCTCTTCACTCCAGTTTCTGTTTCTTCAAAGTTTTCCATATGTGGAGTTGCCATTTATTCCTACCTTAGGTATCTGTTTTAGTTAGCCTTGTTCATCTTTGAAATGTTCTGTAATTGGTGCAGAAGCCCAGATGCCTTCTCACAATGTCAAGAACAAGGCAGGCAGCGGTGATGAGTCCCCAGATGTCAGTACCAGGAACAGAAAAAGGAAGGTGATATTTGATTTTTCTGATGAAGAGTGTGAAGATGTTATCAGCTTAGTCTCTCCTAGTAGTCCAAAGACTAACTCGGGTCCAGATAGCGAAGAAACTAAAGATTCAGGTACGGAGAAGCCTGATGGACGTGTATCTGCTCCAGATGAACAAGAGGTCACCGAAGAAGAGTGTCAAAAAACTGCCTCTGCTGATACTTGCGGTCTCAAAAAAGAGGAGAAGATCGAGGGCAATGGTTCTGAAGCTGGAGGTAATCATCACTCAAAGGGAAGAATAAGTAATGCTCCTAGTTCACCGAAAAGGAAAAAAGTGTTGAAGACGCGGATAGATGAGCGTGGGAGAGAAGGTACGCTCACATGCTTAAGCATCTAATATCTCATTTTCCATAGTAGCAAAATTAGCCTACACTTGTTTAACCCTCTTTTGATCGTATATAGTAACCGAGGTAGTGTGGGAGGAGTCAGAAACAAACGCAACGAAGAAAGAAGAGAGTGATACAAGTAAGAAGTTAAATGATGGGAAAAGCGCAAACGCTGCTAGGTAGGTTTCTGGAGATGATATAAGCCAATGTTTAATACGAGCAATTTAGCTTTTGTGTTAAAACAATACGATTTTTTGTTTTGTTTCAGGGCAGTTGCACAGAAAAAGAGCTCGGCCATGGGAGCTGCAAACGCAGGAGGAAAAACAGGAAGCAAGAAAGGAGGGAAAGTGAAAGATCCAAAGCAAGGGAACATAATGTCTTTCTTCAAGAAAGCCTAAAATTAAAAACTCTTTTTTTGTTTGTATTTCTCAGAAACTTGGTGTCATCTGTTTGTATGCTTGAATTCGTTTATGTATTGGAAAAGAACTCTTGAGCCGTTAATGGTATTCTTGTTAGCCAGAACGGATCATGAAACTTGTGTATTTTTCTAGTTTATCTGGTCGTCTTATGTTCTTATCATTAGCCGTTAATGATGCATTATCTATTTGGCATTTGATGCTTTTAAAGGTTGCAGTGTCTCTTTGTTCGTCTTTCTAGCAATAAGAAGTCTCCACTTCACTATAGAGCCCCACAGAAATGTCCTCGGATTAGGCTCGTTTAAAAGCCCAATATGAAATTACGCCTCCGTAGTTGAAATAAATGGGCCTAATCTAACCGCGAAGGAAAGGCCAATATGAAAATACAGCAGAATAATTGATTTTTTTTTTGACATGCAAATTAATAGAAAGAAGCTAAACCATTCATTCATCAACGTAACAAAATTTTCCATCATCGGAGAGATGTGGAGGAGGTGCTGTTACTCAATCTGCATACCGATCCTAATCTCGTTGCTTTCTAACAATCTCATTATCGCTAAAGCTACCGAGTCGACTCAGGTGATTCTCCTCCCGAGTCAAATCGAAGATCGTACATGCTCGGCGCCGGATCCGAACCTGAACGAGAAGCCGATCATCGGGATCCTGACTCATCCCGGAATCGGAACATTTGACGCTGCTCATCATCACTCTATGAGATACGATAAGAACGTATCGTACATCGCAGCGTCGTACGTGAAGTTAGCGGAGACAGGTGGAGCTCGCGTGATACCGTTAATCTACAACGAGCCTGATGAAAGGCTGTTTCAGGTCTCACTCTGATGTGATCATTACTTGAACTTTTCTCATATTAAGTTAGGTTTTTGGATGCTACAATTAAATTAATTGCTTGCCAAAGCTAAGTTTAATCATTATTTTGATTGAATTAACGTTTGGAGAATTATATCAGAAGCTAGAACTGGTCAATGGAGTGATATTCACTGGTGGCTGGGCTAAAGAAGGATTGTATTATGATATCGTCGAAAAGATCTTCAATGTAAATTCTCCTTCTTCAACATTTTGTCAGCTGATCCAGCATCTTTTCCTTAATTTGACCTCTTGCTTTGTGATTCCTCACAGAAAGTTATAGAGAAAAATGATGCCGGAGAGCATTTTCCTGTGTATGCCATGTGCTTGGGCTTCGAGATTCTATCAATGATCATTAGTCACGTGTGACTCTTTTTTTTTAACTTCCATGTCTTCTACACATTTTTTAACGATTCTCATGTGTTTGTGTTGTCAGAGACGAGACATTCTTGAAAGGTTTAACTCAGTGTATTATGCATCAAGTCTCCAATTCATTGAGAATGCTAATATAGAAGGAACCCTTTTCCAAAGGTGTATATTAGCTTAATTAAAGCTTCTACTTTTCAGTATTCCGAAGTCATTGATTTAAATTTTAGTGTTGCAACATTTGCTAGATTTTCTCCAGAGCTGTTGAAGAAAATCAGTACAGACTGTTTGGTTTTGCAGAACCATCAGGTTAGTATCTCACTCAAACCCTCTAGTTTTCTGCAAGAACATGAAACATATACTTCTAGTTAGACAACTTGTTGTTGTTGCATTTACTGAAATGAAAATGTTGTTGTTTCCACTTCCAGTTTGGTATCTCACCAGATACCTTTCAAGCCAGTCCTTCTCTGTCTAGTTTTTTTTACATCCTTACTACCAGCGCTGATAAAGACGGTAAGGTAAGTTTAAATTAGTATCTTCCTATAAACAATGGTATGAGATGATTATACGAATTCCAGGTTCCTGATAGTTTCTTTTCCAGACTTATGTATCAACTATTCGATCGAAAAGATACCCAGTGACAGCCTTCCAGTGGCATCCAGAGGTACTTATTGTGTCATCCAGTAATGGACAGATTCTTTGCTAAGAAAGATCCTTACAGATAAATAAATACTTTTTATTAGAAAAATGCATTTGAGTGGGGATCATCTGAGATTCCACACTCTGAGGACGCAATCCAGGTGACTCAGCACGCTGCAAACTATCTAGTCAGGTAAATTTTATATTTTCATCGTACGTAAGAAGATCTAGCGGCTCTGCCTTAATTTTTTTTCTATCTGAGTGTTGGTGTAGTGAAGCTAGAAAGTCACTCAACAGACCATCTCATGAAGAAGTGTTAAGCCATCTCATCTACAACTACAAGCTAACGTACTCTGGATACAGAGGGTAATCCAACTAACTCCACTATTGAGCTCAGATCCTTCTTATTACACTTATGCTGTATGTTTTGAAACGATTATTATTGGATCATCGTTCTCATTGATCTTGCAGGCGCGGTAACGACGAGGCTTACATTTTCACCTAGTTTTCCAAGATCAAAACCCCTTTTAATCTGCACATTCGTAAGCCAATTGTTTTCGCTCGCTTGCTATGTGTTCTCTTTTAGTGCTGTTTATATAAGACTTGTCATCTTTCTTTAGAAACTGAAAAAGGATATACGAACAGAGAGACATATGACTGATATAAGAAGATACGATTCATAAGATAAAAGTCATAACTGAAACATTTCCAAAAGCTTCACGCTCTCTACACTTTCATAAGCGTCACATCCTCTATATGATCTTGCAAAGTGAAGATCTGAGAACCCTTAACTGCTTCCATTCCTTGGATATCGACTCTAATGACTGTGTTCTTCTCGGTATTGTAGTACACTAGGTACTGTAAGTATGACGAGTACAAGACAATCTCATTCCTCCGAGTCACTCCAACAAAGCGTACAAAGGTGCGTCCAACTACACTCTTCCACAACTCAGGCAATACATACGTATGCTCAGACCATTCCTGCTTTTCAACATCTTCAAGAACACGCAACCTAATACTTGTACAGCTTCCATCAACACTTTCTTCAGGCCCAAGAGAAGCTAACCTACCATTATAGTTCACCAGAGTTGCACTACGACGAAAATTAGTGTACCCGTCAGTGTCTTTAACACATCTAAACTTCTCAGACCTCACATCAAAGAAAACGATGATGTAATAATCCTCATCCCCCCAAAACTTCCTCGCTGGATAATAAAGAACACCATCGATGCAAACATAATGATTCATGTAAAGCAGATTATGATCTATGGAACATTCAATCTTTCTCCAACCTCCTCCTAGTGTTAACACCTGGTGCTCCTCTGTGAGCTGATATCGATTACCGTAAATCTCCCAGGTCATGGACAGAACCTTGTACTGTTTCTCAACCGGGTCATACCCGAAAAGGCTTCTTACTCCAATCTTCCTCCTTGACTTCACTTTGGGTAAGGTAAACGACTGTCCAGTGCTAGGGTTACATATCAAGGACACGTGTTCCCTCCTCTTTAAACCTCTCTCGATTCTGAGAAAGACTAAACCTTTGATTGTACTGAAAGTTACATCCAACGAAAACTCATACGGAATCTTCACGCGGTAGGAATTGGTGACTGAAAGAGACGAGCTTTTGTCCAGATTCTGAGGCTGTGGTGAGGAGAAGAAGTAGAGGTAACCGTTCTTGTTGCAAGCGAATAATAGCTTCGGGCGAGAGGAAGATCTTGTCAAGAACAAGTCCGTGAAGTAAGGGTCGCGAAGGTAGGTAGCCCATCGCTTCGATACGCAGCGACATTTCGCTATAGATTTCGTCGACAGTTTCAAGAATATCTCGACGATCAGATCAAACGGGAGAGAATCTGAGCTTTCACCAGTCTTAGCTCGTTTGCTGGCTTCGACGACGGAGAGATTCGTCGTCTTCGGCGGTGTGTTCATCGGAGAAACGGTGTAGTTAAAACCCTAAATCACGGCGACGTTGGCGGAGAAAACGTCTCTGAAGTAGGATCAGAGTGTAACGCGATGGGCCTAGAGAGAAAGCCCATGTAGCATTAAATAAGGGCATATAGTAAAAAGATTCGTTACATAATTGGGCCAGCTTTGAGGAGGGTACGAGGATCTCTTAAAATTCAAATGATTAAAAATCTGTAAACACGTGGACGGTGGATATTGGTTTTTCGCCAATGATTATCAAAAGTGTGATTCTTCTTCTTCTCTCATTTTGATCTGATCATCCTGAGATGTGGAGTTACTTATGGTGGTCACTGCTCGTGCTCGTAGTGTGCAAAGATATCACCGTGATGGCGATTCTCCTTCCTAGTCAAACCGGAGTTGGTTCGGTATGCTCCGCTCCGGATCCGAACCTGAACTACAAGCCGGTTATCGGGATTCTGACACATCCTGGGGACGGCGCGACGGGTAGATTGAACAATGATACGAACGCGTCGTACATCGCAGCTTCGTATGTGAAATTAGCTGAAGCTGGTGGAGCTCGTGTGATACCTCTCATCTATAACGAACCCGAACAGCTTCTCTTTCAGGTTTACTAATTCAATCTTAAGCTCAAATGAAAAGATCAAACTAGTTAGGTTTTTAGATTGCCGCCATGTTTGTGGAGAGGATTAACATTTTGGAGTTGCAGAAGCTGGAGTTGGTGAATGGTGTGATATTTACTGGTGGTTGGGCTAAAGAAGGATTGTATTATGATATCGTCGAAAAGATCTTCACTGTAAGCTTTTACAAGTTTTGGTTTTATTACTTTTGAGTGATGTTCCATATAGTTTCCAATGCAGTGTTTTTAATGCTGGATATCTCTATGATCGTCTCACAGAAAGCTTTGGAAAGAAATGATGGTGGAGAGCACTTTCCCGTTTATGCCATTTGCTTAGGATTCGAGCTCCTTACAATGATCATAAGTCAGGTGTTTGTTAATTTATGTGTGTTTTCTTAGCTATAAAGATGTATCCATTTTCTAGTTGTAGATAATTTGAACGAAAGTTTAGAACCTTCCTTCAACCACGCTGAGCGAGGAGCTTTAAGCTATCCCTTTCATAAATGTATGAAGAATATAGAATAGTACAATTTGAGATCCGTATGCTCCATTTAAATGCCTCTAATCGTTTGTCTTTGTAACAGAACAAAGACATTTTTGAAAAAGTTGATGCGAAGAATTCTGCATCAAGTCTCCAGTTCGTTGAAAACGTTAGCACCCAAGGAACTGTTTTCCAAAGGTTCCTACAGATTTTCGAGGTTTATATGTTCCTAATAAGCCAAGTCTTTACAAAATATTCATTTCAAATGATTTGCATTGCAGATTTCCCCCAGAGTTGTTGAAAAAGCTCACTACAGACTGTTTGGTTATGCAAAACCATCAGGTTAGAACTTGCAACCTCTAATCTGGGTCATTCTATACTATGACTTCTCTATAGAGAGAAATATTTATATACAACGGTTGATTGTTGTTCGCCTCTTTCATTATTGATTTCTACTACAGTTAGGAAAAGTGTCTTGTTCCTTCTGCCTTCTTTTTCTTGAATAGTTACTTCCACCTCCTTTGCTGAAATGAAAACTGTTATTGTTTCCCAGTTTGGTATCTCGCCAGACAACTTTGAAGGCAATATTGCTCTGTCTCGTTTCTTTAAGATCGTCACAACATGCCTTGATGGCAACCGCAAGGTATTGTTATGCTCCTGAGAACCCATACAGATCTTAGATTCTAGAGTCTGACCTCGTAGAGCCAATATATGTATATATTCCAGGCTTATGTTTCAACCGTTCAATCGAAAACATATCCGGTAACCGGCTTCCAGTGGCATCCTGAGGTATATACTCACAAGCTAATTTACATCTCTCATTTAGTCAATTTCGCGCCTAGGCTGAACCATCACTGTGGTTCATTGCGTTATCCTATAATTTTATGATATATTATTGCTGTACAGCTTCTATAAAAGAAAAAGCTCCGTACAATACTCTGCAGAAAAATGCATTCGAGTGGGGATCATCGAAAATTCCACACTCTGAGGACGCGGTCCAGGTGACACAGCTCACTGCGAATTATCTAGTCAGGTTAGTTCTCTATTCATTGTTTGATAAGAACTGAAAAGAGAGTGCATCAACCATGATTGCTACATTAGGAAAGGTAGTTTAACAATTAGAATCAGTATAAGAAAGAGTTAATTAGATCATGTAAGTTGTTTCTCATGGATAGGCAGAAGACCTATCTTAAATATATGCAGCAGATTCTCACGGATTGAGTTTGTAAACGTGGTGCAGTGAAGCTAGGAAGTCACTGAACAGACCACCTCCTGAGAAAGTGCTGAGCAATCTCATTTATAATTACCAGCCTACGTACTGTGGATACGAAGGGTAACGCCACTATGGCAATCTTTACATAATCCTCTATTCTTGTTTTTCTACTGTATATGTGTTTTAACGTTTCTTTGGATCATCATCTAAATATGATGGATTCTGCAGGAGAGGTTACGACGAGGTTTACATTTTCACACAACAAAGATCCCTTCTCTAAAGATCAAACATCCTCTCGTGTGGTTACTCGATTGAACCAGTGATGCTTCTTCAATTCTGTTAGTATCTGTAAACTTTGTGTAACATTCTGATGATGTCTATGGCTTTGTACCTGTGAAGTGTATTCTTTACTTGAGTTGAAAGATGTCAAATAAAAACCTCAGCAACGAAGTTTAGTAGATAGCTATGTTGGGCTTAGACATTTGATATATCAGGTCAAAAAAACCCCCAATAAAAGCTTGGTATGTGTTGGGCTTAGACGTTTTGTGTATCTAAGTTATGGGCTAAGTAAAGCCCAATAATTCGTGGTAGATAACTATTTGCCTACTTTTTAGGCAACCGACAACATTTATAAGATCAATCGCGTTGTCTCGTTTCTAATCGTAAGTGTTCTTCGTTTTCGTTCGATCTTTTAAGTAAAGAGATTTGATTATAGTTCAGTTCTATCGTTACGCCATTAGTGGTTAGAGAACGATGCTTAGGAAACGAAACCTATTTTGTATAATCTTCGCATTGGTTTTGGGCGAGAACTAGCTCTGTACGCCAGTAGCTTTCCAAGTTCTTAATATCAGTCTATTGAGTTTCTTGTTAAGATCTGTAAGAAGGTGAGGAATTTTTGAAGTTTACATTTGTTGAGAAGAGGTGTAAGATGGGGAGGATAATGGAATGGGCAGCAAGATCTGATCACTTGAGAGGAATCCCAAGGAAAACTGTGATAAGAGCTGTTGGTGCGTTTGCGAGAGCAGTAGCTAATCTATGCAAGAAGACCACAGTTCACAATGCAGATACTCTTATGACTCTTGTCCGGTCACGACCACCCGGTGTTCCTCTCATCACTGTTAGTAATCACATGTCCACGTTAGTTTCGAAGTTAAAACCTTTCTTAATATTTCTTTGTTTTCATCTCTTGCCACTCACATGTACTTTTGATGTTGATCTAGTTCCTTCTTCTTTTGTGTGTGTGTTTGTTGTAATCAGTTTAGATGATCCAGTAATGTGGGGAGGGTTCAAGGGTCTCCTTTCCTTTGATCCAAAGTTGGCTCGTTGGGTTCTGGCAGCAGAGGACATTTGTTTCAAGAACCCTGTCTTCTCCTACATCTTCCGCACTGGTAACTTCTATGAAAGTACTGTAATAGTTTTTTTCCTAAGATTGTGAACGATATCCTTTGAGCAGGCAAGTGTATACCTATAACTAGAGGTGGTGGAATCTACCAAGAACACATGAGTGAAGCTCTCGAGCGGTTAAAAGATGGATCTTGGGTAAGTTAATCTTTACACATTTTTAAAAAATAGTGGAGGAGATCTTTTCTGAACTCTAACCTTTTTGGTTTTAATCATGACTAGTAGTTGCATACCTTCCCAGAGGGCAAGGTGTTTCAAGAAGATGTTCCTATAAGACGACTTAAATGGGGAACCGCAAGTCTCATCGCCCGTTCCCCTGTTACCCCGATCGTCTTGCCAATCATTCACCGAGGTTTCGACGAGGTAAACATGTCTTAACTCTTCCAGGTTCATGTCAAGAATAATCCATAGACTTTTCACCATGGTCCAAAACTTGAGCACTTACATACACTGTTCTAACCACTTAGATGATGCCGGAAAACTATTTTTATGGAAGAAGACCACCGTTACCACTGTGCAACAAAAACCTTAAAGTAGTTGTTGGTGAACCAATCGAATTTGATCTTCCCATGATGGTTGAAACCGCTGTCTCAGCCTCTCGTCATGTAACGTCTCCTCTTCAAGAAACGAAATGGCCTGTTCTCTCTTCTGCTGGCCAAAAGCTAGACGAAACTGCTCAGAGATACCTCTACACAGCTCTTTCAGAGAAGATTCAATCCTCACTTGAAACATTGAGACTCTTAGCCAAGAGGTTGTGACTTCCCCCTGAAGCTCCCAGTTTAGATACGCATTGGTAACCAATTATTTCCTTTGTTTATATTTTTTGTAACTGCAGATTGTAATAAGGATGAGAAATGTAACAACATATATCTAAATAACTCACATCTTACAAATATATTATAATGTTTAAACATTCAAGACAAATCCCCTTTGAAATCTTTGTGTCTATGATTTAATCATTTTTTAATTACAATGTACATTAGTGTTGTCTGTAACGCCGATGATCTGGCAAGTTTTGTCTCTCTGCTGAATCATTGATGTTTATAGACAGAAACAGCTTTGAACAACCAGTTTGAACAGAGAGAGAGAAGGTTCTGTTAAGACACAAACACGGCGGCCACGTGAGACTATCTATCACGCCACCGGTGCGGCGAGTGGTATCTACGCGAATGTTTTATGGGCCCTACATGGTCACGCCGGGGACGCACACATCACGTGAAAAAGGAAACCTCCAAATGTCAGCGAAAACGGTTCCGTGGCATTTCCGTGAATTAAATCACGTTCCGTGGGTAAACGTTAGTCCTCGCACGTGGTAATGGGCCTCTAGGTGTAATAAATTGGTAAAAATATATGCTCACACGTGCTAGGTCCGGAGGATACGCGTGACATCATGTTGTGGCGGTTTCGTAAATAAATGGTCAAACCAAGGGTAAATTGGGTAGTCTTTCGCTATTAGTTGTAATGAAAGTATTAACCATTTCTTCTCTGGCACGAGAAAAAGCTTCCCTTCCTTCATCTTCTTCTCTTACACAAAGTCTAGTTTACAGAACATCCTGGCTTGATCTGCTCCGTTCAGCTTAATTAAGCTCAAAACACAGAGGAAAGTGATGACGTCAGGGACGAGGATGCCGACGTGGAGGGAGAGAGAGAACAACAAGAGGAGAGAGAGACGTCGTAGAGCTATCGCAGCGAAGATCTTCACTGGCTTGCGAATGTACGGTAACTACGAGCTTCCTAAGCATTGTGACAACAACGAAGTGCTTAAAGCACTTTGCAACGAAGCTGGTTGGATCGTCGAACAAGATGGCACTACTTACCGCAAGGTTCGATCTCTCTCTCTCTCTCTCTCGCTATTTTTGGATCTTACTTACTACTTTTGTCGGAAACATCATAAAACTAACATGCGCCGGAGCTTCTTGGACCTGATCGGCGTATGTTAGCGTTAGTCAAACGTTTTTAATAAAGAAGATTCTCTATATATTTCAGTACTGTATGATTTCACTTTGAGTCTCCAGGTCGGACTAGTCTACTACTTTCACATGATACCTAGAAATAGAGTAGCATAGATCTCTAGGGAAAACTGTTACTTATAAAAATGTAAATTGCACAAAGTTCAAAGTGTACGTTTTTTGATCTGTAGATCATTTTTGAAAAGCATGTGTGTACTTTTGCTTTACTGTCTCTCTCTCAAGTCTCGAGAACTGAGTCCAATGATAATCTGTCGGCTCTTGTATCCTTTGACTCGATCGATTCAAAGAAGCACTGAGTTTTTTTTTTTTTTTTTAATGTGTTAAACTAACTTAAACCTAGCTAACTTGGAATGCAAGTAACTTGTTGTTAATACATTCAACCAAGTACATTTATTCTATAATATTTTTTTTTGATTAGTTATATATGTGTGAGATTTTATAATATTTTTTTTTATTAGCTATATATGTGTGACTGAGTTTTTTTTTTAAATGTGTGAAACTAACTTAGACCTAGCTAACTTGGAATGCAAGTAACTTGTTGTTAATACATTCAACCAAGTAAATTTATTTTATAATTTTTTCTTTATCAGCTATATATGTGTGACTGATTTTTTTTTTTTTGGGTTTAATGTGAGGACTTAGAACCTAGCTAACTTGGAAAGCAAGTAATTTGTTCTTAATACATCCAATAATTTTTTGGGTTTGATATGTGTGACCTAATTTTTCAGGGGAGTAGTAGACCAGTAGAGCGTATGGAGATTAATTCAGCAACGACGAGTCAATGTGCTTCTTACATTCCTAGTCCAGCCTCATCCAACTTCATGAGCCCTGGAGATGGACAATCACTCATCCCATGGCTAAAACATCTCTCAACAACCTCATCGAGTCTCCCTAATAATTACCTCTACATCCCTGGAGGCTCTATAAGCGCTCCTGTAACCCCTCCTTTAAGCTCTCCAACATCTCGTACCCCTGATCATAATTGGCAACAACAAATCAACAACTCTTTCTTTGTTTCCTCAACACCTCCTAGTCCCACTAGGCAGCAGCAGACCGTTCCTGACTCTGAATGGTTCTCAGGGATTCAACTAGCACAAAGCGTTCCAGCTTCACCAACGTTTAGTCTTGTTTCAAGAAACCCTTTTGGGTTTAAAGAAGATCAGTTGGCATCTGGTGGGTCGAGGATGTGGACGCCAAGTCAAAGCGGGACTTGCTCACCGGCGCCTATTCAGACAGGAGATGTTCCAATGTCTGAAGCTGTTGCTCCTCCTCCTCCTCTTCCAGAGTTTGCGTTTGGGAGGAGTAACACAGAAGGGTTAGTGAAGGCTTGGGAAGGAGAGAGGATACATGAAGAGAGTGGTTGTGATGATCTTGAGCTCACTCTTGGAAACTCAAGCACTAGGTAATTGGAAAAACCGGTTCAACCAAACCAAATCTCATATGTCGTTTTAATTTTATTTTCTTAAGGCTCAAACACAGCTTTTAAAATATTCGTTTATTTGTAACCAGCTAACCAATCTTAAACCCGGTTTGTATGGTTCTAATCAGATTATGTTGTTTACATTTTTCGGGTTTATGTTAACAGTTACTGACTCACAAATCACGTTATTGTTTCATATCATTATTAGTCAACAATGACCGCTTCAACACGACAAAATAGGGTTTCTGAACTGACAGAGGAGAGCCTCTGTTTTATAACGGCTACAGATTTCATTTTCTGACATATGGACTTGCTTTTCTTTTGCTTGATAAGACTTTTGTAAATACACATGGAATATGTGGATGACGAAAGTGTGTATATTTGAGCTATAATTAATTCACGTACGTTGAACTGAGTGATGGCATCATATGCTATCTAATTTGATACGAATTTTACCTAAGAGATTTGATAATTCCAGTTTGGAATTATCTTTGCCGACTTGAGATCAACTTTCAGTTTTAATAAATTTAGTTCAATCAATATTTTGTTCATTAAAATATAAAAAAACTGTCATATGAAATAGTTTCACGATTTCTTAAATAGAAAACCTAGACAAAAACCCTAATTTTCGTCACACAAAAATACGAAAAATGGATATAGTATTAAAGCTCGAGCATAAGAGCATTTTCTTTCTTGTTGGAGGTCGAATAAAAACGTGAGTTTTGGAGGTTTAAGTGTGGTTCCAGAAATGTATTTTGTGATATTTAAAACAAATGTTTATTATATATAGGTACCAAGATATATATGGCCATGCAAGACAACCGGAGGAAGCACAAAACATCTCTTGACAACTTCCAAAGAATGCTTTTAAATTAGCCACGATAAAGCAAAATACTTATTTGACTCAATTTCAACACTCCAATGTAATAATAAACAATTAAAGAAGCAACAAATAGTTCATATTCAAGACAAATTCACATGTCCATTGGTGATGACTATCTATGAGGATCATCTATCACACAACAATTTGGCATGAGCTGGAGAGTCTCGGAAATTTAAGGAGTTCTCTGAAGATGTCAGATTCTTCTTTCTTTGGGGCATCATCATCCAAGCTTAATGTTAACATGTGGACAGATTCTCGTTTCTTTAGGTAATCATGAAGGCTTAATGATAGTTTCTTGAGGTTTGGTGAGTGCTCGAGTAAGTAACCCACTAGTGACATCTCCAACGCTTCTCCGTACAATGGCCTCTCTATGTCAACATACTCTAGAGATGATAACAGACCCCAAGGCCTGGCAATAACAGTAAGTTCAACCAGATGGTAATTTTCACTAGTTCCCTGCACGTACAATACAGCCGAGGCACAAGTTTAAGAATCATTAGATACTCTCACCTTTCTTTTAAGCTATATATCAAGTTCATGAATTTGTTAGATAATCCTCACCAGGACAAGAGTTTTTAGATTCGGACAGAGTTCAAGAAAGACTGGCAACATCTCCCACATGTAGCTGTCGAACCTGACATCCAAGGTATATAGGTTACGAAACACCGGTAGTTGTACATATCTTGAGTAATCATAAATGACCTACAAGAACAACACCAACAAAAACTTATTAATTAGTGTTAATAAATGAAGTATTACATCGGCAATTGGAGAATAATTAACTAACGCCCTCTCGAACTGATCCATGTTTTTCAAAAAGTTATATTTTTTTGAGAATTTTTTTTTGTTCGTACAACTACTGGTAAGATCAGTGTATTTTTTGTTTGATAATAAGAATACATTGTAAATTTCAAAAAAAAATATTGTGTTAATAACAGAAAATAATATATCTATAGTTAAAATTTAAGATTTTTAAATATATGTGAAAATTCAAAACATACATTTTATTTGAAACGGGAGAAATATATATTTGATTTAAATTTGGAAATCAAGAAAAATTTAATATTCCAACAACCACTTAAAAGTTAAAACAAACACATATATATATACTAGGGGAAGCCCGCGCTACGCGCGGGATATGGTCATTGCGGGTCATATAATAATACTTTTCTATAATATTTTGTCATTTGAGATAAACAAATTTCATTATTTACTTGAATTAATTGGTTTTTAAAATGTTTGACTTCGAGTAATTACGACAACTATATATTTGTTAATTGTGTATTACTTCAATTGTGATTTATAACGAATGACAGTTTTGGTGCCCTATTATAAGTGTTGTACCTGTAATTGTGTAGTGACGTTGACATACTTCCACTCTGTTATAATATAATTCTGTTGGCTGAGAAATATATAATATTTATGTTTGTGAAGAGTATCACAACCCGTTTTTTATTATATATATTTTTAGTGACTGAGTTTTCCTAATCTGAAGCAAATTTTATGGATTTTTTTTTTATTCTTTGCGAACGATGTTGTTTGGATGATGTGACATGGTGCGTTTTGTAATAACAATCCGGTTGTAAATGTTTATTTTAAGATGTGATGATCGATCACAAAGATTGTGCATTTTTATTTGTGTTTTTCTTTTTTTGGTTATTTTTTTTATTGAATGTTCGAATGGTGTGGGCGTTCATAACGAACGGGCCTGTGTTGTGTAAATTGTTGTTGGGCTGTTATTAATTTGTTTTCTAAGTATAGCTGAGTAATGGACGTTTTGCATAGGGTTTAATATATGGAAGACTTAAAAGTATAGCCTTTGTTATTTTTATGTTTTTGGGTTTCGGTTTTTTGAGCGCAGATCAGTCGGTTATTAGCCGCTTGTCAGAAGCTTGAGGAACTTCTGGACTTGTTTGTAGTAAAAACAAACGGTGCACATATCCCTAGATATTGGAATGGAGACATCCTTTTAGCTCCTTAGTGTGTAAATATTAATATTAATGGTATGTATTAATTGAATTAAATGGTATTTTGAGCATGCCTGTTTTACGTTATTGTCAGTCAAGGAGATTTTTTTTTTGTCTTCTCCAGTTGCTTGTGGTGTAAGTTAGGCTAATATGTAATTCATGACAATGTTTTTTTTTCCGTCACCATTTTAAATCTCATAGCTATGTACATAGTAGTGGTTATCACTGTCATGTTCATATAGTTGTGGAATACATGAATTTTTTTCAAGAGGTATGTATATCGATTTGGTTATAACTGATAATAAGGTGGATTGGTATACGAATTGCTTTGGGCTATGAAGGTTTGTAAATCATAATAAATGTTTATGCGACGGCGTATATCTGTATAAATTTTAAGACGTATAGAAATGTATTTAATTTAATATTTAAAAAAAAAAATTGGAATGGGTAATGGCAACTATAGTGTTGGTTGGAATGAATACGATAGCTATTTTTATTATATAATGACTTAAGTAACGCAGAAAATCATATGTTTTTCATTAAAACCAAAATATATTGCCTGATGAAGAATAATAAAGTCGGAAATGGCTAGAAATAGTTTCATAGACTTTTTGTTTTTTTAGAAAATCATGGCATATAAATCCTTACAATTCCAAGACGTACGCCAATTAAAAATGTGATGAGTGTATCATACGTTCCGTGACTCGAAAGGAATCCTTCCCGTTTCTTTATTCAAACATCATCTCACCGTTAAAGTAAACCTTGAGAGGGAAGGATACCTGTTTGTTCACTGGAATCATTGGTGCTGGTCAGTGGTGTAAGCGCAAATAGTGTAAACCTGGTATGTATACGTATACTAATTTTTCACTGCTTACCTGAGTTACACGGAGGTCCCTGAATATCTCCTTGTATACGATATTAGTCACGCCACCTTCACCGTCTAGCTCTTAAGTAATCCTTCTTCCAGTAGTTATTAAGGAAGTCCAGATAAGTTGCATCTGCCAATGCTTGGTGTGGGTATTCAGTCTTTGATATCAAGAATTGTTTGTCAGCTACTATCTCATCACCTTCCTCATGTTTCCTTATAGACGAAGCGTGAGTCTCAGCTTCCCCATCACCTACTTTCAGAAATCCATTGAGTGAATGCTCTGTATTTCTGTCTGAGGCGCATGTTTGTAGTGAGAGTGTAGACTTTAGAAATTTCCAGAGGTAGAACTTGCTAATGGATGCTAGAATAGTGTCAGTACGTATCGTCGTGGACGAATGGGCTGGTTTGCGTTAGCCTGTGTAAGATATATAAGATTTAGACACGGACGGTGGTTATCGTCATAAAGAGGACTGGTCAGAGAAGATGTTCCTGCAACAGAGGAAGATCAATGGTAGTAATCAGTTTAGTCAAATTTTGGTTTGTGTAGATTTACAAACTTGTATACATCACGGGGAACGATACCTGATACGAAACGCGGCCTTCCACTCTTGCGTTTTTCAACTTGTGCCATGTTAGCTAAGACATAGAACAAATGAGTTACTATATGAAATCTCTGATAATATAAATAAAAGGTAGATAATAGCAAACCTTTGGGGATTGAATATCTCTGTTTTGTCGTTCGTTTGAGCATCCTCGCTTCTCGAGAAGTCCAGCCTGAAACTAATGCAATTTGGGACGTTAAAAACATGTACAGGACTGTAAAAGTTGGGATGGTTAAAAATTGATTAGGTTTACCTTATAACATAACGTTCCGGTTTCCCTTAGCCTTTTTCTTCTATTATTTAAAACCAATTCAGGAAGAAGGGAAAAAACTTCGTTTGCTCTACTAAAAAACAGAGCCACTATAGCTCTTGGGACTCTTCCTCGTCACAGGCTGAATCGACATCATCACCAAATCATATGCTGCTCCACGCCAAATATAGCTCCTCCTATATCGGGAATTGCCAGAAAATATCTTCGTCCGTCACCACCGGTCTATAAGTTTCGAGTACAACCTCCACTAATGATCTTATTTTTGGATGAGATCTTGTGAAGAAGCATCATTGATTGAACTCTTAACATTGAAATTCCCTGGCATCTGGGAATCAATTATATTATCAATGTTAGTAGAAACGTATGGAAAATCTCTATTTAACTCACTGAAATAAAGAGTAAGGTGATCTGTAATGTCTCAACGCCATTAAATTATATATGATATAATACCATAAAACACCAACCGCCAGAAGTGTTATCACTGTAAGATGATTGTAACTTTGCATGCTCCACCTCTGCAATAACCAAGGTTGTTTCTTCACCCAAATAAGGTAACACCAAGCTGACAAATCTAGAGCCAAAAAAATCCAAACGAAAGCAAGAAAACTACCTTAGAGAGAGAAACGTGGCAAGCTCTTGTTTTCCTATTATCTAAATTTCCACGCCAAGGAGTGTAGAAAGTGACCTGAACTGGATCATCCAAAAACAAACCATGTTACTTAAGAGATAGACTACTTACGATGCAAGAAACGCAATGAGAATGCAATTTATAGTATTATTTTAACAGTGAAGCTTCTTCCACATGCCACTCTTTTCTTCCCTACACGATTGATTCTCATATGATCGATTTCTCCTCCACTGATGGATCATAAGCATTTCAAGAAGCAGAGCAACCATCAACTCTTCATAATCAAGAAGATTGTAAACGCAAGGTTGAAGAGAAATGGTACCATTAAGAAGACGTGTGAAGATGCGGTACGATTCAGTTCAACTTCAGCTTTCAGAGACATAAGCAGAACCTGATACATTTTAAAATCATAAAGATATTTATCTTTATGCTGCATTCAAACAAAGTTTTGTCGGAAAGTTGTCCATTTACTTACTGTTTTTTGATGGTTGCATTGAATCCTTCAGCACCTACTCTTTGGACTTCTGACCTAATTTTCCATCGAACCAAAAGAACTCTATTCCTGTTCTGCGCAAAGGAATCTCCAGATGATCCAAAAACAAAATATATTGACTTAAAGACAATGCTTTTCTCCCAGTACGGCGGTACCAGACATCTTGATATTCTCTAAACATTTGGGCAGCTCTGAAACTGTGAAGACTCTTTAAATTTCTTTACAATATCAACACAGAATAGCCACTCCGTTGGACATGAATGAGATTTGTTTTCTTCAGTAATATCCTGCAGATTGTTTAAGACTATCATACAATAATCTATTTTTTATTATAACTAAAACATTGGTGAATACTAAATCTACTCAAGCTCAAATCTTACATATAAGATTTGACTCAAATGGTATAAGATTTGTAAATCTTAAAGGAAAAATGTTGGGTTTGTTTTTCTAAAATCGCCGGAGCTACCTTGGCGTCATGTAGAAGCATATCAACGCCCATAACGATTTTAGAAGAAATCCAGACGAATCTGTAACATGAGAACGTTTCGATTGATGGAGATAAGATCAGACGACGCGGTCGAAATCCTACGAACAGCTTCATCAACTCTCAAATGGCGGAAAACAAATAGCCTAGATGAACCCTAATTTACCATTAGACGCGTTAGAAGATAATTAGTGCTGGTTCATTCTGCCTAGCCAGAAGCCCACAAAATTAACGTAGCCCATAAGAATCTCTGATTTCCTTCAATGAAACGCAGCGTCTTGTAAAACTGGACACGTGGCAAGCTATTAAAACGTGAATTTCTGACGTGGCTCCTTTAGAAGAGGGAAACATTTCTTTATAGTATAAGATATATATATATATATATATATATATATTTATATATAGGTACCTCGAGAGTAGTTGAGGAGATGCACATATCCTTGACCTTAGAGATCCCGACGAGAAAATCACGAACCATCTCTCTCTTTTGTACTTCATTTGCAACTTGTAGCCGCCTTTCAGTAGGTAAGTTAAACACAGAATCTATATTAGCTTCGACAAGGGAAGGCTGGTTCTTTATAATGAAACTCGATGTTCCATAATCACTGATCATCAGATACTTAAGCATGGGAGCATCAATTTCAACTATACGATCTTCCTCGTCATCATCATCTTTCTCCCAATAATGCGTGAATCTCAAAAGAGACTGGGAATGCACACGTAAAATGGGTATTCCATCATCAAAAATTCTATCAATACGAACGGTTTCAAGAACTGGGCATTGTGAGATTAACTTCTCTAATGCCCATTCGTTGGTATAATAAACAATGATTAAAACAATATCTTTGAGAGAAGGTAATGAAACACGCTCGGGATTAGGTAAGCTCATTCCCTTGAGCCTTAGGGACACCAAGCTACTACAAGTGTAAACCGTATTCATCATGGGAGCCCAAAAAGATAAATTGTCGGAAACATCGAGATGTTCAACTTTAAGCTTAGCAGCAGTGTCGACCCAGCGATTGACAATACCATATTCTTCAACGTAAAAAGAATCGTACGCCACCTTAAACCGATGTATGGACGAACCGCGGTTGCGTTCAAGAAAGTTATCGACAAAACTCCTGAATTCATCAGGTGTTTTGAAACCCTCGGTGTCCAAATCCAGACCAGGTACATCTTTCCAGAGAGTTTTCCATCTGGTAGATAACACACTTGTCTTGACCACATCTTTTGTAGGAAGATTTAAGAGCACTTTTAATATCAAGCAATCTGGCAAATTGCTTAGCCGATCAACTTCACTTGGTGGGTTGGTGGAACGAGCACGTTTCACTCTAGCTGCATCCATGAACGTAAACATCGAATCAAAAGGAGAGGAGAATAAGTAAGGGCTTCTAAAGATTGGCTCTAGAGGTGAGATAGGTTGTGTTGGATTTTTATCTCTACATGAAATTTCTTTACCAAAGCACACACATATATACTAGTGACTGATTAGTTCTTCCCACGCAATTTTGTATTTTTTGCGGTTCAAAATCTAGTATAATACTCTTTTCACTTTTAAAATTAAGTTCCATTTCTAAAAGGTAACCTATAAAAAAAAATTCTTTTGCTTTTATAAATATGTATCTGTTTTTATACAATATTTGTTTCCAATAATTAGTCAAGAATGCATACAAATCTAAAATGTCTATTTTCACATGACAAAAATCTAGAAAACTACTTTATTTATATTTTATAAGGTAAATGTTCTCAATTTTTTTATATAAAAGATGTTTGCTCACACAAGCATATTTTTATAGAAAAAATTAAAATATCTCTAGAGTTTAAACCAATATTAATTTAATAAAATTAATGATTTTCACTAGATAACGTAAATTTTTTTATAAAAATATGCATGTATGAGCAAACATCTTTTATATAAAAAATTGAGAAAATTTACCTTATAAAATATAAATAAAGTAGTTTTCTACATTTTTGTCTTGTGAAAATAGACATTTTAGATTTGTATGCATTTTGTATGCATTCTTAACTAATTATTGGAAACAAATATTGAATTTTAAGAAACTGTTTATTTAGAATAATTAAATTTCTTAAATACCATAACTGAGATTCTTAGAAAATTGTTTAGTTGTAAATTACATATTTATACTAAAACTTTGATTTGTTTCTTAATATGTGTATATGAGATATACATATGAGTCACATTACTATATTTAGAATATATGATTAATTTTTACTTGATATTTGATTGATTTTTACTTAATATGTATATATGAGATATGTAAATTTTCCGACGCGAGTTCTAAGAGAAACCTCATAGTTTATATTCTCTACAATATTGCCTACGAATATGAATTAGGTCAACACAAAGCTATAACGTATTTTATGTTAACCTCTATAAATTAATAATATTAATATTAAAATATTTTATTATTTTATGAAGTTTTTTTCTCTCCATAATTTATAAAGTTATTTATCCAAAAGTCTCACTTTACATTTTTATATTTCTAGAAATAATTTTCTACTATTAAAAATATATATATTATTTTGGTGTACATACATTAATTTTTTGTTTGAATTTTGACGTTTATATTGGTGTTATCATATTATCTGATGTATATAAAATATGTTTCATAAAATTTAAATGTGAATTTAGATACATTTTTACTAAATCTCAAAAATTAAATTAAATATTAAGAAAATATTATAATGATAAGAATAATTCCATTACAGATATAAAATAAAAAATATAATGAATTATTGGATTTTTTGTACTTCTATAAAATATATATACATATATGGTATTAATATATAGTTTTAATGGGACCCTTTTTGTTTCAACAATATTTTTCAAAAATATATTATTTAATCATATGTTTTCTGATTTTTTTTTTTAAAAATACATTATTTTACTATTATATACTTGGGAGTGGACATGTTTTTATTTAAAATATTTATAATATATAGAGTTCCTATCTATATATTACTTTACACTGTTAGATTCATAATTGGCTGCGGGTATTTGATCGTGTAAGTTTCTTTGTCTTTTTCATTTTAACTACACTGTTGGGCTTATAATGGGCTGTAAGATTTTGTATAGCAAATTTCTTAGTATTTTTTCGTTTTAGTCCCCAAATTTATAGTTTTGTTCATCTCTTCTCTCCTCCTATGTTTTCTCATATTATTAATGTTGGCAAAAGGAATCACTAAGCCATGTCTCGACAACTTCCAAAGCATGTCTCTAGACACAATGGAGTGATACTGATTTGACCCAACAACCTGATTCTCTTACGAAGTTAAACACTTCAGTGTCATCATAAAGACAAACAAATAATTCATATGTTAGCTAAGTACTCAAAGAAACTTGTATGCTCCATTGGTGATGATCATCAGAGAACAACAACTTGGCATGAGCTAGAGCGTCTTGGAATGGTAAGGAGTTCTTTGAGAATGTCAGATTCTTCTCTCTCTCTTGAACCATCCAAGAATAAGGTAAGTTTCTTGAGGATCGTCGAGTTCTCAAGCAAGTAACTCACTAGCTTCATCTCCATCACTTCCCCTTTCAATGGCCTTTCTATCTTAACATACTCTAGAGATGACAGGAAACACTGAGATTCCAACAATATATTAACTCCTTCCTTCTCCCGACCTCTAATAGATCCCTACAATTACAACACAATTCAAGAAATGATCTTCTCTTAACCATTTTGCATTTAGCAAGTAGATAATCCTCACCACGACAAGAGACTTAAGATTCGGACATCTCTCAAGAAAGACAGGCAACATCTCCCACCTGTATCCGTAGAACTCAACACGCAAGAACGTTAGGTTACGGAATAAAGGTAGTGCTTCACATCTTGAGTAATCATAAATGACCTACAACAACAACAACACACACAAAAAAAAAACAAAGTATAAGGAAAGAGTTTAATGAACAAATTCAAATAATGAACTCAACATAACTTACCTCAAGAGTACTGGAGGCAATGGTCATATCTTTAACGTTAGAGATCCCAACAAGAAAATCACGAATCACCTTCCTCTTTTGTACATCACTTGGATCGAAAATCTTATCATAATTAAAGCTAAACACAGTATCAATATCCGCTTCAACAAGAGAATCTAAATTCTTGAGTACAAAACTACCAACAAGATGATCACCAACCCTCAAAAACTCAAGCTTAGGAGCATCAATCTCAACCACAAGCCCCTCATCCACATCATCAGAACAGTCGGAAAAATGAGAAAACCTCAACAAAGAATGAGACCGCACACGTAAAACCTGAACATCATCGCAAAAACTCCTCTCGATACCTAAACTCTCGAGAACAGGACATTGCGAGATAAGCCTCTCCAACGCCGTTTCATCAACAAACTTAGCTATAGTCAGATAAATAGACTTGAGAGAAGTCAAAGAAACTAGCGTTGGACTAGGTAAAGTCAATCCAGAGAGGTTTAAAGAGATTAAACTCTGACACGTGTAAAGCGTTGACGGTAACGGAAAATCCCAGCTTGCTAACGAGTCATCTATAACGTCGATGTGTTTGACTTTACGGTTAACGAGAGTGTTGATCCAACGGCTGAGATGATCTGTCTCACCATCGCAATCGTATTTTAATTTGAAAGTGTGTAAGCACGTGTTGAATTCGAGGAAGGTGTCGATGAATGTTGAGAACGTGGTGTAGTCTGGAAATTCGAAGAAGTTTGCTAAATCGAAAAAAGGAACGTGTTTCCAGAGGCTTCTCCATCTTGTGGATAGGATACTGGTTTTGACTACGTCTTTGGTGGGGAGATTCGAGAGGATCTGAGATAGCAAGCAATCTGGTAAGCTGCTTATCAAATCGAATTTGCTTGATCGTTTGAAACGGTGACGTTCTTCATCCATGAACGCAGATCAAGTTTAAGGGTTATGAAGATTGGGGATTGATGGAGATGATGAAGACGGGAGTGTCCACATTTCCCGGCGGCGGTTGAGTGTTTTCGGTTAGGATTTGAATCGTGGTGGGTCCCTTGGCAACACAATTCGATGATATTATTGGGCTTATAATGGGCCGAGACCATCTCTCATTGCTTACTCTACTTTTTACCTAAAAAAAATAGAATAATTCTATAACTAAATTAAATTTTACTCCAATGGTATTTTATTTTACAGTGGAAAAACAAAAATAAATAACTTATTTTATATATAGAGTAAAACTATTTTTTACTATATTATAGTGTAACAAATAGAATATTGTTGGAACATGTTTACTCTGAACTATATTTTAAAATGGAAAATGGAGGAGGATTGAAGTTACAATTAGCCCCTATGGATGTTCAATAAATAGCTAGATGGTGGTTTAACATTTTATATGAAATTAATTATTAAACCTAAACTGATTTTGTAAGAATAGTTGACAAAAATAAAATAGAAAACCTAGACCAAAAACTCTATTTTTTTTTAAAAACAAATGTATATTTATTACAGTTCTAGCATAACAGCATTTCCATTCTTAGATAACTTGACATCTAATTTTAGAGTCTCACACAATTGTTTGAGAGTCTTTCAAAAACAAAAGATTCTTCTTACTTTTTTCTTGTTTTTTCTTGATTTTTTTCTTGTTTTTCAGTTTTTTTATTCTTAATGAATTGAAATGTAATCAGAAGCTTGATGAGATATTATTCCCACTAATAAAAAGGTGATTTTTTTGTAGGTAAAAAGTGTGCTTCCAAAAATGCTTTCTGTGATTTTTAAAACAATTGTTTATTATATAGGTACCAATTGTTTTGTTTTATACAAAAGATAAATATTATATATAGCCATGCAAGACACAAAAGAAGGAAGCACAAAATCATATCAAATCTTTTGTTCAACCTTTGTGCAATCTCATCGCATCTCTCAAATCAGAAATTGTCATATCACTGGAAAATTACGCTTTACAAGACATCATGGATATGGAAAAAGCTAAGATTGATGTAGGAGAAGGAGAGGATTATCTATACATGGCGATGATTATCAATGCTTGGGGATTCGCAGTCAATCTTTCCATCTCTTCTCTCCTTCTGTTCAATGGCTACCGAACTCAACCGTGAAATGGATTTCATTGAGGCCGTATACACTTACAGATGCGGCTGTGAGACATGGCTCGTGGTCTACTCCAACGGCAGGGCGTATCTTCGTGTTTTAGCCGGCTTTGAGTACCCATTTTTGACGTCCATCTAGAATGAGCCAACGTCAGGATTCGGTCTACATGTTCATGCGGTTTTGTCTATCTAGATGTATGGATGAACCGCGGTGGTGTTCAAGATATTTATCGACAAAACTCACAAATGTTTCGTCTATATTGAAATCCTCAGTGTCCAAATCTAGACCAGGTACATCTTTCCAGAGAGTTGTCCATTTGATAGACAATACACTAGTCTTAACCACATCTTTTGTAGGAAGATTTAAGAGCACTTTGAATATGAAGCAATCTCGCAAACTGCTTAGCCGATCAACTTCACTCGGTGGGTTGGTGGAACGAGCACTACAAAAAATGATTGTTTTACATCATTTATTATATATATTTGCATTACTTATAAATGATGTTAAAAACTTTTGCATCATTTACTTAAATGACTCTGAAAATGGTGATGCAAATAATTTACATCATTTTATTAAGAATTGATGTAAAAAATACTAAATATTACATTAGTTTTTGTAAGTGATGTCAATGTGTATCAGTTGCAAGAAATGATATTAACATTTACTTCATTCTTTTGAAATGATATAAACATTGACATCAATTAAAACAATTGATTTTAACTATTTCTATCATTTATTAATAACTGATATAAAATTAATATCAAATTTAAAATATTTTTCGTAATTGTATTGTTTGTAATTATTAATTTAAAACTTATTTTTATTTTTAATTGCAAGTAATATAGATAATTTTATGAGAATAAATAAAATAACTTCAATAAAATATTTTTTCATTCAGTTACAATATGACGTATAAGAAAAAAAAGTAAAGAACAAGAAGATAAACACAAATCGCCATGAGAATTGCTTCAATATTAATAGAGATTTTTCTTCTATCCTCTCTTTCTCTATTCATATTTGCATTCTATCCGTTGGTAGTGTAGATCTGACTGATTCATAATGGAAGTTGACGAGATCCACAAAAGAATTATCCAGCAGTCGTGTTCCTGACTTGTACTCTTTTTAAAAAAAAAATTGAGTCCACATCGTAACTCAAGGTGTTACCAATCCTAACAAGTAATGATCATTTGCATAAACAAAAGGTATTAGAAATTAGAATGAGAAGAAGAGGGAAAAAATTATACTTTTCCAGAAATTTCCCATCAGATTCATCTAACTAGCAAATTTTAGTTTTCTTCAGAATCCTGCATAAGAAGAAACAAAATTGATCATTATGACTCTAAAAAGACGTTTGATCCTTGTTTAAAAAATTAAATATCAAATAGCTTAGAACAATAAACTGTAAACTGATAAAAGAAGTTTAAGAAAATAAGGGAGAGAGAAGAACCATGAATGAAGATCACGATAAAGAAGAAGATGCTTTGTTGAAGTTGAACAGGTATAAAAAAGATTCAGTTAAATTAAAGCCAGAAAACGAAATTAAAGCCAAAAAAATTAGTAACTACTTCCACAATCTCTGACTTTTTTAAGTTAAAAGATATTTTTAACCTATTGGTTTGTTTCATTTTCCTTTGTAATAGTTCTTTCTTTTTAGTAGATCGTAACGTATCATCTTTGTTAATTTATTTAATTTATACAGTTTATACAATTTTACATATATGAGTCTATTTTTATGTAGATTAATTTTTATACTAGTTCAAATGTTTTAAGTGATGCAAATTTTGATTAAATACCATCATTTATGAAATTGACTTTAAATAAAAATACAGTTACATGAACGTTTTATTAGTATCATTTTCTTAATTGATGTAAATTTTGTATCAGAATAATAAGGGATGTTAATCTAACACTACTAAAAGGTGGATATACTCAACATATAGCATGTCCACGTCTGCAAAAATAATTAGTCAGTAGAAACATGACATGTCAATAAAATAATCCACATCAGCAGCTTTAGCTTGACGTTTCTTCACGCGATTCGCCTTCTTCACCGTTTGTAATATGACTTCCCCTCTCTGAGCTCTCTCATTCTCTCTTCTCNATCTAACACTACTAAAAGGTGGATATACTCAACATATAGCATGTCCACGTCTGCAAAAATAATTAGTCAGTAGAAACATGACATGTCAATAAAATAATCCACATCAGCAGCTTTAGCTTGACGTTTCTTCACGCGATTCGCCTTCTTCACCGTTTGTAATATGACTTCCCCTCTCTGAGCTCTCTCATTCTCTCTTCTCCTTCCTCTCTCACTCTCACAAACAACAAAAAAGCACAACATCAACAGTCCATCTCCAATCTCCCTTCTCTCTCTCTACGAGATAATTTTTTATTTTGCTTTCTCACGCGACATCAAAATCAGCAAGAGGTAACGATCCTTGCGTTCGGCGTTCGTATATGCTTCTTCTCTGATTCATGGGTTTCGAGATCATTTGATTGCCTTTTCTGCAGATTCCTTTCCTCAGTCACTGTTATTCGTCGCTTTCTCGGAATCGCATGTAATTAGTGAGCCTCTTTGTCTCCGTTAGGAATCTAACTGTCTATTCGAGCTTTATGATGTACAAACCCTAATTTCGGAACCTCTGTGCACATCATATTAATTTCCCCAATAATTTCTAATTTTGCAGATCTTTGGAGTCTATTAAGAATTTTCTAGGGTTTCCGTCCCGAAAAATAGATTCGTGATCAGTAACGATTATGAAAGTAAGTGTTGTACTGTAC
>CAKOAT010090710.1:124806-246785 GCA_932364175.1 Eruca vesicaria subsp. sativa | reverse complement strand
TTTTTTTTTTTTTTTTTTTTTTTTTTTTTTTTTTTGAATGAATGTAAAATTTATTCAATCAAAACAGCATTACATCAAGTGCATCATAAGAGTTCAAAAGAACAGCTACAAAAAAAATAAAAAAACCAAAACTGCAAACCAGACCCCTTTTACTTAACCATGAACAAGTTAAGTGTTTAAGAAGGCACATGGAATTTTCCTCATTAAAACCTCATCAAAGTAAACCCAATTGGGACAAACCTTTGATGAGGAAAAAGAGTAAAAATTCCATGACCAGGGGAGAAAGAAAATAAAACAAAAACATGTGAAAAATCACCAAACCACAACCAAAACCGAATCTCCGAAAAAGAGCAGCCAAGAAAAACCAAGTCTATCAACTCCAGCAAGACTGCTCCAGAACCAACAGACTGGTAACTTCCAACAAAGAGATACCAACAAACTCCCCCCGCAAAAGCCGCCAAACAGGAGGACAGCCACGGGAACAATAGGAACAGCCAAACAAAGAGGCATCAAAACTCCCAGACCCCAACTGATGACTTCCAAAACGAAGAAACATCAGCCACTTCAGCAACAAAAAACTCAAACTGATGACTTCCAAACGAAGAGACATCAGTCACTCCAAACCACACAACCAAACAGCAAAAGACCTACAGGCCAAGAAAAAAGAGCTCCAGTAGCAATCGGTCAAACAAAAACACAATTGCCACAAACCATGACCTGCAAGAAGCTTCAGACATAACGATATATCAACCCATTAGAATAATAACACCGCATCACTAGGCTATTCACTAGGCTATGGCCCTTGCGCTCTCACCAAGACCCAAACTGATGACTTCCAACCGAAGAGACAGCAGCCACTCCAACAACAAAAACCCAGGCTGATGACTTCCAAACGAAGAGACATCAACCACTCCAGCCACACAACCAAAAAACAAGAGAACCCACAGGCCAAGAAAAGAAACTCCCGCAGACAACAAGATCAAGACAAAAGCTCCAGAAATACGGTCAATCCCTTGAGCCAAACCACACTCCTAAACCTTCATCCAAGTACTTTTGGCCCTTACCCTGAACTGCAAGAAGCTTCAGTCTTATTATTTTATCAACCCATTTAATTAACAACGCCGCATTCTTAGGCTGCTCACCATGTCTACGGCCATTTCGCTCTCTCCAAATACTATGTAAAAGCGCCTGAAAGGCGTAACGCAAGATAAAGATCTCAGTAGCTGAGAAATTAGAATTAGGCTGCGATATAATTTCTAAGATCACATTCCAGTCTACTGAGAAAAACTCCTTCATGATGCCTCCAATCAAAGCCTTCCAGATTTCCTCAGAATAACGACATTTGAAAAATAGATGCGGGCAAGTTTCATCATCAACATGGCATAAGACGCAGATTGTACTCATTGAAACATTCCATTTCAGCAATCTATCACAAGTTTGCAACCTATTTTTCACAGCAACCCAGAGCATAAAAGAAAATTTAGGAGTAGACTGAGGAAACCATACTCCCTTGTTCCACAAACACACAGGCTGAGCTTGTCTCAAACACATCCAAGTTTTCTTAGTGGAAAACTTTCTAGCAAACCGGTTCGTATCTTGTCGCCATAGAGGAATATCATCATTCTCATTATACCTATTTCGCAGCACTTCAATCTCTTCTTCAATCATATTAAGAATGGCTAATCTGTGCCTTTTCCTCCGATGGTGAAGAATCACATCCCCAACCAACGTATGTTCAGTAATGCCAAGACTAATGGTACCACGCCCATCAAGAAGATCATTGAGACAACCCAAAGAAGACCAAGTATCATACCAGAAGGAAGACTGCTTACCACTATGGACTTCCATCCGAATGTAAGACTTTGCAGTTTCCCGGAGCTTCAGAATTTTCTTCCACATCCAAGAACCAATACTAGTATTATACTTAACCGACCAGAAAGAACCTTTTCTTATGAGATAGCAATGAATCCATTTAACCCAAAGAGAAGAGTGAGTAGAGAATAACCTCCATATCAGTTTAAGACCAAGAACCTTGTTGACTTCCTTTAATGGCCGAATCCCTAACCCACCTTCTACCTTAGGTAAACAAATGTCTTTCCAGCAAACCTTTGCCTTATTGGAATTCAGCGCAGGCCCCGACCACATAAAAGCTGAACAAAGCCTCTCAATCTCCTTCAAACAACTTCCAGGAAGCCGAAAAGCCGACAACCAGAAGTTAGCCATACTAGTAATAACAGAATTGATGAGTTGAAGCCTACCACCATAAGACAAAAGTCTACCAGTCCAGGAGCTCATTCTTTTCCTTATTTTCTCAACCAAAGGTATATAATCATTGATTGTCATCCTTCTAGTCAAAAGAGGAAGGCCTAAATACCTAACAGGGAGCTTACCAGACGCAAAGGGGAATGTAGTACGAATCTCTCTCACTTGATTCTCATTCAAACCAGCAGTAAACAAAGTAGATTTCTCCAAGCTGATCTTGAGACCAGAAATAGCTGCAAAATCTTCAAAAATCTTCAGAACATTTTCAATAGACCTTTTAGTACCATCAGTGAAGACCAAAAGATCATCTGCAAAGCAAAGATGGGTAAGCAGAATATTCTGACACTTTGGATGGTAACCAATAAGCCTTCTAGCAGCAGCTTTGTCAAGCAAATGAGAAAGAACATTCATACAGATAACAAACAAATAAGGGGATAGTGCACACCCCTGCCTTAAGCCCCTTTTGCTCTGAAAAAAACCCGCAAGCTCACCATTAACTTGAACCGAGAATGAAGGTGTGCAGATACAAAGCTCAATCCAGTGAACAAACTCCTCAGGAATATTTAAAGCTCTTAAAGTATTCAACAGAAAAGGCCAGTGAACAGAGTCAAACGCTTTAGCAATGTCAATCTTCATTGCACAGCGAGGAGAAACATCCTCTTTGTGATAATCTTTCACAATTTCAGTGGCTAAAAGGAGATTCTCAACCAGAAGTCTATCCTTAATGAAAGCAGATTGGTTGAAGCTAATGCAACCGGGAAGAGTACCTTTGAGCCTGTTAGCAATGATCTTAGAGATCACTTTATACAACACATTGCAGCAGGAGATAGGCCTATAATCTCTCATCTCAGTAGCCTTCTCTTTCTTTGCCACCAAAGCTAAAATGGTAGAATTCAGACCTTTCGGGAGGAAACCTTTGGTGAAAAAAGAGAGCACTGCAATCGTGAAATCCTTGCCAATAATCCCCCAAGCAGCTTTAAAAAATTCTGCAGTAAAACCATCAGGCCCTGGAGACTTATTACTCGGCATCTTGAAAAGAACCTCTCTAATTTCATCTTCAGTAACCGGCTTAATCAAAAGAGCTCTTTCATTGCTAGAACACCGGAAAGGCAGAAATTGTTGAAGCTCTTCAACCTCAATACCTTGGACATCAGGAGATTCAAAGGTTAAGAAATCACTAAAAAATCTTTCAGCCTCAGCTTTTATATCCTCCTGAGAAGTGGCAATAACCCCTGATTCACAACGAATTTCCCTTATAGCATTTATAGACCCTCTGATCTTCACAGCATTGTGAAAAGCTTTGTTGTTACCATCCCCCAGCTGAAGCCAATGCAGCTTTGACCTTTGCTTTAACACTTTCTCTTCAATCATAGAGATCTTTTGCCATCTCGCTTCAATCTCCAATTCATCCTGAATATTAGTCAAAGAGGGATCATTCATTAGTCTCTCTTGTTGCTGGCATAGGTCAGAATAAGCCTCCTTGACTTTCATAGACAGTTTTCCCAACTTCTCCTTACTGAGTTTTCTAATCAGAGGTTTAATAGCTTTAAGAAGTTTGGAAAGACGAAAGAGAGCAGAAGTGGATTGAAAAAGAGGCTGGTGTTCCTTCCAATATCCTTCCACCAACTTAAGAAAATCCGGCATCTCCGCAACAACATTAACAAATTTAAATGGTCTTCTCTTACCCACAGCCTCAGTAGTTAAATGAAACCGACCTCTAAGATGATCCGAACAACCTCCTGCCTCAAAGACTCCATAAGCTCTATCCCACTTTTGCAACCAAACATCATTGACAAGAAACCGATCCAGCTTCTTACAAATAAGCCCCTCCTCACGCTTATTACACCAAGTGAACTTAGGGCCTTGACTACCAAGATCCACCAAATTACAATACTGAACAATGTAATCAAAATCACGCATTCCAGAACTAGTAAATCCCGAGTCTGGATAGCTTGAATGCTCCTTACCATCAAGAATCTCATTGAAATCTCCCATAATAATCCATTGTTTCCCTTTAAACATAGCAGCATCCTGATGATCCTTAATATCACTCCATAACTCCTTCCTATCATCCATTAAGTTTTCACCATACACAAAAGAACAAAAGAATTCCTCTGTTTCCCCCTCAAGCAACACCGAAACAGTAATGATTTGACTTGATTTGAATACAATAGTAAGACAAGTCCGAGAATCCCAAAGAACCCAAATTCTACCTTTGCTATTGTACTCATAGTTATTAATCCAAGACCAATCCTTGAACACCGAAGAAACAATACGATTAGCCTTATTCTCCTTCACTCTAGTTTCCAGTAAACAACCAAACTTCAAACTTTTATTATGAATCCAATCCCTAACCACACCATGTTTTGAACTTTTGTTGAAACCCCTTACATTCCAGAAAAAACCCGTCATTGAGAAGGTTTACGAGAGACACTCTTTCCATAGTACCCAGGCACATTTTTCTCAAAAAAGACCTTATGATTAGCTTTCGAAACTCTCGGAAGAGAAGGCCGAATGCTATTAACTATATCAGCTTTTGTAGCTGGTTTGCGCAGAACTTCCTTGCTAGTGACACATTGTGGTGGTGGTGGAGATTTCACCATGTCACAATATGTTGGAGATTTCCCAACAACATCACTGCCCGCAGAATCTCCAACAACACGCACCTTAGTTATGTCCTTGTTGGCTACACTCTTATCATCTACATCGACCTTAGTAGATTCGCTTTGCTCAATTACAGCAGTATCATTATTGCTCACAGATAATCCAGCCTCAGAATCTTTATTCACCTCAGTGATATCATTCCCAACTTCAAGAACATCCATATTACAACCTTCCATAAACTCCACCTTTTCAACAAGATCATCCACAGTGCTCTCAAGTAGTCCAACCTCAGAATCTTTATTCACCACAATGATATCATTTCCAACTTCAAGAACCTCCATATTACAACCTTCCATAAACTCCACCTTTTCAACAAGATCATCCTTAGTGCTCTCAAGTATTCCAACCTCAGAGTCTTTCTTCACCACAATGATATCAGTCCCAGCTTCAAGAATAGCCATATTAAGTTCCGTTTCCTCAACATTAATTTCTGTCGAATCTTTAATTTGAGCAATCACCAAATCCTGCTCCTTAACCATTTCACCATCATCATTTATATCATTAAGAATCAAGAATCTAGATGGTGTTACCAGTTTGGTTTGACCAGAAACAAGCTTTGGACTTCTTTTCTTACCTGAACTAGCATCCGTCCACCCTATTTGGCCCTCCTCAAGCTCATCATTTCTCACTTCAATCGACTGTTCTTCAGTACCCCCAAAAGTAGAAGGACCAATCTCAGAACTACGCACATCAACTATTTGTTTCCCCGCAGCTTTATCATTCGGAGCTAAGCTTCTCTGAATCTGTTCAGACATACCAACACCATCTTTCCCATTCATAACACAGGATTTCTCGACATGTCCCCACTTACTACAGGTTTGGCATCTTAGAGGAAGCCAAGGGTAAATAAACTCCACTAAAAACGATTTACCATTCTTTGTGAAATTTATCTTAGTAGGCAACTCCTTGGACAAGTCTGCATTCACAAACACCTTCGCAAGCTTGAAATTGGAGCAAGAAGCAGTTTCAGGGTGTAACCTTACCGGAAATCCTGCAGCACTTGAGATAAAGCTTAATCCTTCCCATGAGAACATATGCACAGGCACATTCTTAAGATGAACCCAAAGAGGGATAGATTGGACTTCCGGCTTCTCTTTTAATTCATCTGGAGTCCATTTAGTAACCACCAATGGAACATTACCTATATTCCACATTCCTCTACGCAGAATCCTTGATCTCATCAGTGGATTTGAGACTTTAAACTTCATTGTTGTAGAGTCTACTGCAAAAACTTCAACCCTTTGATAATTCTCACGCTGCGTCCAGATTTTGTTAACAATGGCATGAACTCTTGCAATATGCGGAGCAGTATCGAGAAATTTACCAATTAAGAAATCCTCCCAAAGATGATTAGCATTCACCAGAACTTCATCTGGAATCTCAACAACTTTTTGGCCTTCCATCACACTTATATCAACCACGTAATTCTTCAGAGCTTTCTTCTCCGTCGCGACCTCAACCCACGATGAACCTTTAACAGGAATCTCCGATCTTAATCCTTCACCTCCTTTCCTGTCAACCAAACCACTTTTCTCTCCGTTTGCCACTAACGTTTCCGCAGCTTCCACATCGGCTAGATCTTGATGCTTCATACTCGTGTCCCGCAGATCCCGGTCTTCCTTAATCCCCGGATGAGACTCAGGCGAGCCCGGCGGATCCGCCGTAATCATTGGTAAACCTTGATCGCCAATCGCACAATTTTTCGCCCTATTCAAAACGGAGTCGTTTCCCTGACCTTATTGTAATCATTGGGTAGAAACGGAGTCGTTTCTTTCTATCTAGTCGTTATTATACTTTATTCGCTTTGAAGATAACTTATTCAAAAAGATTGGCAGCGTCAAATTTAATCTAAATTTTTTCTCTCGTTAGCCTCACGCATTTCATGATTTCTCAATAATTGCGCGACTGCTTCTGACTGTGTTCTGCGACCGTTTTTTTCAACCCTGTTGATTATGTGCCAACGAATGAATGGAGCTCCGTTTTTTTCAGGAAAATAGATTTTTGGTGATGGTCATTCGTGATTTGTTGAATTTATGTGAGATTACTAAGGGAAAAGACAATAAAGCTGTCATTGCCAGCAACATTATGTAAGTTTGATCCTTCATATTCTGCTGAATAGAATCATGGGTTGCTGTACGTCTAACAAGTTGTATATCCTATTTTTCTCAATACCACACCGTATTTATGCAAACTTAACTGAAAGATATGGCCTCTATGTTCGGCTTTGGCATATTGCAGGTATGTCGTCGGCCAGTATCCAAGGTTCTTAAGGGCCCATTGGAAGTTTTTGAAAACAGTTGTGAATAAGCTGTTTGAATTCATGCATGAGACACATCCTGGTGTTCAGGTAGCGCCTCCAAACTTTTAATGTTCTGAGATACAGTTATCCAGTTGTAAATTCATATAGAAAGATGATGTACTCACTGTTAAAGTCCGGGATTAAGATTCTATAAGTTCTCGAGTATTATCATATCGGTGGTAAATGAATGCCCATCTTTTCAAGCTAGCATCCGTTTCTTTTATGGTCCAGGTGTTCTTGCATACAATTTGCATCTTTCTGATTAATGATGCCTAATAGTCATGTTTCCCTTTCAGGACATGGCCTGTGATACATTCTTGAAAATAGTTCAGAAGTGCAAGCGTAAATTTGTTATTGTCCAGGTTTGTATCGCTATGTTCAACTCACCTTTCTTATCCTTCCATTGTCTTCTGAGTGAGCGCCTAGTTATATAGTTCATTGTACTTCCAGGTTGGAGAGACTGAACCATTTGTATCTGAACTTCTGACTGGCCTTGCAACAACTGTTCAAGATCTTGAGCCTCATCAAATTCACTCATTTTATGAATCTGTAAGTTCTCCAGATGCGTTTTCAGATTGGCAGTCAGAGCTATTTCTCTGTTGAGATTTCATTGTTTCTCTCTCTCCAGGTTGGTAATATGATCCAAGCAGAATCAGATCCTCAGAAGAGAGATGAATATCTACAGAGATTGATGGCACTCCCAAACCAGGTATCTTGATTATCTAGTGGCTTCTTAACTTTCGTTTACATAGTTGGCTAAAGATGTCCCGTTTTATAATGTAGAAATGGGCAGAAATCATAGGACAGGCACGACAGAGTGTAGAATTCCTCAAGGATCCAGTTGTGATACGTACAGTGCTTAATATCCTGCAGGTCTGATTTTTCCCTACTGGTGTTTAGATAAATGTTTAATTGCAAGGTGTAACTGTTACCATGTTTTTTTCCCATGCAGACCAACACTAGTGCTGCTACTTCACTAGGAACGTACTTCTTATCCCAAATTTCCTTGATATTCTTGGATATGTTGAACGTTTACAGGTAAATCCATGATACATTATTATAGCTTTTAATAGTTATATTTCTCGTTTTTGTGTTATTTTAGTTGGTCGCTCATTTTATTTTTTCTCCATGGATGCACCAGAATGTACAGTGAGCTTGTGTCAACCAGCATCACTAGTGGGGGACCATATGCTTCCAAGACATCTTTTGTAAAACTCTTAAGGTTTGTTGTAGGCATCGGATACACACGGTTCTTGATACCACTATTTGACGAACTGTGATAACTATATATATTGTAATGCTTTGTTGTACAGGTCTGTCAAGAGGGAAACCCTTAAGCTGATAGAAACCTTTTTAGACAAAGCTGAAGACCAACCACACATAGGGAAACAGTTTGTGCCTCCAATGATGGAATCTGTGCTCTGTGACTATGCGAGGAATGTACCTGATGCTAGGGAATCAGAAGTTCTTTCACTATTTGCAACGATTATAAACAAGTATGTCCCGTGTTAGTAATTTAGCAAGTGTACCATCTGCTTGATTCTTGATTGTTTTCTTCCTAATCATCATATGCTATTGCTAGAAGATTGGATTTGGAACTTTACTTCCCCTGAAGCTGGGCATGATTTGTTCTTTCAGGTACAAGGCAACAATGTTAGATGACGTGCCAAACATATTTGAAGCTGTTTTCCAGTGTACGTTGGAGGTAATAAGATTATGGACCGTTTCTTTGTTGCCCACACTACAGCTGTTAACATAAACGAGGAAAACGTACATAGAGGTGATGTATGCTTTGTATACTATATTGACACTTTCCTTTGTTTCATCCTTTTGCAGATGATAACTAAGAACTTCGAAGATTATCCGGAACACCGCCTGAAGTTTTTCTCCTTACTCCGTGCTATTGCTACATTTTGCTTCCCTGCCTTGATAAAGTTGTCAAGTCAGGTTTGTGAATATTTTTTGCATATATATTTGCTAAGTCCTGACTCATCATTTGGATATCTTCCTTACTGTCTTGTCTTTTTTGCATCAGCAACTAAAGCTAGTGATGGATTCAATTATCTGGGCATTTAGACATACTGAGAGAAATATCGCTGAAACTGGGCTTAATCTTTTGCTTGAGATGCTGAAGAACTTTCAGGTTTGGTGTTTGGTTCCCTACTTTTCAGCTCTGTGGTTATGGCAGATATTATTATATCTTGGTCTAACATTTTACCTCTTTGATTATGACAGCAATCTGCGTTTTGTAATCAGTTCTTCCGGTCTTACTTTATACAAATCGAGCAAGAAATATTTGCTGTTTTAACTGATACCTTCCATAAGCCTGGCTTCAAGCTGCATGTGTTGGTGCTGCAGCATCTGTTTTGCCTGGTAAAACCGTCTTTTCTCTGCCATTTTATCTTACTGGGTAGGCTCTATAGTTTTACACGCGTAGACATTTGATTGACACTATAAATTATATAGGTTGAGAGCGGTGCTTTGACGGAACCTTTGTGGGATACTGCAACCGTACCTTACCCGTATCCGAACAATGCTGCCTTTGTTCGTGAATACACCATTAAGTTATTGAGCTCTTCCTTCCCCAACATGACTGCAACAGAGGTAAGTAAAAGCTCTTTTTTTGTTTTATTTGTTCAAGATTCCTTTTATTTCTCTCAAGTCTGATATTGAATACCAATAATCAATCATACAGGTCACACAATTTGTGAATGGACTTTACGAGTCAAGAAATGACCCGTCTGAATTCAAGAAAAACATTCGCGACTTCCTTGTGCAGTCGAAGGAATTCTCCGCTCAGGTTATTATTATTAACTTTTACTTTGAAGATGCCTTTCCTTCCACTTTGCTTTGAGACCTCAAAGTCCAATTTGGTTGAATATAAACTTTCAGGACAACAAAGATCTATACGCAGAGGAAGCAGCTGCGCAGAGAGAGCAAGAGCGTCAAAGAATGCTTTCGATTCCTGGTCTTGTTGCTCCTAATGAGATTCAAGACGAGATGGTGGACTCCTAAAGCAAAACAACAAGAAAGAAAGCTTTCCCGATTCCATACGTTTTGGACACAGTGAAGAGTTGAGGAGAATGACATTAGTTTCCCCTGAATGTATGTATCTCTGCTTCCTAATTCGACTTTGAGTATTGGAATAGCCAAAAAAAAAAAAAACAGAGATCTACGGGGGTAACATTAGTTTCTTGTTTGGTTAAAGTAGATTTGACCTTTTTCGAGTGTTTTTTGTTAAAGCGGTTTGTGTTTTAGGTGCAAGACATTGTTTCAACTCAGTTATTGTTACCATTAATACAAACGTGTTGCTTTTTTTTTTCATTCGCCCAAACCTCAAAACTAATTCAAAATGTTAACAACTGCATCCAACAATACTTTGAAATTCTCAACGGAGCTTCCATTCACAGAGACAGCTTGGTGTGCTTGCTCTCTGAGCTTCTTAGCATTGCTCTTCATCTTCTTGCCATCATCTTGAACCAAAACTTTATCCAAACACTTCTCCAACCCATCTTTCGTGAAGACTCCATCGATAATCGTCATTCCAATCTCCCAAACAACTTCAACTGCTCTTCCGTTGAGTCTCTGATCACCGAAAAACGGCCTGCAAATCATCGGTACACCTCCGGAAACACTCTCCAGCACGGAGTTCCATCCACAATGCGTCACAAAAACACCGGTTGCTTCGTGTTTCAGCAGCTCGACTTGTGGAACCCATGGAACCACTATCCCTTGCTCTCTTGTCCGCTCCAAAAAACCTTTGGGTAACTGAACCATGCTCTTCTCCTTAAGCGACCAAATAAACGGCACTTTGCTCGACTCCAACCCTTCCGCTATCGCCACAAGCTCTCCGGGAGGCGGCGTCATGACTGAGCCAAAGCTAACGTACGCTACAGAAGCAGTCCTCTGCTTCTTGATCCAAGCCAAGCAGCCGTGAGGATCTTCTTGCACTGATTGTGATGCAGATGTTGATGATAACAACGCGAGAGGACCAATGTTTAGGTAAAGTTTGAACTCCGACTTGAGGTTATTCGTCAGTGTATTATCTATCTCTTCAAATGAATTGATGAAAACCGCATTGGCACGAGGTAAAGCAAGACCCATTCGGTGCAACGTGTCTGAGAAAACAGAGTCTAAGTTCCCAAACACAACTCCTTCTGGTGTGTCTTTGACTCTTACCTTCTCCATCCCTGAGATAAACCCTAATGTCTCTTCCATACACCCATCTGTATAGATCATGAAGCAATCAAAATCATTACCACAAATATAATATATAATCCACTGCACATTCTTCAAAAACACAATTTTAGTAACCATTCCTTTTTTAACTAAATAACTTTCTTTAATGGATTAAAGACAAAAACACAAGTGGTAGTTTTTTATTTTAATTATTACCTTTCCCAAATATAATATGTAATCACTGGCAGATTCTTCAAAACCACAATTTTAGTAACCATTCCTCTTTTCACTAAATAACTAATTTTTCTTTAATGGATTAAAGACAAAAACATAAGTGGTAGTATTTTATTTTAATTATTACCTTTCACAAATATAATATATACTCACTTGCACATTCTTCAAACGCACAGTTTTAGAAACCATTCCTCTTTTAACTAAATAACTAATTTTTCTTTAAAGGATTAAAGACAAAAACACAACTGGTAAGTTTTTGTCTTTTTTATTACCGTTTATAGAGAAAAAGAAAAACACAAATGGTAGTTTGGTCTTTTTAATTACCTTTCTCACGTGCGGATTGTCTGATGAGATCTGTGTAGAGATGAACAGACAACGAGTTTGGTCCGGCTGTCCAAAACGCAACCCAAGTGGCCTTCATCTCCGCCGCCATATCCGACGCGAACCAAAAGAACGCATCAGTTAACAAACACGTCACTTTCTTACCGGCGTCATTCTCCGCCGACGAGATCGCTTTCCGGAAACTCTCCGGCGCCGCTACGAGAAAAAGCTCGATCGCCTCCTGTGGTCTCCCGGAGAACACGTAACCCTCCGGGACGCCGTCGGCGACGTCGTGGACTCGAATGTTCGACGGAAGATCTGATGAGGGGAAGAGTGAGGAGTTGGATTGAGAGGTGTTGAAGAAGGAGAAGAGTGTGGTGGGAGAAGCGGTGGCGAGACGGCGCGTGATGGAGAGGAGAGGAGCGGCGTGTGTGCCGAAGGGGAAAGCGAGAATGGCTACGTGGGAGTCTTTGGTTGGCTTGCAGATGTTGGCCATGTTGTGAGTACTTAAAATGAAGGAGACAATGGAGAGAAGAGAGACTTGTAATAAATAGAGAAAATGTAATGGTCGAGGATGAACCACCGAGCAAGTGAATATAAAGCTCGTGATGGTGGTTGGTTGGTACCACTCTCTCTCTCTCGTTGAATTTTCTTATGTTTGACGTAACAAAAAATATAGAGTTATTATTTGACATTTTTTTTGTTATTTCGAAATTGGTTAAAAGAACAAGATATTCATTTCCTTGTTAGTGTATTAATTTTGCAAAAAGGACATGTTTCTTTAGTTTGTACATATATATTTTTCATAAAAACTGTTATACTATTTTCTTTTAAGAGATTTGTTATCTATTTTTAGTAATAAATCGAATATTTTAAACCAGAAAAAGATAACTATCATTTCTAAAAAGGAAATGAAATGTCGGTAGCATGATCAGTACGTAGTTTTAATGTTGAGTTTCTCGATGATATGTTACTGCCCTCCATGATAAAAGAAATAGGAGTACGTAAGTACGAGTCATGATGTGGTGGTAGGTAAAATTCGTGGTTCACATATCACGTAAAGACTCTGATGATGATCAGAGTCTATATGTGTGTTTACGTAAAGAAACCCAAACCCTAATCTCATAATTTGTCGGAAAGCCGAATTAAATTAGGAATAAATAATATGATTTGGGCCGAAAGCCCACGTATTGTTGACTTTCTCCTCGTTTATAGGGGTCCCAGAAATAAATTTATCATAATATGGTCCACACGCGTTTTTTTTTATTTTGGTAGAAAATTTTAGAAACAATAAATGATTTATTTTCCGGATAACAGATCTGTCACTATAGTGATGACCTTAAGAAAGTGACAACTACTCCCTCTTAAAATAATAGCTTTTTTAAAAAATTGTTTCACAAAAATCAATTTTATATGTATCTTTACTAATTAGTTAATAACAAAATATAAATTTCAAAAATAATTAATTGAATTTATTAAACTAAACTATTGGAAAGTTGGAAACTGATAGATGTAAACATCAGTGCATTTTATGATAATTTTTTAATATATTTTGTTAATACATGTAAAACATCAAAAAGTATTTTTTTTTAAATGGATGCAATATAATTTAGAAGACATTTTTACTCTATTTATTCTAGTAATATAATTTTCTAAAAATAATGTATTTTTTTGTTCAGTAGCTCATTTGATTGCTGCGTTCACGACTGAATCTGATATCTAAAGAGTTGTAAACCATTTTAAGAATTATAATAATTTTATAATTTGGTGGTTAGGCGGTATAATAATTCGCTAAAATTTGGTGGACATTACAAATAATTTAATCCGGCTATGTCAATTGGTTTTGGGCGAATAGTTTACAACGATAGAGCAACAAATTAATCATTTTATAATAACGGTAAGGATGTCAAAGCTGCTGGATTCACTTCCGTTGTACCATTGTTTCAACTATTTCTGGTAAAAAAAAAAAACTATTTCTGGTACTATGCAAAGACCTGAGAAACCCAACCAAGCTAATCAGTACAATAACTTCAGTCTCATCTTAAACTCGAAAAAAACTCTTTACTCCTTGCAGGTATTCAGGCGGTAATCATGCAAAATCAGAATCTCTAAAAATACTTCTGTTGGGGGGGGATAAATGATCCTCTCATGGTGACACTAACTCAACTAGCTTTCATTGTATTTACAGTTGATGAAAATTTGTATCATCTCAAAACCTTCCCGTTGACTTACTAGTAGATTATACATTCCTCTGAAATCATGAATTTGTTTTGTTTATACAACCAACGTAACTTTTACTATACTTTTCACTCTCATAATATTTGTTTTTTGAGGATTCACAAAGGCAATTCATTTTAAAATATTTTTCGTCTGAATTTGAGAATCAATCCAAAAATCTACACAAGAAAACCTTCATAAAACTAATACAGTGAAAGAAAGAACCACGAATATCTCCTCGTAAAACAAACATTATATTCGAGGTCAGTTTCAAAAGCTGATCATGTTCACACACTTGTCTCTCAAACCATACCGTTCATGTCACCCGTGAATCTCCCTCCTCGGCAGCCATTGAATCCGATGATGGTTCTGCAGCATCTGGCGAAGACAAGTAAATTAACAACTCAAGACAATAATAGTAAACAAAACATGCCTAATGAAATAATAATAATACGAATATACTTAACTGGTTTCACTTGGCTTCTCACTCTCACTAGCTGTCGTCATTGTCTCTGATGGTTCATCGATAGTTTCCATGTCAATAGTCATTGCGTCATCAACATCTGCTTCCTCTACCTCTGTCATTATCTCATCCTTGTCGCCTCCCACCACTGCTTCAGTTCCATTTGGTGTCCAATTTGCTGCAGCAGTTTTTGCGTCTTCCGTTGCTGCGTTTGCATCCTCAGTGGTTTGTGATTGTGGGTCTGGACTGATGGATAACATAGAAGTAACCAACAGATTCTGCAAAGAATCGGAAACAAAAAAAATGAACGAGGAAATGTTTATATCAAGTATAAAATCACAAAGGTAATGACTTCATATATGTACCTTTTCTAAAGCAAGAGCAAGCTTTGAGAGCTTTGGGTAGATACTCCTTGCAGCCAAAAGGATCTGTTGAACACAAACAAAACAACAAGCTTTGTGGTTATAACCTTCTAAAACAAATAAAAGAGGAGTTTTATGACACTACACACTAGCATGCATATTTTGACAATTACAACTGTTACAGATGGCTAATATATGTCTCCTGGTCTAGTTAGACGAGTATAAATTTTTAAACAGAGTATATCACAAAATTTGAGTTGGTTTAGGAATTGAAAAGTAAACAGAATGAAGATATGGAGTCAAGTAGACAACTGATTCTTTGTCTTATACACTGCCACGCAAGTGACTTTTTCATTAATCAAAGCGAGCTAATAAGAACATGACATCTCCACACTGACGTAAATCGCGATCAGCAAACGCATCTATTTACCTCACAGAGTCTCTGCAGTGTAAATGGAGGACCTTCGTCGAAACTAAGAAGGGCTGCAAACAAGACAAGAACAAAAAAAACAAAATTAAACATACTTCAAACTGTGAAACAAAAGGTTTCTGTAAAAAATAGAATACACAGAGTTGTAAAAACATATATAAATCTTGAGAGGGTCAAAACAACAAGAAACAGCTTAAGTAACTGGATAGCCAATCCACTGACACGTGTCTCAGCATATGTTTCCTACACTATACGATGACAAACCACTTCATTTTATTCACACATGTTACTTTCTTGATGCTTAGCAGAGCTTTGAGTGATAGGTAACTTTGAGAAAAAGAGGAGAAGTGGAGTTATAGATATTGACCTTCATCCAATCGACTAACCAGCTGTGAATATGTTTCGCCTAGGGCTTCCTTTTGTTGTTCGTCAGTCATCTTTGCCTCAGGATATTCTGACAGAACCTTTACAGTGCATCATATAGATATAGTAAGATAATGAAATCATCGGGATCAATGTTGAACGATGATATGTATTCTACGCACACTGCTAGTAAGTATACCTGAACATACCTTCTTCAACCACCACGACAGCATTCCCTTTAGTTTCTCCCAGTCCAGCCTGTAGTATTACAAGGTAAGAAGACAGTAGTCAACTAGATGAAGGTAAGCCAGACAGAGATGAAAAGCCAGCCACTCGTCAAATTCATATTAACTCTATACAACAATACAAACCCGGTAAAGGATAAGATAAGATGCCAGGTTTCAAGTAGAGAACAAACCATAGCTATTTAAAAAAAAAAAAAGTGGACATTTTACCAGAACTTTCCGGTGGATGCAACAGCTTCAAATGTTCCCTTCACTTCTTCCTCAGACATTTCTGCTTCCTGCACAGCCACTCTGCAACAACAACAAAGATCAACCTGCTATTTTAGCACACACTACGAAATTAGAACCACCAACAAGAAGGTATATATAGCCAGGGGGGAGTTTGCAACATAGAAACAAACGAAGTAAAATCTGAGGCTCACACTCAGAGATAGAGCCAACAATGGAATCATAACATAACGAAGATGTATGAAGCTAGAACTGGTAAGCTAGTCTTGCAACCTAGCAGCCTAAAGTGAACCAATCATAAACCTGAGTGTTAATCTTGCACTATCCTAACTAACACATACAACGGTTCAATTAGATCTAAACCTAGATATGGAGCCAAACATCAACGACGTAAAGGTGACTCGTCGATTCGATTCGAAACCAAACATATTTTTTTTCATATACACACACACACCTCAAGTACACTATATGAACTGGCATATACACACTTTGGGAGAAATAGTGATTGGAATCTCTGATTACGAGAGTAACGAACAAGAAGAGGATAGCAAAACGTAAGGATGGAGAGATAGAGATAGAGATAGAGCCAAACAAATGGAATCAATAGCATAATGAATGAAGCTCGAACTCGTGACCTCATCTTGCAACCTAAAGTGAACCAATCATTATCCTAACTATACATACAACGATTCAATTAGATCTAAACCTCGATCTGGAGCCAGACAGCAGAGACGTAGAGGTGACTCGTCGATTCGATTCGATTCTATACTCCATTAAATGAACTGGCATTATATACACTTAAGAGCGATTGGTTTGAGATAAATCAAGAGCACAAGCAAGTAAGCGAGAGTGATTCGAATCTTTGATTACGAGAGTAACGAACTACTAAAGCAAAACGTACGGATGCTCTGGACTTTGAGGAAGTAGGGCGTGATCCTGGCGTGGAGCTCCGTCGTCACTAGGAGGAGGGACGGAGGAAGTGTCTCGTGGAGTTTCATGTTCCGATGACGTCATCTCCATTTTTGGATCCCCTTCGAGACTGATGAGTGAGCAATCTCCGGATATTTTAGCCCTAAAATTCCTGAACGCCGATTAAAGAGATTTTTTTCAATTTTGACCCGACCCGACACCCCGTTAATCCTGATTATTAGCAGCAATGTAAATCACTAAATCTTACTTGTTAGTTAGATTAAACATGTTTTTTTTTATCAACAAATTAAACATGTTTAGATAAACATAAACCAAGTTGTGTATATAAATTAAGAAAAAAAAATTATATATTTTTATACAAAAAAAACATTATTTATCTAATTAACCATAATTCAGTCAATAAGAAAATAAATTACAAAATATAAAAAAACAGGGTGAGTTTTGCCTCTTTGTTTTTGAGGTTTGAACAAGAAAGCAGTCGTTTTTATACACATTTTTTAATTGCTAACTTTTATAATAGTTATAAGTTCATATTACTTTAGAAGGTTTTAAGTCTCTTATATGTTTGGAACGGCACTGCTAAATTAAAATGGATCATCTTTAAACTACTAAACAAAACATAAATTGTAATCAAATCAAGTAAATGTACACTATAAACTTACAGAAAGCGTGTTAAGAAAATGAATGGTTTTATATAAAGAGATCATTTCTTCTTTTTTTTTTTTTTTTTTTTTTTTTTTTTTTTTTTTTTTTTTTTGATAACTCAGGTGTCCGGGGCTTATTTAGAGACCCGACTATCCCCCGAAGGGGTCCTGAAGGCCAAACGGAAACCATGTTAAATCCGCTGTGGCCGGGGCTCGAACTCGTGATGGCGGGCACCTCAGCTGAGGTTCCTTTACCACTAGACCACGAGGCCCGGTTTCTTCTTCTTTTGTTTATCTTAGCGGACTTTCTCAGATGATTCTCTTTTAAAAATATTAGAATTCAATTACAACAAAGATCGTCCGACTGGATCTTTGAAGAAGGCCATGGATCATTTATACAATCCACGAACATGAAAGAAACATGGGTAAAATGTACAACTTTATGCATACATATACCACATATACTTGAAAGAGGTGTGGCACATACAACATGCTAAGTTAAATAGACTTTCTATACAAATACATATGGATGCTATCAGGTTTTATGGTTCAAGAGGTTACAATGTCGTATACAACTTAATTTTGAGATTATGAATTGCCATTGTTGATTTTTCTACCACACTTTCTTATAGCCTAATTACCTTTTCATAAGATAAATTCCTGTTTTCCATTTAATTTTTACTACCTAATAGAAATTTTTTTCTCTTTTTAGTATTATATTTTTCCAAAATAACAATTATGTTTTGCTTTTACTTAACTTTTTAATTTACCAATTATTTTTATTATTTTTAATAATGCCAAACACATTGCCATTTCAAGAGAGAATATGTGATGTTTTCCATTATTCTTCTGTTGCAATTCCTCTGCCTTTGTTCCACAATCTCACATTGTGCGAGCGATGGAGTGGTTCTCTCGTGGTTGTTTCTCAAATATTATGAAGATACGTAATTAGAAGAACCAAGAAAGTAATACTAAAGATCGTGATGTGATGATACGTGGATGTGTAACTGTATATCGGTTTATTTGTTTCTTATAATTTTTTTTACTTAAATTTGTAGAACCTAAAGCCTATGCTTTGAAAAGTAATTTTCGTGAAACGAATAATGCGACCGCTGTCTTTATCGTTGAGAAGTTGGAAACAAAGGGTCCGGTTGGTATCATTGTCGATGCTGATCCTGGTTTTTGCAATATTAAAAATGTAAGTGAAAGATGAAGTTTAATAGTAAAAAAAAAACCAGAAAATAATTTAAGTATTGCAAACTATTTCTATTGAAAATGTGGGAATCGTTTCATGAAGTTTTGCTTTTACGCAAGTCACCACGAGAAAAAAATTGTCCAAGACATGCACTTATCATTGTTGCCTATGGAAGCACGAAAGATGGAAAGCTCTTCTTTGTTTTGCAGAACCCTTGGGGAGTCACTTATCTTTGTTTTGCAGAACTCTGATTCGTATTGAAGGTTTCCGAAGCTGTCCACGTCCCACTCTGGTGGGTATAGACGGCGGTCCCTCTTCGCTGTGACACCGCTACTTTTCATGGTGATCATAGTCGTCAGAGAAACGAACTAACCCTAGAAGTTTGGTGGTCCCAAAGCAGGTGACAACGAAAAATGATGTCGGATATATTTACAGATATGACATTTATATATCCCTGCCCATTAAAGAGTAATTGGGCCCGTCCATAAAAATCAAGTCTCTAAAATCTTTTCTGTTTTTACGGCCCACACTAGTAAGTTTATGTAACAGTAAGTGGGCCCCTTACTGTTGCATTGATGTGTACAGTTTACCTATGTAAAAAGGACTGAACTTAGTTTTACTATTGACTTTGACCAAAATAAAAAGGTTTTACTATTGACTATTGATTGCTCAAGCTTCAGTATACAGAGTCAATCGTGCGTTAAGGAGAACGAATCTATTGAAACTGAACAAGTGAAAGAAAGTTAATACACAAGAAAATTATATCTGGCTTTTATAATGATGACAAGATGGAAGATCTTTACCAATTTTGTTCCTTAATTCGAATATTTTTTTTCAAACCAAAAGTATCATCTTCAAAGGAACACACATAGTTTCATAGTTTTCTGTTTGACATGACTACAACATAAGAAAAAGAAACGCATTTTTTGAATCACCAGACTACTCGGCAATCTGATTATTACCAGGCAACACCTGCAATGCTGTTCTGCTGTTACTGCCTTTAATAGAAAGCTCCTTCACCAACTTCACAAGTTGCCTGATGCTAATATCTTTCAAGTTCTCTTCATCGAACTCCACCTTCTTCTTAGGCTTCTTATCCTCAGCTTTGATCTCACTATTATCACTATTGTTAACAACAGTCACCATCATCTCCATGTTGTTCTCCTTGTTATTATTGTTATCGACACTGACTAGCTTCATGGCTGAGTTCTTTGATGGGGTTGTTGCTGCTGATTTGTTTGGTCTTGGATACTGAGAAGAGATTGATTCTGCTGCAAATGGAGATAGTGGAGCTGTTTTGACTTCAGCCTCTTCAAGCAGAAGAGAAGGAGGTGTTGGAGCAGTTACAGAACCTTCTGATTCAGATAGAATCATCTCTTCCTCAGCAATATCAGATCCATGTACGGCTTGGTTTGAGTCAGCCTCAGATATAGTGCCGTCAGAGTCAGCACCAGAATCATCTTCTTCAGGTTCAGTTTGGTATACCATTGTAGCTTCATCAAAAGTGTTGATTTTCACAGTCTCTGAATCAATCTCCTGAATCGCCTGTTCTGTCTCTTGGTGGTTGGATTGGTTTGAATCAGCTTCAGAGATAGTGCTGTCTGAGTCAACACCAGAATCATCTTCTTGTGGTTCAGTTTCTGAATCACCATCAGGTTGGTCGACCACTGTTTCTTCATGGAAAGTACTGATTTTCTCAGGCTCTGAGTCATTCTCCTGGATTGCTTGTTCTGTCTCAAGGTTTCCGACTTCCCCTAAACTCTCGACAGCTTGAATGCCATTCATCAACTCTGCCAAAGAAAATAAAGTTTGGTTTATAATATGTAAACAAGAAAAATGGTTAGAGCCCTTTATTTTGTTGCATACCTTTATTCTCATTGTTTGTCTCGGTGTTGGCATGTTCCAAGACAAGAATCTCATCAAGATCAACGCAATTCTCAAGATCTATAATCTTCTGATCGTTTTCCTTCTTCTCTGAACCTTCCTCACCAATAGTTTCATTAGCCTGCAATGTTTCTTCTTGTTTGTCTCCTTGGACTAAACTATTCTCTGATTCTGTGAAAGAAAATCACATGGCTTAGAAATGCAACACAAGAGAATAGCAGACAGCATTGTTGCCATGTTCAAAGACGGGAATCTCACCAAGATCAACAGAATTCTCAAGATCAATAATCTCCTGATCATTGTCATTCTTCTTCAAACCTTCCTCACAAATAGCTTCATTAGCCTGCAATGTTTCTTCTTGTTTGTCTCCTTGGACTAAACCATTCTCTGGTTCTGCGAGTGAAGGCCACTTAATTTAGAAATGCAAAACAAGAAATCAGCAGACAACAATGTTGGTATAAGAATGTTTGCATTACCTTTCTCAGCACTCATAACTTCCAAGGTCTCAGTGTTTTCAACAGATATCTCAAGACCTCCAGTTACATAATCGCTGTCATTCTCCAACATCTCCCATTCTTTCTCCATGGAAGCACTTAAATCTCTACCTGGGGCAACTTCAGCTCCCTCACTCCTCTCCTCTGAACCTGCACAATACCACAAAACGCATTATAGACCAACCAATCTACCTGATGCACAAGAATCATAAGAGATACAAGGCCTTGTATCTAACCATCTAGCTTCTTCTCCTGGACAGATACTTTTTGCTCTGTTTCTTTAGTCACCAAACTCAGATCAGCCATACATTTCTCCAACAGCCTTGTTGATCTCCTCGTGCTATACACAGACTGCACCAATTCACTCTTCTTACTCTCCTGAACTTTACTACTACCAGAAGCTGCTACTACCCCCTTTCTTGTACTTCGTGCCGCAGGAGTCTTAGCCACATTGACACTGTTGATCTTCTGTTCCTGAACAGCATTTTCTTGATCCATTTCTCCATCAAGAGACTTGCTCACCAAACGAGACTGAGTCTCAGCTTTCATCGCCGTCTTCCTTCGAGTTGTTCTAGCTGCAGTACTCGGCGGAAGCTTAGCTACACTGGTTGGAGACTGAAGAACATTGGAGTCGGCCTGGCTCATGTATTCATCAAGACCTTCAACCTATCAAATCCCCAAACAAATCACATAAACAAAGTCATTAGTGAGATCAAATCACATAATCTCTGTGCGTTAAACAAAACCACAAGCAATGAAACTAGTCTTATTAGATTCCGATCATTTACAATCTCAAAATCAAATAAAAATCGAGATCCAGAATCATCGAGAGAAAAATCTAAAGAGTAGTAGTTCATCGCTCCTATTCGATTTCGACTAACTAAACGATCCAATCACGATCTAAATCAGCTAAGAGTAACTCTCTCGATTCATATAAACTGAATCAGCTACAGTCTCGACGAAATCGAGCTGTTAGAGGAAGAAAACTTACGATCTCAAGAGATTTGAGAGCATCGGCCATGGCGAGATTGGTCATGTTGGCAGGGATTTTGTTCCTCTTGCAGAGAAACTGAAGGTCTCTTCTCAGAAGGCTGTGGAAATCCATTTTCGCGGAAAATAAGCTTGAGTTTGAGAGGTAGTGAGAGAGAAGAAAACAAGATGTTTTTTTTTTTAATTTGCCTATGGAATTGGATGGGTGAGGGATTTATTTATACCATTTTTAACGAAGAGATGCCAGTGAATGTAACCTTAAGATTGGAAGTGAACGTTGAGAGCGGATGTTTTGAATTTTGAATTTCCTGGAAATTAATATTTCTTTATTTAGTTATCTTTGTTTTACACTTGAATTGTATCTGCCAGAAAAAGCAAGAAATATTCCTGTTAAGGACAAAACTGAAAGTGTAGTCAATGGGCCATGAAAAGGCCCATATGTGATAGTAAAAGTTACAAAAAGCTCCGTTACCGGGAATCGAACCCGGGTCTCCTGGGTGAAAGCCAGATATCCTAACCGCTGGACGATAACGGATGTTACGCTTAGGAAAATCAATGAAAGAATTTAAAGGATCCAACCGATTTTGAAAAAACTTTTGAGAAAGATGAGAAGAGTGTGGTCAGAGTGGACCGTGCATAGCACACGAAAATGGTGCCATCACCACAAGAAGGTTATCCTTTGTAAGCTTTGACACCTCATAAAATAAAAAAAGCTTCTTTGTTTCGCTTCTTATTAAAAACGCATGCAACAACATCGAAGTTGATATATCTTCCCCAAATCAAGAATCAAAACAAGCTTCTTATTCGTTTGAGATGGCATCCTCTGGTGCGGTTTCTGGAGCTACTGTCTCTTCCTTCTTCACCAAAACCTCTTCAACTTCAAACCCATCTCTCAAACTCCACTCCTCGTCTCCTCTCTTTCCCCAGGTTTCATCTCTTTCCTTAACCTCTTGAAATGTGATTTTGGACTTAGCTTTATCCGCAAGTATAAATCTTTTTTTGTGTATAGAAAACTGGGTTTCAGGGAGTTTCGTTGGAAGATTCGAAGAAGAGTGTATCAGAGATCTTCGCAGTATCCGACAGAAAGATAGGTGTGTTAAACGTGTCGAGAAGATTCGAAGTCAAAGCGAGGACAGCAGCTTCGAAGACTATAGAGGTTGAAGTGGACAAGCCTTTGGGTTTGACTCTTGGACAGAAGCAAGGTGGTGGAGTTGTCATCACTGTGAGTTTTCTTCTTCTACTACCTCTACAGTGGAGTGGCATTATGTTTTTTTGATACAGTTGAGAGGGTTTATATTTTTTAATTTTTTCAGGGTGTGGAAGGAGGTGGGAACGCAGCAAAAGCTGGGCTTAAATCTGGAGATCAAGTTCTGTACACAAGCAGTTTCTTTGGAGATGAGCTTTGGCCTGCTGATAAGTTGGGGTTTACTAAAACCGCTATTCAGGCTAAACCTGATTCTGTCTACTTTGTTGTCAGCAGGTGAGTGTGTGTGTGTGTGTCTTTGCCTCTCCTAGTTTGATTTAGTTGGTAATCTTTCTAGAAATGTTTCCTCTTTTGTTCTTAGGATTGATACTATCAAATATAATAGCAGATGGGTTTTTGTGTCTAGCTTTCATTGGCTAATTCTGTCGTTGATATGCTTTCATATAGTAGTACTTGAGGTGTTCTCTGTGCGGTACTTGATTGGTTTAACGATGCAATTTTGTGATCTTTGATCAAACACAGAGGTGGTGCAGACGTTGATGTGAAGAAACTAAATAAGCGTCCGGCTCCTCCTCGGTTTGGGAGAAAGTTAACGGAGACTCAGAAGGCTAGTATAGTACTCTGTGTTCTAAGATTAACACTTTTCAATTGCTTAGATTAGTCTTAACCTTTTTCTATCTCCCTTTTGCAGGCAAGGGCTACTCACATTTGTCTTGATTGTGGATTCATATACACTTTATCAAAACCTTTTGATGAACAGGTGAGTCTGAATCCTTCACTTTTGGAAAAAAAATCGGTTAAGTTTGGTTAAGAAGAAAAGTAAATGGCATAAACTTGTGTATTTGTGTACCATCAAGCTGTAGATTTCTGATCTGATAGCTGAGTGTCTGATTGTGTTTTCTGGTGGTTTTTGCAGCCGGATACATACGTGTGTCCTCAATGTATAGCACCAAAGAAAAGGTTTGCGAGGTATGACGTGAACACAGGGAAGGCCATAGGAGGAGGATTGCCTCCGATCGGTGTTATCGTTGGCTTATTGGCTGGTCTTGGAGCTGTTGGAGCTCTGCTTGTGTATGGTCTTCAGTAACATTTTATAAAACTTGTATAATTGTCGGTCAAACAAGTCCTTAATTAAGTTTTGTGATTGTAAACCAAAGTGGTCACTTGATGACATCAACTTGAGAATTTAATTCAGCTCTTTTGTGTTGGTTCATGGCTTGGGAATAGCTGCACTAATCATTATCCGCGAATTTTAAAAGAAAGATTAACTACTCCTTCCGTTTATAAAATTTAAATTTTGTCGTTTTATATTTTTAATTTATATTTAGTTAAATTTTTTCAAATTTATCCTTATTCTTTTACTTTATTAGTTAAAATAATTAAAAAAATTAATGTATTAAATATAGATAAAACAAGAAATTTAATAGCTTTTAATATGTGTGCAAAAATTTAAAATGACATATAAAATTAAATGGAGGGGTACATTGTATGGTTTTCAATAACGAATTTTATTAAATTATTCAAAAATGTTTATGGCCCTATAAAGCTCAGGTACTAAAGCTATAAAACAAGAGTTTTTAACTCTTTTTGTCAGTTGATAAAAAAAAAAAAAAAAAAAAATTTCTCCAAAGTTTGTTTATTAAGCAGCAATAACCGAACCGAAATATATCTTCAACCATAATAATTTCCTAAACCGTCTGGTTTACTCATAATTAAACAAGAAAACCAATAAATCCACGTTCCGTTTAATACGGGCCGAAAGTAAGCCCATTAAAACCCCGACGTGTTGAGACGCGTAAACCACACAACCGCCACGTGCTTCACCCTCCGTACACCTTCCTCCTCCTTTTAGTACCAAATCAACAAAGCACAAAGACCTAAAACTTGCTCACAAAGAAAAAGAAATTCTACGCCGAGTCAGATCTACTAATTCATCATCTTCAACCTCTCCGATGGCTCTCGAATGGGTTGTATTAGGCTACGCAGCCGCCGCCGAAGCGATCATGGTCATCCTCCTAACCATGCCTGGACTCGACGCGCTCCGCAAAGGCCTGATCGCCGTCACGCGTAACCTCCTGAAACCGTTTCTCTCGATCATCCCTTTCTGTCTCTTCCTCCTGATGGATATCTACTGGAAGTACGAGACTCGACCTTCCTGCGACGGCGATTCGTGCACTCCGTCTGAGCATCTCCGTCACCAGAAGTCGATCATGAAGTCGCAGCGTAACGCGCTCTTGATCGCGGCGGCGCTTGTGTTTTACTGGATTTTGTATTCTGTTACGAATCTTGTTGTTAGGATTGAGATGCTTAATCAGAGGGTTGAGAGGCTTAGGAAGAGGGAGTAAATGCGAAAAAAACGTCGTCGTTTTGGGGGGGTTTTAATGGTCTCTGCTTTGTTGTGTTTTTTTTTATGTGTTTTCGTTTTTTTTATGCTTTTATCTTGTGGAGATTGTAAGGATCTATGCTACTTTTATATGTTCTTATACCTTTAGTTTAATCCTCTGTGTTTTGGTCTCTTATATTTGTTACAGTTTTCTCACTTGATTATACTTTTTTTCATCAAACTTCACACTGGTTATCTTGGGTAGTATAATGAATCTGTTTGCAACCATGATGAACACTGTCACATGTATGTCATTGACAGTCTAAATCACTTGATACTTTCTCTCAAAATATTTACACTTGGGACCTTTGTTTGATTGTGCTAGATTATCTTCTTAGTTGATATGACGCATGTATCAGACTAAGTTATTTTGGTTGCATCATGTTGCATCTGATTTGTGAAGGAGTCCCATGAACTTTAAGATTACCCAATTACTAGATTTTGACCCGCCCTTCAAAGGGCGGGTATATTTTTGTTTTAGTTTTTTTGAGAAATTTAGTGTTTTAATTTTTGTTTTTTAATATTTAATCATTTATGAATAGTATTAAAAAGTTAGTGTTATTGATAGAAAAAATAATTGAATAATAAATATTTGGACCAAATATTTATCAATTAGCATGATCATATTTTTATAGAAATAGTTAATATAGATACTAATTAAATTCTAAAGATATTGTTTATTAGCATAATTTATGACAGTTATAAGTTTCTTTCTAATAAAAGGTTAAAATCGAAATCAAAAGAGTTTCTTCTCATTTAATAACATTGTATTGGTTTTAACACCAAAAAATATAATTATTGATCACATGTTCAAATATATTATGTAACTGTCTATCTTAATTTGTATACAAATGAGAATAGCTGTAAGATAAAATGATGAGAGTGATGGGTTCCGAAAATCTAGGAATAAGGAGAGGTTTATAACATATATCAATGCTCGTAATAGGTAAGATATGTAAAAATAGTTATTTTATTTAATGGTAGTCTAATGGCACAAAAATAATATTCCAGGATATACTAAGAATAAATAATAAGAGTGATCATAAATTAATAGTATTAATACCCGTTTTTTGAAAGGATGAATAAAGATATAGTTTTTAGTTATTTTAGGATAAATTTGAATAATATTAGTATATTAATTATGATATATAAAAAAGATATGGATATATTTTTGTATTCCTTACAATCATAAGTATGTTTGTGTTAATTGGACTATTTTATCATATAAAGAAAATTTAAGAAACTTAAGATTATAATTTTTGGTTAAGTGAAAACATCAATCGAAAGTTCATTCAAGTCTGTTTTCACGTTTAAAGCTGATAAAATATCATTTATTACAGTTATTTTCAAAAATAAGTTTACAAATGGAAATTATAGTGGAGTACACGTGTGTTGTTGCAGTTATTTTCAAAAGAATCTGAAGAGTTTCACTTCACAAAACTTACATCTCAAATGCAGTTTGGCCCTAGAAAGTTTTCGCCGCCGACGTTGATCGCGTCTTCACCGTGAGGCCTCTGTCACTTGCACCAAATTGCAGCATTTTAGGATGATAACCAGAAAAAAAATTGGAAGAATTTGTGATCTCCACCTCAGGATTGTCTTAAAAGAGAGTATTCTTGTCATCATCTAAATTATCGTATTCTGCTCTGAACCAACCTAACCATTTTAACTATTCACCCAATGAAAAGTTTCACCGCACACTCGCTTATAGTGAGAGTGAAAAGTTACTTTCATCTGTGAGAGAGATTATAGTGAAGATAAATTGATGAATAGAACTTTATTACGAAAGTAGAAACATAACCGTTTTTATTAGATAGAAGACGTGGTTAGTTTTAAAATAAAACTGAATGCAATTATATAAAAAGAATAATAAGAGGATCTCAAATAAAAAGAATATATACTTGGACACAACATAAATCAATTGGTCATGTTCCTAATTTAATAGTATTGATTCTAAATCATTGTGACAAAACTGGGGAACTCTAGTTTTCAAAGTTAGATTAGTCCATAGCTTCCTATAATAGATGTAGTGTAGCTCTAATTAAACTAGTTTCCCAATCGATGAAATTAGTTTGATCTAATTCAATACACATAGAAAACTTTTGGTACATAGTGAAAGAATTTTTGATCTTTTCCTTGTCCATAATCTCAAGATTTGTATTGATTATAGTTTGGTACTTTTTATATAACTCGGAGCTGTCCTAAAAGTCTAGAACAAATCCACTGCTTTTTTTTTGTTCTTCCAAGTAATGGAGTTCATAGTGAAAAATGCAATATTACTCTTCTAATGCTTTTTCTGACAGCTAATAAGTGAATCAAAGTACTTCCCATGAACATTCTTGCAAGAAGCTAACACCTTGTGACCTGACCTCGCTGAAACAATATTCACATGGTTCATCACGATATCTACACATCCCAAGTCCGCATCGCAGTTCATCGTTATGGCTTCATCGCTCGCTGATGAACCGTGTATTCTAGTGTAACTCACATCGCTCACTTTCACGCCTCTCCCATTACCAGAACCAGACAGAGTATGGTGAAGGCGATTTACATGACAGCTTTGAGAGTTACTATATTCAAAGCTAGCTTCTGCGTTATTGGCCCGATCGTGGTAGTTTTGTTCGATGATGATAGGGTTCTCTGAAGCCACCATTTTGATATCCTCAAAGGAGATTTTCCTAGCGAATCCTGATCCGTTCTACAAATCATTCATACAAGAAAAAAAAATGAAGAGAGTTAGTTTAATTAACATGCTGAATAAGATTATTAATGAAATAGACAAACCTGGAATGTCTTGATTCGGACACCGTTCATTGTGTTTGTCAAAGTACAGTTCTTTACTCTCACTTCTTCAACCGCTGAAAAATATCCATTTTCTCCAAGGCTCCCTACGCTATAATTATACCAAATCCATATTTCTACATGATTTATAACATATCCAATATAACTTAATTATATTTTATGATGATTGTTCTAGCTTGGAATATAATCACCTAATGCCATGACCAGGACCGCAAAAAATGCCGGTTATGTTAATATAAGAGGACCCTCTGTTAATGGCAATGCAGTCATCACCAGTGGCAATCACAGAGTCACGTATGTCGACCCCTCTACAGTTCGATATGTCGATACCATCCGTGTTGGGACTATCACCAGGTGCAAACATATTTAGACCAGAGAGGTTGATGTTCTCTGAGCAGCCTAGACTTATGTGGTTCCGAGGACTGTTCAAGTGTCGGAGATTATAGATGTGAAGACCATTACAGTTGTTGAAATGCATTGCCTAAGAACAAAGAAAAACCACATCAATAACTTGTATAAAATGGTTTGGTTTACACTTCACAATTTATGAGTGTAACTGTGTAAGGATCTTCAATACTTACAGTGGGACGATGATGAACTTTTCTCCACCACACAGAACCACGACCGTTGACGGTGCCGCCTCCGGTGATGACTAGACCGTTGATACTGTCAAAACTTATCCATGCAGGGTAAGTTCCCGCATGCCAAGGGTGATTAGGTGCAACAAGATTGCCTCTTATCTAATGTTAAATAAATCACCAAATAAAAAATTGGTTTGTGTTATGGTCTGATAAAAGCTATAAATCAATAATGACTATTAAAAACAGTTTTTAAGTTGGGTTTCTAACTTAAGAAGTTAAAACTAAGAAAGAGTAAGAGTTTTGATGTATATACCAAGAAGAAGATGGAAGAAGACTTGCATGGACCTTCAAATGTAAGAGGCTTAAGCATGAACGTCTTTCCTCGAGGAACTAGAAGCTGTCTATTGCCTCTACTTCCTCCGTTACATACAGCTTTCCATGCATTAAGAAATGCCTGAGATATATTTATACATATCATACAAATACATAAAAGAGAATTAAATTATCATCATTTACATACATCAATGCAAAGATTATAGTTTATGATTAACAAAATTAGAAAAGATGTTATTTATAAACCTTAGTATCATCGGTCTTGCCATCGCCGACAGCTCCAAAACTAGTGACACTTGTGACTCCACGGCGTTTCAATCCATTGTTACCCTTATGAGCTTTTCCTTGTAAGCATAAACCTAATTTGCTTATTTGAAGCAAGCATATGCATAACAAAACGAAGGAAAACAAAGACTTGTTCATCTTTGCACGACCTGAATATTTTATGATAATGATGATGATATATATATTTCAAGGAGAATAGCGTGCAAATATATTTGTATAAAGAAAGGTGGTTAATTGATAGATACTGCGTCTGATTATTGTGTGTTTTCATTTTTTGGCAAGAGATTATATAGCTTGTCGTCATCAGTTTTCTGTGTTGTAAAAACTGAAACTGATCGTTCGGAATATAATAAAGAAGATAATGTCGAAAATCTTTTATTTAACTATATGGAATAGTTTTAAGAGCTTGTGTAGCAAAACCTGAAAGAGATCAACTTTATATTTACTGAACGTGATGTTTTACTGTTTTACTTATATGATTGGATTATTATACGTTTCGATATAACTACATGACTGATTATGGAAAGGAGTAATTTATGGATCATCTATAAATAGAAATAGATTCATTACCGAAGAGAATTTAATAGTTTTCTTTATTCTCTCTAAGCCCAATAATAAATTCTGCAAAGAATGATGAAATAATAGGCCCATCTAAGTATACATGTTTAAGTTAGGCCCATATAAATCTCACGTAAACCTTGTTGTGATACTGTCGAATACAAGACGTTGGTGCTGAGAAACGAAAGGAGGTGAAGAAGAGTGGAAGAGAAAATACCGGAAGTAGCCCTTACGCGTGGAAAAGGAGAGGCAAAAGCAAAATAGAGTGCGGTTGTGTCTTAATGGGTTTGTCACCAACTTTATTCTTTCTTACAAAAACGAACAAGAAGAACCCAAAAAATTAAAATAAAAGGATAACAATACTTGCGAGTGAGAGAGAGAGAGAGATGGAGAAAAGAAAGGTAGTGATGTGTGGTGTGTTATCTCTTCTCGGTTTATTATCAGCTATTACTGCCTTCGCTGCTGAAGCTACCAAAATCAAGGTCTTCTTCTTCTTTTTTACTTGTAGGGCTTCTGTTTAATTGTTCTGCTTTGTTGTCAAATTTGTTTTTTTTCCTCATGATTTTGGGTATACATTAATCAATAGATAGTTGCTGAAAAATGGTTGTGTTCAAAAAGAAAAACAAAAAAAGTTGCTGAAAATTGGTTTTTTATTAAAAAAAAAGACAATATTTTCCAATTGCTACGGACTAACTTTTTTGGAAAGTGACTTTAGTTGTGCTGTTTGTTTAGAATGCGTCCCTTGAACTGTTGTCTGAAGATGAAAATTATAGTCTTTGAGATGTTTTTTTAGTTAAACTCTCTTAGTTTGGGATTTTTTTCCCAAAGAACATTGTAGACTTTTGGTAAAGAAGCAGAAAAGACTTGATAAGCTCTGTGTTTTAAGATTTTCTATTTGTGTCCTCGTGGTATATCTAGTAATCGCATAAGTATTAATATTTTTAATGTCCTGTTATTGTATCTTAGTAATAGCATAAGCATCTTTCTCTCTAGTATACAGTACTCCAACATAAATCACATTGCTCTGCTTTCTCAATGATACAAAACAAGTTGTAGATGTTAAACTTCTTGCAATTTTCTTGTGTATATATATAGCTCATTTTTGTTCTCTGCTAATGCAAGCTTTCAAACTTGTGTCTAAAAGTTTCTCTCTTCTTATTCTTTTCCCTCTTAAATAAACACAGAAATCTCAGGTCAATATCACCACCTCTGATTCACTCACAACATGCTCTTATCACAGAAGCCCTGCTTACAGTCTCGGCTTCGCTTCAGCTGTCTTTCTAATGATCGCTCAGATCATCGTGAGCATTGGAAGCGGTTGTTTCTGTTGTAGAAAAGGTCCTGCTCCTTCAAGATCCAACTGGATCATCTCCTTAATCTGCTTCATTGTCTCCTGGTAATTCTCACTCCTTATCTTCTTCTTCTTTTTTTTTTTTGCAGTCACTCACCTTCCTATCTTGTAATGTGCGCTTACATTGTGTTACGTTTAGGTTCACTTTTGTTATAGCTTTCCTCGTGTTGCTATCTGGAGCTGTACTAAACGATGAACACGCCGAGGAGGCAACGTATACGGACACCTACTTCTGCTACATTGTCAGTACAGGCGTTTTCTCCACCGGTTCTGTGTTGTCGCTTGTTACTGTTGCGCTTGGGATTGTATACTACTTATGTTTGAATTCGAGTAACCAAAACGTTGGTGACACAAGGACAGTGGCTAACCAAGGAGGAGGAATAGCAATGGGACAGCCTCAGATTCCAGAGAGAGTAGAAGATCCTGTCTTTGTTCATGAAGATACTTACATGAGAAGACAGTTCACTTAAAAAAAATACATAGCAAGGCTTGCTTGGAATACACGTTAGGTTTAGGAAGATATATTTAGATAAAAAGAATGCTTTCTCTTATTTTTACCCCATTTTTGTATCGTTGTAATCTTTTTGTAAGTGAAGTTATAACTACTAGATTCGTTTTCCGCGCTTCGCGCGGATTATATATTTTTAAATTCATTTCTACTTTTTTATAATTATGATAACTATTTTTAATTTTACTAAATTTTAAAAACCATAAATTTCCATAATTTTTGAATAATTAGACAATGAAAATTTTTGGTCAAAACACAAATTTTAAAAATAGGATTATATTTTATGAAAAATATCACGACTATAAAAAAACATGAGAAAAGTAGACTGAAGTTGTTTTTCTATTTATCTTGAAACCCACTTCTTGCCTTTAATTTTTCTTTTAAATGCCGAACTATATATAAGTATATTTGTAATTTTCTTATGAAAATTTATATGATGATAATGTGTATCTATTTTTATAGATTGACTAATATAAAATTTAGAGTTTTCATGTATATTTATGGTATAATGTTTGGATTTAAGATTTAGAGTTTAGGATTTAAGGTTAAAATTTGCATTTAGAGTTTAACTGGCGTATTAAAATTGCCGTTATCTTTTTCTTTTTAAATACTTAATTATTTTTGTTTATTAATCTATGTGGCATAATGAATGAATATTATAGCTGAGGTGAATTTTAAAGTTACCTAAGTTTTGTTCTATTAAAAAGTATACAAAATGCAAAAATCCTAAAAGTTCTTCAGCATCTATAATGACAAATACGACATAGTCACATGGCTAAAATTAACTTTATATACATAGGTACCAGATATATTTGCACATATATGTATAGCCATCGGCAAAATCTTATGAACCTCCATATATAAATAAGTAGTTCTTCTTGAATATATTGAGTAAATAAAAGCTAGATATTAAAATTTATGTTACCTAAGATAATAAGTCATTTTTAATACACAAAAGCCCTAATATCTAACTCAATGTAAGCTAGCATTGAAAAATAAACTATAATCTTCTGAAGGAGCTCGTCGTGAGTATAATTTAGAACAGTGATGATCTGCCTGAGTTGAGAGTGAGTGTGAGTGGAACCCTTTCCAGCATTCCTTAGAAGGCATGAGACTGCATTGTTTGCCATGACAGTAGATGAGCCTTTTTCCCCGGCCGAATCATGAAGCAGCCAAGCGAGAGTGGTGTTGCAACAGGTGAAACGCCAGCCAATTGGTGTGAGATACGACGAACTGGTTGCAGAAAGTTAGTGACCATTTACCTAATACAGGTAGATCCTTTTTGAGTCTCTCATTTGTTTCCTAGCTAGCCTCGCAGCTTTTCCGAGGTGAACTGTGTCCAAACACGTTATATACAAAATGTACTTCAACCCATAGATTGGGAACATGATTCAGAACCTGCAGCTTGTCCAATTTTTAATGTTGTTGCAGGGGTCGTAATATAGTTATTTTTTTACTATGGCATTTTGACCTCTGAAACATTAAAACATGGAGAACACATAGAATATTAGCTAAACGTGTAGGCATCTACTAAATATTTGTTTCAGTACCTTTCTATATCTTGGCAAACTGTTAAGGTCCTGCTGATACCTTCATGAATTTATGTTCTTGGCATTAGACATCGGGATGACTACATTGAAAAATTCAACGGTCATTACCGTTGATAGTAGTTACTTCATGTTTTGATGCATGACGAAAGATCTGTTGATATGCAAATATTGTGTTTGAATTTGTTTCTTGTTGCCTTCTGAGCTCTTACTACATTACCAAGACTCCTTTGGACTCGTTGTCTTTGGCTTGTGAGGTGTGGAAGAGAACAATAATTCCCTCAGCTGTCCCTCAGCATTTTGTACTGATGTTGCCTGCAAATACAGAGTTCACCAGAAACATTAATCTTAGTGAAATTTTTATGTCCGCTCATGGGCCTGATCTTGTGATACATCGATCATTAAATAGAGTTTACGGACTTACTCTTGTCAAGAATGCAAACCTTAATTGTCTCAATTTGCATCCCCGAGCAAAGTCTGAGGTCGAAACCAAGTGAATCTATACAAATGAGATTCACTTCCTACATTGCCAACATAATAATAAATTTATGTATGACCATTCCTAAAGTCATGGTCTCAGACTCTCAATATCTAGTTTAAGTCTTCTTCTAGAGATAGATGACACAGAAGATGAAATAAAATTTACAAACCTCATCATCATCTTTGTCTTCTTCTCTTTCATCTTCATCATCATCCCTCTTGTTTTCATCCACTACTTAGTTATACCATCTTCTGTTTCTTCAATCTCAAAACCAATACCAGAAGGAGTACTCAGCTCCATGTCCTTGATGATCTCCATCGTATTAAAACCTACTCAGCTGCATTGCATACGTTACTTAATGACAGCTCTATCTCCATACCTGAGATGACAGAACTGGATCTAGAAATGACGGAAAAAAATAGTCAAATTTGAAACCTTGGACTGTACAAACTGTAAGCAAGACAATTAACCTGGAATAGCTTATCCTTGGTGTAGAAGTCAGTGTTGGCGAGGTGAATTTGTTTTTTGAGGGATATTTGGTGGGAAAGGGCGAGCAGAAGTAACGGAGTTTAGTACCATGCGATCGAGCCCGGGGACATATAGCTGGTTAGAAACGGCGCGTGAGGGGAAGCTGAAAGAGAATCCATCGCCGAGAAGAGAAGATTTGCACCTTTAAGACAGGAATATGAGAGTTGATTTGAGAGTTCACGTCATCTTGTTACAAAATGCTTTTGAACGGAAGATCCTCCACTGGGTCATCTTTAGATCGCTTGGGCTTCTTGTTATCTGCCATTCATAAGAGAATCATAGAGGAAAGAAGTATGTGAGCCACCTTCAATCCATAAAATTTCAAAGAGGAAACATAAGAAAAAGGAGACGGTCGATTATTCTAGTCAGCGAGAAGTAGAGGTTTGGAGTTAGGAAGATGATGGACTTCAGAGGTCAGATACGATGAAATCTGAATAACTGCAAAAGGGATGGCGTTAAAAGAAGATGAAGGAGGAAGCAATCGTATATGAATAAAGAAAAATTGAAAGTAATGTGTAAATGACATGGCTGTTTCTTATATTTTGATTGGTTGATTTTATCATCCGACGTGGACACCCCCATATGCTTTGATATGCGACTTTTAATAATAGTAGATGAGACTTGGTAGTTGGTAACATAACCACCGGTCCAACCAAAAAAACTGTATTTGTTATTTTTATATTAAATTTTATAGAGAAATTTGAATGGGATTCACTATCCACGGTTAGTGGAACACCCACCACATGCTCTACCAACCAACCAGTCACAACCAGGGCCGGCCTTGAGATTTTGGGGGCCTGTGGCGATTTCTAAGCGAAAAAATTTTTGGGGGCCTAAAATTTTTTTTTGAGGGCCTATGCTCATGTAATTTTCTACAAAATTTTTGGGGGCCTGAAACAAATGTTTCATTAGGCATTGCCCAGGGCCGGCCCTGGTCACAACAACAACCAGCTCTTATAAATGGCAACACATCTACTCTCACTTCTCACATATGTTATTAACATTTATTAAAATATAGTTACAAAGTTAACTCTACAAAAAATTTATAATGGTTGTGAAACTATACGGACAGGTAACTGCAGTTTGTCCACAAAGAGTCTTGCTTTGTTTTCTCGAGAAAGAAATTGAGTTTGAGATTGTTCATGTCGACCTTGATACATTAGAGCAGAAGAAACCAGAACATCTTCTTCGTCAGGTATAATGTTTCATTACTCTTAACTATATAAACAAATGGTCTGCTTATTATAATCTTTAGTATAATTTTTGTTTTTTTATGTAGCCATTTGGTCAAGTCCCAGCCATAGAAGATGGAGATTTCAAGCTTTTTGGTAACGATTCTAATTTTATAACGTTTTTTTGTTGAGAATTGTTTTCTAATCATTTATCGTGTGTTTGAAGAATCCAGAGCCATTGCGAGATACTACGCGACCAAATACTTGGACCAAGGCACGAACCTTTTGGGCAAGTCACTAGAGCATCGAGCCATCGTGGACCAGTGGGCCGACGTGGAGGCCCATTACTTTAACGTTCTGGCCTTCCCCATTGTGCTTAACCTACTCATTAAGCCCAGGTTAGGCGAAGCATGTGACGTCGTTTTGGTCGAGGAGCTGAAGGTGAAGCTCGAGGTGGTCTTGGACATATACGAGAACCGGCTTGGTTCGAACCGGTTTTTGGCTGGTGATGAATTCACTATGGCTGATTTGACGCACATGCCGGCCATGGGGTACTTGATGCGTACCGATGTAAACCGGATGGTTAAGGCTCGAGTGAATATGAACCGGTGGTGGGAAGAGATTACCGCTAGACCGGCTTGGAAAAAGCTTATGAAGATGGCTGGTTTTTGAATTAGCCTTGAGTCCAAACCAAATAAGCGTTTCATATTTTCTGTTTTAATCTATTTGTCAGAGTTTTTTACATTTCAGTAATAAAATCAATTTACTTTTAAAGTTTAAGCCACATATCATATAAACTCTGTTACTGTTTTTCGAATTCAATAACTTCTTTTTATATATCACAAAACTACATAACCAACCAACCAAAATATCCCTACTTCTCCATTAGAGAAATAAAATAAAAGAAATTTACCTTTTTTTTTTACATGGAGGAAAATAATTAAACATCAGAAGAATTTATTTCCCCCCATTATATGTAAATAAATATTAGTTATCATAAACTTGATCCTAAGTTTCTTCTTTTTGCACAAAGGGCCTCTCAGGTTTGTTCATCTTACTTCTCTCACTCATCTTGAAGTCTTTAGTATTGATTTAGCATAAGCTAAAGGCAGAGCTGCAATTTTCTTGGCTTTACCCACATAAGCTCTCTTTGTAAAGTTATTGTAATCATTTGCTTCAATCTCGTCCAATATCCTCCTGTACAATAAGAGCGATGCCCATACCTAAAAAAAAAATCAAACAGACAAGTCTTTCAGGGTTAAATTGATCGAAAACAAAGTTCTGGGGTAAAAATGAAACAAACAATAAACAGTAAACCGGGGACTTGGAAGTGTTTAGAGACACTTACTGGCCATCTACTAGCTGCGTCAAGCTCGGTAACACCTTTCTCAGCTTCATCAAAGAACATTCTTGCTCGCTTAAGCTGCATTTTCATGAAGTTTCTCCATTTATCAGTGACTTTTCCAGCGAATATGTCTTCATCTGAGAGACCAGCTTGAGCTAGTTCATCTTGTGGCAAATAAACCCTTCCTCTTCTCGCACTAAGAAACAGAGATCAAAAACCAGTTCAAGAATGAGACACGAATAAACAAACACGTTCTTGAAAATTGTGAAAAAAGGAAGACAAGACTCACTCTTCACCAACGTCTCTGAGTATGTTGGTAAGCTGATTAGCTATACCGAGAGCCAAGGCAGCGTTGTAAACACTCTCCGTCGTTGCTTTGGACTTAGGATCGATTCCCATAACAGGAACACTCATCAAACCAACGGTTCCAGCTACATAGTAGCAGTAAAGGTAGAGATCATCAAAGCTTTTGTATCTTGATTTCCTCAAATCCATTCTCATTCCTTCTATCATGTCTCTAAATGGCTGCAAAAAAACAAAGAAACATTTAGAACAAAACCTTTATATATCAAAAATGTATTTGAATGCAGACCTGAATATCGACGGGGTATGTAGCAACAGTATCAGCTAGAGCAGCGTCAAGCATATCGAAAGGACGGCCACGGAAAAGATCTTCTAACCTTGCTTCCCATCTATCTAAGGCCATTGGTGTTATATGTGATGCATTTGGTCCATCTACGAGTTCATCAGTTCTTCTACACCAAACTGCACACAAAAAAAAAGAGATTATTACAGTGAACAAAACGAAACAACCAAACATAATATCACTCCGTTTCATTTTACTTGTAGTTCTAGATTTATACACATATATTAATAAAATATTTAATTTTGTATATTGTTAATAAATTTTATATGAAAAAACAACAATTATTTTTGAACAAAAATTTTACACTACAACAATATTAAAATGAAACCAAGGGAGTAGAAACTAATGGTCATGAGCTAATTGTTCATGATGAGTAATCTCTAGCTGGGCCTTAAAAGCCCAATAAAGAACTATATTAGTAACTAAGCTAAACTATTATTTGGGTCTTAATCTTTGAAAGTCTTAAACACAGGATAAACACACAAAGCAACTAGAGAAGTCCTATGAGTGCAAGTTTCAAGAACTCAAATTATGTCTTGGGATTAGATGCAAACTCCATTTTCAATGTAACTTTTGAGCATTCATTTCTATCTAGAATTCAAATGAATGATGACAATGCAAGATATTCTAAAACAGTAGTAGAAGCAAACTCACCATAGATAGCCCAAATGGCCTTTCGCCTCTCGGGTGTCATAAGCAAAGTTCCTGCATCAAAACCCAATAAGAACACTCAAGAAAACAAAACGAACCAAAAGCTAATGAAAAGAAGAAGAAAAAGAAAGAAGAGATGCTAACCGAGATAAAACGTTTTAGCATATTCAGCGCAAACTTCACCACATCGATCATAAGCATCACCCAACAAACTCAAACTCCCAGTCCCGGGAGGAACAATAACATCTGCCTCTGGTTTCTTCACATCATCATCAAGGTCTCTAAGCTGTTTGTTAACCAAAGCTGCTTGTCTCAACACAACATTGTAAACCTTCTCTTCAGATGAGAGTGTTATATCTCCTGCTGCAGGACTTGCTACTAAGCTTGAAGACACAACAACAACACTACTTAATCTTCTTCTTCTGGAACTCATTACACAAGAAGAAGAAGATGAACTCCTCCTACCATTGTTGTTGACTGTCTGAATCAGACAAGGAGAAAGCAATCTAGAGGACTCTAGAACCTTTACTAACCCATAACTGTTCATTGGGTCTGGATTCGGAGAAGAAGCCCATACAGAAGACATACTCATAAGTTCTTTGACAGAGAGAGATGGAAAAGATCTCTACTCTGTTTCTTCACTTGTGAAGAATCAAAAATCCAAACTTTGATGGATCAAACTGGTAAAAGATGAATGCTTTCCTGCAAAATGGATTAATTACAAAACCGAGGTGGTGTGAGAATTCGAGATCTCTAATTCTCTTGAAACTAAATAGACAAAGAGATAACTGGAACATAGTACGAGAAGAGTAAGCTTAAACCAAACACGAGTGATGGAAACAAGATTCTACCTTTGGGTCTCTCTCTAAGAGCAGACACACCTTTGATACAGAGAAGAAGAATAAAGAGGAGGAGAAAACCAGACGGTTGTTTATGTAGAAGTACGGAAGTGGAAGATGTATCTTCCTCTTATCTTACAAACAATCTCACCCACTCAAATCTCTTCTTATTGTCCCCCTTGTCTTTTTTCTTTTGTGGATTTAATGAGAAGCTTGAATAGACACAAAAGTCGTTATTTTCTGTGTTATGTTATATTTTTAATTTAATTTTGACTGGCTACGTTAAAGAGTCTTCGAGTCTCTCGGGTGACGAATACTCGTGTCATGTTGTATCTTTTTTTTTCTTTTTTTTTTGTCAATGTCATGTTGTATCAAACATTTAAAGTTTCATAGAAAGATCCCGATTTAAATCTTCCTTAAACATTTTTTTTTAATGGACAAAATCTTCCTTAACCTTTTTTTATCCATTTTCTCCATTATGGCCAGATTTGTTTCCATTAGTTGAGTTTTTATATTTTTTAGAAACTGTTATTATTCCATACTGTATCTGATTATTAATTCACCAATCCAGTGCCAGATTGTGTATAGCTATAATTATATATGAGGATCTTTGCAATTGATAATTCAGTTATTCATAAAAAAAATAATTATATGTATTTTAATTGTTTAAACCAACATTTGAACTGACGTGGTATTTGAACACTCAAAACTAAGACTGCTTAAAAACTTTATTTCAAACAAAATTTTGGAGTACCACTTAAGATGCATATTTTCTAATAAAAATGTTAGGGAGATTTTGTACAGAATAATTATGCAGCTAAAGTGACATATCTATAATATGGTCAAACTACCAAAAAGCGAGACATTTTGATTACGGAGATTGAGATCACCAATCGCTATTAGTTATAGAAATTATAATACGAATTTTAAACATCTAATTAAAAGAAAATATAATAAGACTAAATAAGTATTTGTTGGTAGAAAGGACCATCGAGTTTTAGTGGGGCCATGCCAGTTTAAGTAAAGGATTATGTCAAAGCAGAAAGAGAGATCGCCGAAACGCCACGTGGACACGATAGCCAATGAGAGCGATAAGTTTATCAAGAGCGTAAAGTGGACGACGTTGCTTTTCTACGTGTCATTATATCACTGGTACAGAGTGTAAAATGCTAGATTTCCTCATTAGGCAGCATTTGGGTCCCACCTTCACTCTCTCTCTCTCTAATTACACTCGTTGGCAACTTGCTTTCTTTCCTCTTGTCTTTTCTAATTTTAAACAGTTTATTTTTTACTTGAATGTCCATTTCTTATCTTTTAGCTTGGTCCGTATTTTCCTCCGTATCTTGTGTAAAATACGTAAATACATGTTCTTGTACGTTATATACGTTGCTGAGAAACGTTTTTGGTTAAGAGACTCCTTGGTTAAACGGTGGGACATTGCTGAATAACCCTATAAGCTAAAATATTGAAATGTAAATTGATATGGCAAAACTTTGATGGTTGACCAAAACGTCTCACGTAATTTTTATTGATTGTTTTGTAGTTATATAATTATGGCACAGGATTCTTGCAAATTTTGAGTTATTTTCACTCAAGGGCAGTTTTATGTTTTTTATTACATTATAGGGCAGTTAGTGCTCCTGAGGTAGTTTTTTAAAACTATAAGCTAACTATAGAGTAACTATATACATTCTCGTCTTGAAACTAAATGAGTTTTGCAATTTTTTTATTTTATTCTTTATTCTTTCTTTATAATATTTGAAACAATCTTTCTCTCTCTATTGCAATAATTTTAATGATTAAAAAGAACGAAGAAATGGAGAGCTCGTCACTTTAGCTTCAGCCCAGATCTGTGTAAAAGTTTCTCATTTTTTCATACTTCTCTGAATCTCATATTTGTCGTAATTTCTTTTGTCATCTTCTCCCACATATTGATTCATCTCGTCATCTATTCTTTTCGTTTTTACAACAATCCTAGTGTGGTTACTTCATCTCTCTCGCCATCACAACACTGTAAATCCTCGAGAACATCAATGGCTACTTTTGAGTTTTTTATACTTTTAGTCCTTAATATTTTGTATAATTTCGGTTTTAAACCAAATCATATTAGTTGTGCGTTTTGGTCCTTAACATTTTCTAATGTTTCTTTGATTTATTTTAAATCAACCAATTATGTATTACAACCCTCTGTTAATGAAATTAAGCAATATATACACATAATTAAATGCATTAGAAAATAAATTAAATGAACTAAAATCAAAGCTAAAGATCATTAGAATATGCATAACACACAAAATCATGTGTACATCTCTTGTCATGTACAAAATCAATTTTATCTTCGATTAAGCTCAAAATTGACTAGTTAGGTATTACAACTCTCTATTAATGAAATTAGACAATATATGCACATAATTAATTCTTAAATGCAGTGGAAAATAAATTAAATGAACTAAAAAGGGCTAAAAATCATTAGATATGAATAAAATACAAAATCATGTATACATCTATTGTCATGTACACCATTCAATTTGACTTGGTCTATTTATTATATATTTTGATATTATTTTAGTAAGTAACCACCAGTCCACCTATATGTGTACAATTTCTTTATATATATTGGTCTTTTGTCGATGTACATGTGTACACATTCCAAAGTGTACACAAAATAACAATATATGCACATAACTAATTCTTAAATACAGTGGAAAATAAATTAAATGAACTAAAAAAGCTAAAAATCATTAGATATGAATAAATTACAAAATCATGTATACACTTATATATTGTCATGTACACCATTTTCAGTTTGACTTGATCTATTTATTATGTATTTTGATATTATTTTAGTAAGTAACCACCAATCCACCTATATGTGTACAATTTCTTTATATATATTGGTCCATTGTCGATGTACACGTGTACACATTCCAAAGTGTACACAAAATAACAATATATGCACATAATTAATTCTTAAATACAGTGGAAAATAAATTAAATGAACTAAAAAAACTAAAAATCATTAGATATGAATAAAATACAAAATCATGTATACACCTATTGTCATGTACACCATTTTCAGTTTGACTTGATCTATTTATTATGTATTTTGATATTATTTTAGTAAGTAACCACCAATCCACCTATATGTGTACAATTTCTTTACATATATTGGTCCATTGTCTATGTACACTTGTACACATTCCAAAGTGTACACAAAATAACCTGTCTATTTTTCTTAAACTTATAATTTGTTCAAGTTTCTACATGTGTACACGTCATAAAGTGTACACGCATGTCGTTTGTTATTCTTGCTCAAAAACAAAAACTAGTCTTACATGCGGTGTGTTAGCATCGGTATATATGTGGACAATATTATACAAGTGAATCATTGTATATGATAGTAAATTCTTATGTACACATGGACATTATATGGTTGTACACATTTTGAAACTAGCAAAATGTTCCAATTAGATAGTGTGATATTATGGTAATGTGTACACATATTTCTACTATCTTACTTCTAAGTCAAAGTATACGTCTTGAAACTTGTTGATTCAGATGAGTAATCTTATGATATAGTAAGAAGAATATATTGTTAGTTTATTTTAATCATTTTAAGTAACATTTTTTAGTGATTTTATGATTTTAATCATTTTGAATGTCTTTTGTTAGTTTATTTTAATCATTTTAAGTGTATATATTGTATTTGTGTATTTAATTTAATGATTTTGAATATCTTATGTTAGGACACATTCTCAGCTCTGAAGAGTATTGAGGTTTAAAGTGAATGATATAAAAATTAAGGGACTGAACGTGCAATAATTTCAAAGTTAGCCATTGTTGCTTTTGAGCTTTTTCTGATGGTTGAAGGGTTCGTCAGTGAGGAACAGAGGTCACAACAACGATGAATCACGACAAAGAAGAAGGAATTGGAACACGGCACGAAGGATTGAGTCGAGTGAAAACGCGACGGACCAGATTTGCCGTGTGATGTCGCGATGAAGATGAACACGGTGGCCTACAGATCGAGCTTGCCCGAGGCTCGCCAGCGGTTTCGGAGCAATAACAAAGCATAACGACATGAGAAAACAGAGACACCATGGTTGAAGCTTGAAAAAATCTCCGCCGTTAACATCCCGTTAGATTGCCATTACACTGCCATGAAAGATGTATCTTCACATATCTCAAAATAAAAATTAAATGATATATATAATGATTAGTTACAAGATTTCGTGAACAAAATTTTGAAGAAGCAAATTTGATTTTTCAAAAAAATAGTGAACAAGGGAAGAAGAAGACGAAGAATAAAATTATATGGGGTTTACTTTGTTTTAGTTGGTTAAGGTTAATTGAAAGGTAACTATCTGGTTTAGAAAAAGAGGAATGAAAGAGAAATAGTTAGAGTAAACTGTCTTGGTAGCATAAACTGCTCTTTTATGTAATAAAAAACTTAAAACTGCCTTTGGATGTAATTGTTTCTAATAATAGTAGTTTGTCAACATATATATATGTCATAAATAATCAGTTTCATCAATCTTTTTATTGAGGATTTGAATATGTAAAACGCAGACGAATCTTGTTTCATCATCACACACAGACGTATACATAAATTACATCATTATCGCTGAAAACTCGCGAGGAAATCACTAAGATTCGATGGAGACGTGGTTGGAAACTGGAAGCATGTGCTCGCAACTTGTGTTATCTTTCATGGCCCATAAAATTTTAGTCTGAGATTGGAAATTTATCGTTTTGTACTTCAATAATATAATTGAACTGAATACGTTAAGTTTTATCATAAAAGTACCAAAGAAATGGACCGTAGTCATCATTTAAATGGTTACGTGATTCGACACGTAGTGTTGCTTACTACTGCAAGTTTTTTTTTATTTCTTTGCCTCCCACCAATATATTAAAATTGTCGTTGTATAAAATACTTTTGATGACGAGTTTTTGTCACTCATAGTTTCTAAAGTGGTCTAGAAAAGGTTTTAAATGTATAAGAAATTTAAAAAACTTCGTTAATGGCTACGTATAGAGTGAGTCAATCACGTAAACACTAAACGGACGTGTCATGTGCATGGTGCGCTTCCATAGTTATATATAGTTCTATTATATCCATTGTGTAAATTATACAACTCAACATAATCTTTCTTAACCTATCACTGATCAACATTTTTAATGAAGTAGCTAGCTAATAGTTACTAATAACCTATTAGAAAAAGATTTCCTAATGGATTTCTTAGTAAGAAAATATATTTCATATAAGATCATGGTTAGAGGAAACTGGACAAAAAACACAAGAAATTTAAATACTGAATTGCTTGTTGTATTGGAAGACATGATCATGTTAATTAACTACATTTTCATTTCAGTTGGTGGTGAAGAAAATGGCGAAACCTTCCATTTTTTAAAAAAATTAACATACACCACAAAGATTTGCTAAGTTGCCACTTTTGTTCCTAGTCGTGCGAAACTGAATATTCCTTCATCTGATTTTGCAGATCCTTTGTACTTGTTTTGTTTTTTCTCTCACGTTCTTATTTTGTCTAGTCCACGCATATTCACCCTCAAAAGTCATTTCCCTTAACTTGTTTTCTCCACCCAAAATCATACGTACAAATTATTGAATGTATTGTGACCAAACGTGTATATTAGTAGTTTTTTTTGTTGTCTCGTTGATCAGAATCTTCTTACCAACAAGTGTTACAAGTCACAATAACCAATAGAAATTTCATAACTGAACAATGGTGACTGATATCTATTCTATTTATAGTCTACATTTAGCAAAACGTATCTCTAGAGACAAGAGTTTAGTTAGTCAAGGTAACCAATTAGAGATCTGACTTTGTTCACCAAAAGTAGATCCAAAAATAGATCCAAAAATAAACATAGTGGTCGGCCCATTAAAAAAGATACACAGATTTGTACCAAACCGGATTAAACCACTGCAAGTAAAACCGGTTAAGGCATTTTCATAATTGACTAAAGAATCAGGGTTTAAGGAAGAGGAAGAAGAAGAATAGAAGTCAAGAATGGAGTCAGAGCACCAAACCATGGAAACGTTCCTACGATGGGCAACAGAGCTCGGCATTTCAGACTCCATCAACCCTCCTCGATCTCACAATTCATGTCTCGGCCATTCCCTTTCCGTCGCCGACTTCCCCCTCGCCGGCGGGTGCGTATAAACGAAACAAAAAATTCACATCTTTAAAATCATTCAAATCCCTAAAACAAAATTGTCTCTTTTTTCCTCCCAATTGGTGAAAAACTAGGAGAGGTTTAGGAGCTGTTCGTGAGCTCAGAAAGGGAGAATTGGTTTTGAAAGTCCCTAGAAATGCTCTGTTAACTACAGAGTCCATGGTGGCGAAAGATCAGAACTTGAGGGGTTCTATCAATCTCCACGCATCGCTTTCTTCGACCCAGGTCCTCTTTTCTCTCTCCAGTGATGCCCTTTTGTTTAAAATCTCATAAAGTTTTTGGATCTTTGAAGTTTTTTTTGTTGCAGATACTGAGTGTTTGCTTGTTGTATGAAATGAGCAAAGGGAAGAGCTCTTTTTGGTATCCTTACTTGGTTCATTTGCCTCGTGACTATGATCTCTTGGCTACATTTGGTGAATTCGAGAAGCAAGCTTTGCAAGTTCTGTGTCCCTTTCTTTACTAATTTATTGTGATTTTGACTCTAAAAATGGGGTTTTTTGGGATTTTAGGTTGAAGATGCTGTTTGGGCAGCTGAGAAAGCTATAACAAAGTGTAAGTGTGAGTGGGAGGAAGCTGTTACGTTGATGAAGGAGTTAGATCTCAAGCCCAAGTTTCAGAGTCTTCAAGCATGGAACTGGGCTTCTGCCACTGTAAGAAACTACTCCATGTTCAATGATAGAAACTGGTCAGAGAACTCTTAGGCGTCATGACTCTTGCTTGGATTCTGCAAATTTACTACAGCTTCAAACTCTTTTTTTTCTCTGTTTGAAGATATCTTCACGGACGCTGCATGTTCCATGGGATAGTGCTGGGTGTTTGTGTCCTGTGGGGGACTTGTTTAACTATGATGCTCCTGGGGATGATAATGCTGAAGAAGCAGGACATGTTGTTGCGACTCAGTCTGAAAGGCTCACAGATGGTGGATTCGATGGAGATGCCAATGCTTATTGCCTTTATGCAAGAAGGAATTATCAGCTAGGAGAACAGGTAACAAGTTCTTAACTAGCTTTGCTACAGCTGTGAAACTAGTGAAGCAGAAGCATAAAACTAAGTGGCAGAGAACTTGTATTTTTGTGGTGGGTGTAGGTTCTTCTATGTTACGGGACTTACACGAATCTGGAACTTCTTGAGCACTATGGGTTTACGTTAGAAGATAACTCAAATGACAAAGTCTTTATTCCTCTAGAAACCAGTCTTTATTCTCTTGCTTCTTCATGGCCTAAAGATTCTTTATACATTCATCAAGACGGTAGGCCATCTTATGCGCTTGTGTCCACGTTGAGACAGTGGCTGATCCCACAGAGCCAGCGTGACAAGTCGGTTATGCGCCTCGTCTATGCTGGATCTCAGATATCTGTGAAGAATGAGATTATGGTCATGAAGTGGGTGTCAGAGAAATGTGCAAGTGTTTTGAAGGATCTGCCAACATCTGTACAAGAGGATATAGTGCTTCTTCAGGATATTGACAAGCTCCAAGACCCTGAATTGCGTCTGGAGCAGAGAGAAGTAGAAGCTTTAGGCAGTGAAGTACGTGCTTTTCTTGATGTGAATCATTTGATAAATGGGGGATTCTCTGGGAAAATTAACAGGATAATGAGTAAATGGAGATTGTCAGTGCAGTGGAGGCTAAGGTACAAGAGAACGCTTGCTGATTGCATCTCTTATTGTAATGATAAAATAAATCATCTCTCAGGTACCTAAGATAGAGGATATGAGACTTGTAACATCTATTTATCAATGCTCAATAGAGGATTTTCTGAAAATTGTTTTTGCATTCATTCATAGACAAGTAAAAAAAAAACAAAAAATCTACTGTTATAGCTTAATCAGTTGCAAGTATGAATCAAAGATAGTGAAATGAAGCCAAACAAATGAGGAGATCAGTGAGTTAAGTTCCAGGATCATGCAGGGTACCTATATGGAGTGGATTCTATGCCAATGTTCAGGTGCCATACACTGCATGATCCTGGAACTTAACTGACTCAAAGAAAAGAATAGCAAGAAGATGTCAAAAACGTAAGCATCAGCATTCCACGCCAAGAAAATGCGCAATGAGAACTTCCCAATCATCTTCGTAATGTGTTGGGAATAAATGCACAATGCGTCCGTTGGAAGAGCTGTGTCCAAGTATCATCACCAACCTTTGCCCATTTAGAACTAGCTAAGTACAGAGAGAAAACATTCAAATTTTACTGTTCATGCAAACTCACAAAACTAAATCAAAATGACGGAGTGAATCAAACAGAAAGCCGGTGGCAATCCACTTGGTTTTTGAATATGTGTCCATCTCTGGACTCAATATTGCCGGTGAAACCAACACATTCAAGATGATGAAAACACAAAGCGAACCAGAAAACGACGTCGTGTATTACATATAACCGAGTTTTATAAACTGCGAAGAGGTGTTTAAATTTTGATTAGAATGGGGATTATCAGATTCAGCTATAGATTTGTCTAGTTTGTGAGTTAACTAATATCAGTTTTAGCAGTACAGGGATATTGTTTTGGTTATTGTTCAATATTTTTTTGTCCACTCGAACCAGGTTCTCAGTCTCAGAGATTTGTTCTAAATAGTCCAACTAGTGTAGTCAATTCTACACTTCGATTCCGGTTTAAACAATTATGTCCACCTGATTTGAATTGTTAGTTTTGTGTCTTCATCACTTCAAATAGTGCCTCAATACAACAAAAACTTGGAACTCTAAAAAAAAATGTATTATTTGAATCAAAGTTTCGATTTAAAAGGCAGTTAAGGAGAAGGATCAGAATATTGGCTTGACTTCCTCTTTGATGAAGAGGAAATAATAATCGCTTAGTATAATCAAATTCGATCATTTGGGGAAATTGTCATCACCTCCATTCTCCATTGGAAAACATTAAAATATCAATGAGTTATTAATAAAAACATTCTCTAGAAACAAATAAAAGCTTTAGAAAAAAATAAATCATTAGAGGGAGAGAAGGATCAGAAAATAGGCTTGACTTCCTCTTGATGAAGAGGAAATATAAAATCGCTCAGTATAATCAGATTCGATCATCTGGGGAAATTGTCATCACCTCCAACTCTCCATTATTAAATAATTCAAACAAGTAATTAAAAACACACAGACAAAAATAAAACCAAATGTAATTCAAAACAAATAAAAAAAAGGGAGAAGGATCAGACTAATTGGCTTGACTATCCTCTGATGAGAGGAAGTTCTATTCGCTCAGTATAATCAACTTCGATCATCTGGGGAAATTGTCATCACCTCCTTTTCTCCCTTTTTCACTCTTTTTCTTAATCAGTTGACAAATAAAAAAAACCAGTGAAAACTACTTTCAGACAATACAATACTAGATCATAACTTGTCTAGAAAACAACCTTACGAACAAAATAAATTGAATTGAAAACTCAAATCAGAGAACAAACATAGCTAAAATCTAGCGGAAGAAGAGACGTCGACGGCTGGGTTTTTTCTGAGATTGGGGTTTAGTCGAATGTTATTTATAGGTACCAATGCGATGAGGCTGTTGCCGCAAAAACCCTAACGCACGTGTTATTCACGTGACTCGTTGTTTTAAGTTAATTTCTATTGGGCCCTCGTATTTTCTGGAGATTGCGGTAAGTAGCAAAGACTTTTAAATATTGATCAATTCGTTTGTTTTTTATGTTTTGGGAAATTAGATTCTTTGAAAGCGTTGACAAAAAGAAAGAGATTCTTTGAAAGCAGAATAGATTATGAGAAAACTCATGAACTACTACTAACAAAGACTTAACTAGTAGTCATGTCAGTGTGTATCTGTTTGATCTTTTTACGTTATGAGATATACGAGTGTGTTTTTCCTTCCAAGCCTTTTAAGCTACACAGCAAATACTGAAAATGAGCAAAAACATAAGGATTGGTATTGTTTTAGTGAACAGATAACGACAGAGAAAGAAAATAGGTATTATGCATGTCAGGCATCATCTTCATATTGAGATGCATCTGTAGAACACAATCAAACAAGTATAAACTAAAGTTATCATTGTTCAATCCCCACAATACTTTAATTAGTACGCTTTAATATGACTACACTGGATAAATGGTAACATATGTGTGTTTGTGTGTAGGCCACAGTAAGCTTCTGGGAAAGTGAATGAGCTTGAAAGTTGCCTTGAGGAAGTGAGAAAGTTTATTCAAAGAGTGAAGAGATTACTACAAATACAAAAAAAAAACATGAAAGAAGAAAAATGCTTTGTCACCTATAGATAAGTTATATCTCTCTCTCTGCTTTCAAACTGTTGTAACATTGGTCATTTTTGTTGTTGAGATACAACATTGTTCGCGCAAGTGATCACGGTCTGAATAAGCGTTGACAAAAATATGTCGTCCATGTCGTTGGTCGTGGATTGGCTTCCTCTCCACCAATTATAGCTTGACACGTGTGATATTCTTACCGTCAACCAATTTTGACTTTGAAAAAAATAAACTAGAAAAAAGAGACGAAAAGTCGTTGATATATTCGTATGGTTTGTTGCATCGCCATCGTCTTCAAGAAAATCTCGATCGCCACATCGCCGGATTACAATCACCTCCGGAAAAGCCTTCAGGATGTGCTTCTGAGCATGAGATTTGGATTAACCCGAGATCTCCTTCTAAAACGATCATCATTCGCCTACTATTCCGGATCTCGAGAACAACATCCCATCACCATGGCGACCAAGAGCGACAAGACTTCGACAACGGAGGTGAAAGATAAGGTAGTGGAGGATAAGAAGAAGGATAATGATAAGAAGGAGGAGGTATCACTCCCTCCGCCGCCGGAGAAACCAGAGCCTGGCGATTGTTGCGGCAGCGGTTGCGTCCGATGCGTTTGGGATGTGTATTACGACCAGCTCGAAGAATACAATAAGCTTTCTGCTTCCACTCCTCCTGGAGATTCTAAATCCAATTGATTGAATTGCTTTGTTCTGATTGTTACACTGATTATTGTTGCTAGAAAAAAATTATACAATTGCTTTGTTCTACTAATAAAGACTGGTCAAGTACTGATCTACCATATTAAACATTTTTCCAATCAAAATCTGTTTCTTTCACTGTTTTATCTGAGTACTGCTTCTTTCAGAAACAGAACAAAGTTAGATGTGTACAACAAATCATTTCATCTTTTCGGCTTCTAAGATCAAACGAGAATGATCACATATCGATGCATAGCCTTACTTTTGTTTACCTTTGAGGAGCTTTCACTAGAACAGAGATATGGAGATAGAATTCTGGGTTCATCAAGTTATTTACCACCCACGAAAACGGTATCTCTAGTTTCATCTCAATCCCTTGTATCCTTACCATTTTGATTTCTCCCCTTGTCTCCTGCGAGCCATCTGCTTCCTCCTCCGTGGTTATTCCTTCACCCTCTTCTCCACTCGTTTGAGCTCTGTGTCCAGTGTATTCCGGGAGGAGACTTTCAATGGCGTCTCGTAAAGTAAAGCATTTCCCTGTAATTAGATACTGGAACTAATCAGTTATCTAAAGGGTGACTCAAAAACCAGTTGAATTCACCATAATGCCAAGTGCAGATCATAAGAACAACAATGCAGCGGATCTGCGGATCTTTAAGATGATAAACTACTACCTTCTTCTCTGAGGAACTCAACAGGGCGATTTAGGTACGAGATCTCATCCCATGTATCAATCTCAGGAACATCTTCAAGATTCTCGAAATCTTTACTTACACTTCGAACATACAACCGAACAGGAATCCTTGCTGACAAAAAGATTATCAAGGGTCAGGAAAAAAGAGGGATAAATATGGAGTAGAGCTTATAGTTGGCAAACCTGTCTTTACTTGTCCAGCGACTTCTATCTCAGTGCCACCTTGTGTAGATTGTGTAGATGACAAGCTTGCTTTTCTTGAAAACTCATCTTCGATATTCCCCATTTTAATCTTGGGTGATAATCTCGTGTAGGCATCAAGATCACCTGCCAAACCATCGGTTTTCAGACTCGATTCTAACTCAGTCATTGATATCCAAAAGTATTCTGTCGGCATAGTGACATTTAACAAGGATGATATTAGTTTATATGCCTAACATGGACCACTCGTACCGTTCATGACAGAGGTCCACAGATCCTCTTGATCATTCTGAGACATATTCATAACATTCTTGCAATTTCCATTGATAATATATGCCGCCTGCAGTAAGTAAAGCATTGTTAAAATAGCACACAGGAGAAGCCTATGACTACTCCACTAGGGAATGACCCATCAATTTTCAGCAAAAAACTAACAGAATTAGTCACAACATCATTCACCATATATATATTATATATGTCATTACGACAGTATACACCTACAACAGCCTATGAAATTTTTATAACCTTGGCGGCTGATAGATATATAAACGAGATTGTCCCAAGTTAGTAATACATCGAAATGTGGAAGAAAGCCACAACTTGTGCAAGGTACCAATCAATGTTCTACAATGTGAAATCTAATGTAACAGTGTTCACATCGGGAAGTATAGACGTTTAACTTAGAGTGACATCAAATAAAGTAGACAAATTAATATTCTCAAACCTCTTTCAAAGAATTAACAAAGTTCCACTTGACAGAATCTTCTCCTTCACATGGTATCAGTACGTTGCTAGGATATCCTCTAAAGTGTATCTGCAAGTAAAAAAAACAGTTTCTCAAAACCTCATCTCTCAATTTGGTTTGTGCATCCGGGTTTCAATTTGCAGCTGAGTACATCCACTATCAAACAGAAGAAGCTGATCAAACTTGAGAGAAATTAAACTTACAGTGAGATTCCAAGGTCTCTCTGGTTCTGCACATAGGAGATCGAAAAGAACACCCGTTGGTATATACCTGCAATCACCAAAACAAGATTTCACCTCTTTACATAAACATATCACCAATATAAAACAGTGATTCCATATTATACACTAACATAATCACAACACTAACACATACCATTTCAGAGGCAATCCTTTGTAATCGAACCAAATCGAATCTTCTCCAGGAGGAAGTGAATCCTTGAAGTAAGGCTTTATAAGATGAACTAACAAAGGCAAGTATCCTATTCGTGGCGCTAAAACCTGAAAAAAAAATCGATGAATCAAAAACTCGGGATGATCCTAAACCATAGAAACTCGAATTAAATCGTGATCCAACAACAACAAAGCAACCAGAGGAATTTCAACGATCGAAATAAGAAAAGCGAAAAAAACTGAAGAAGAAGTGAAATGGAATTACGAGAGAAGGAGGAGGAGCAGGGTGAGAAGCGACTTCGGATTTGTGGAGATGAATCTGCAGTGGAATCGCTCCTTCCCATATATACTTCACCGCTTCTTCCTCATTCGCCGCCATTCTCTTCTTCTTCTTCTTCTTCCCTTCCGTCGCAGCTCTAACGACTTGGAAAAAAAAAATTTTTTCCTCCGCTCCCAAAACGACGTTGTTTAAATTAATTTCCTTGTGACGTCATCATTCTTTTGAGTATACAATAAAATCTCTATAAATTAATAATGTTAAGATTTTGAAATTTTATTAATTTTTAGAAATATTAATTAACTATAGTTTTCTAATTTAGATATTTTTAATATATATTTATTTTAAGATAAAAAAAGATTTGATTTTAGTATATAAACATTTTTTTTTTGAAATTTAACATTTACATTAATTTTATTATATTATTTGATGTATATAATATATATTGCATATAATTTAAATTTAATTTTAAATATATATTACTTAATCTCATCAAAATATGTTAAATTTTAAAAGACAAATATAATTCTTTTGTGAATATAAAACAAACAATATAATGATAAGTTCTTGTTTATATAAAATATCTACATAGAAATTATTAATATATAAATTCAATGGGATCATATATTTACATAATTTTTTTTCTAAAAATAATTATTTTATTGATTTGTGTTAAATTTTGAATCGGCCTAAATTGAAACCAATAAAATTTATCAATTTATAGAGATTATTAATTTATCGAGTATTAATTTATAGAAATTGTATATTTGCACCACAGTCTCTTGCTGGCTAGTAGGGCTGGGACTTAATATTCGCTATCCGCTATCCGATCCGGGATCCGTCCCGATCCGCTCCGAAAAACGGATATCCGGGGGGTCCGGATCCGGATCCGGATAGTGATTTTACAGATCCGGCGAATCCGGATCCGGATCCGGATAGTGAAAATTTTAGTCCGGATATCCGGATCCGGATCCGGGCCCACTAAATATTTTTAAAATATTAAAAATATAATTAAATTTATATTGATATATTATATATAATTTTTATTAAAATAACTAAAACTTCGTTTTATTAAATTTTTAAACTTTTTTGAAAAAAAATAAATTTTTAATTGAATGAATATTTGTTTAATTTTGAAATTTTAAATTTAATTTTGATTTTTTAATTTTTTTTTTTTTAAAAAAACGGATCCGGATATCCGCGGATATTCGAGTTTTAGTCCGGATATCCGAACCCCGGATATCCGGAAGGCCCGAATCCGAATCCGGATATCAATTTTACGGATCCGGATATCCCAAAATACCCCGGATATCCGATCCGTCCCACCCCTACTAGCATTTATATTTTATACAAATGTGCGTGTGAGTGTTTCAAAAAAAAATAAAAATACAAATGTGCATGTGTATATCGGTTTAGTCTGGTTTAGAAAGGGAGCATCTCAATTTACCTGGATCCAAACAAAACCAAACCAACCTGGACCGATAAAACCAGCTTCAATAGTTTTTTTTAACTTTCTAGTTTAGTTCAGTGTACTTGATTTTGATTTTGAACATTTGGTCATCTGAGGCAACAAAACTGTAATAACAGAATTAAAAGTTGGTTTGGTTTTCAAAGCGGTTCGATTATCCGGTTAAACATCGCTCTTAGGGCTATTATTGTTCAAGTATTGCTTTCATTTGTTGGTATAACCCTCACCATTGTCTTCCTTGTCTTCAATCTGAAGAAACTCTTCGCCAAACCAATTGCAATTTCTTGCAAACGATTTAATTTTTGTTGAGCAAATATATCAATAACAAAGAGCTCATAGCACTATTTAAGTTAAAAGCAAAACAAAAACAAATTTGTACAAGTGTTTTACAGTTACAAAATATGCATAACGTTAGCCTAAACAACAAACAGCTCGTAGAAAACTATGAAAGAAGGAATACTTTTATGAACATTAAGGAAGTTGAATTAGTATTGAACTTAAAAGACTTTTTTTCAGGTTTTAGCGCTAGTTGTCCCAAATTGTTTTTCTTCTGCTTCTATAACCATCTTTCTCTTCTTGTACTGACCAAATCCTCTTGACTTCGATTCGAGTGGTACAAATGTCAAAGTAGTAGTAGTAGTAGGAAAACAATTTGGGACAACAAGCGCAATATGTATGGTTGTTAGATAAATGGAATTAAAGAATTTATTCATTTCAAATATGTGTATGAAACGCTAAAGAACAGGGAAGGTGTTTGAGAAAATTATTAAACGATATAGCAATAACAGATTATAGTTCTACAACATTAATAAACCACACAAACATGCCAACAAGCAAGATCATAAATATTGCTTTTTTTTTTTTTTTTTTTGGTCAAACATAAATATTGCTTATATATATAAAAGCATCCCTTAAGTATTATGAAGTTTTAACCAACCATATGTAAAACATTAAAGGTCTGAGTATAATTCATTAGAGAATCATCGGAAAATAGTCTTCTCACTCAAAACATTATTTATTATAATTATATATTATATATAACGAACCAAACGGGTGGATTAAACTCTCACTTATCCTCGTTGCAGTTAAGCATGGCTTTGATCCTTTGAATGGTGGATGTAATCAAAGTATTGACTGAGGTGGTAGATTCTTCAATTTGGAGATCTCCAGAGAGATTCGGACCAGAGGCGAGGATCTGGAAAACTACCGTGAGGAGTGTCTTATTACAGTCACGGCCATCTTCGAGCTCAGAGGAGGTGGAATAATGGCCATCACGGGAGATGATGAAACCGGAAGGGAGGATTGGTATGCCTGAAGGATTGACTTGGCCAGAAACGGCAGCGTCTGCAGTGTTCAGGTCCATTGGAGCATACACCACCATACCTCCTAATGCATCTATGAAACTGTCTTGTATTATCCTCATAGCACCATTCTCCGTTGCACTCGGAATCTATATTAATAATATATACATATTCAGATAAACCAACATTAGTAAACGTTTAGGTCAAAAAAATCACAAAGGATAGTTCTGGAGTATGACATTTTTTGATAAAAAATAATGCCTTTATAATTAGTTTTTTTTATTAAACTTTTGAAATCTTACATACAAATAACATTTTCGTATAAAACTATGATATCTTAAATGGTCGGTTCCTTTCTCTATGCTTTGAGTAAGACATTGTATTTGAGTAAAATACCTGGAGGATGTTCACACGATTCCTATGGTCTGTTCCAGTGACAAAGCCAGTGACCACAGCTGCTGGCTTCCCAAGGCAGAGAATGTCCCAGTTTTTTTACATTCAAAAATTAGTTTTGTTGTTAATTACCCAAAATTAACAACGATGTGAAAATAACGAATTTAAAAAAAATAAAAACAGTGCAAATTAAATTTGGACTTGTGTATGAGCAAGCTAACTATATATACCTGGTGACGAGTCTCGATCTTTGTAAGGGTACTGTAGACTTGGAGAGGAGAGACAGGGAGACACAAAGATGAAGCGGCGCAGACAGTAAGACCCATCGGTTGACCAGCCTCTGAGTTTACCCGCACCGAAACACTAACTCCACTACTTTTGGTTTCAGCCAATTGAGAAAAATCGTCATTTCCAGACATCTTTAGTATCCATGCAAAGTTCTTCAACATTCTTTCTCCTAAATCCATGACGCTCCTTCTTCCCTCTATAGTTTTCACAACTATATATATAAAAAAGAAAAAAAGAGTTTTACATACTAAAATTTCACAAACTAGCACTTGTCACACATGGTTGTTGCATATAAAGTTTTTGTCAAAGCTCAAACTAGACTAATAGTTAGTTTTCTTTGTTAAAACATTTTAAGTAATTACTAGTTTATTTATATATATATATATAAAAGTACCTCCGGCGTTGTCGGTGGTGGGAATGACGGAGATGGAGGACAGAGAGATCCTCTCACACATTCTCTGAAGAGTAACGGCCCAACGGCGAGCTCCGTAGCCAAAGCCACCGAATAAGAGGTCTCTGTAAAGCCTATGTGTCCGCACTTTATCATTTACTTCCACATGCTCCATCCACGTTACCTGCTCATTTTTGTTATTCATGGTTATAGTTTTAGGGTATTGCAAATATCAGGTGCAATGAAAATGTTGTACATATTTTGATGAACTTTCAATAAATATGACATAAATAAAAATTTTATGTTTTCTTTCTACCCTCACTAGCTATATGAGTAAAATAGTAGATCTTATGGAGTATAGTAACCATTTCCCACCATCAGTTTTTTTCTACTTTGATCGTTTTATGATTTTATATGTCTAATTCAATGTGTTCATAAATTATTTCAGAAAATACGAGTGACACAAATACATGAAACTATTTTTTTTTTAAAATGCATACATATATATTTGAAAAGACAAAAAATGGAGAAGAGAGTGACCTTAGAGAAACCATTGGGCAAAGCTCGGATGAGACAGCCGGAGGGACGTTTGGAGCAAGTCAGACTCTCAAAGCCAACGTTTACATTATGATACGACACGTCGGCAATCACCCAGAGATCGTCTTCAACTTGTTGGCAACATCTTAGGATCATAAACTCTCTCGGTGGCACCAATGGTGACAATATGTGTAGTTGCTCATACATCTATTTAGAAAAACGTACAAATATACGTATATCTTATATATTAAAAGAGAAGTCATGACTTCCTTTCATGTATGATATTTTAAAATTGACCATCTAATAGAATTTATGACATTTCATTATTCAATCATTAATAACATTCATTAGATTCACTAATAACATTTATTGGGCTTACTAGAAATTTTTATTGGGCTAATAAAAATTAGATGATCCATTGGATTTATAAATATTATAATAAAATACATGTTTTAATTAAACTTATATAATTTAATATTGTAATAGTATAAGTTAATTATTTATATATTTTTGATGTTAACTTTAAAAATTATATAGTTTATTTTTAAAAATAACAAAATCATCATTTTCTTAACAATAATTAATCTATACTATATAATAATTAATCATCATTTTCGATATACACACCTTATATAATATATACCAATTTAGAAATAGAAAAAAATGTTTATATAAAAATAAATGAAAACAAATACCCGCGCGGTTGCGCGGGTTAAGATCTAGTAATTTGTTAAAACATATCTAAAACAGAAAAAAAATGTTATATGATCCATACCAGTTGCGAAAAGTTTTGGCTATGTGTGTCCTTGGAGAGCACGTGAATCGTTTTAGCTTCGTTCACAATTGTTGAGAAAAGCCTCTCCCATTTCTCCTAGATTTTCATATCATCATGACAACTATATATTATTAATAAGACTATTATAATTTCTATGGAATATTACTTTTTCCTAAAATCAATAATTTTTCATGAAGATACGTACCGTATGAAAGAACATGTCCACCAAGTCTCTTGCATCCATTGGAACCACCACGACTTCCTTAGAGGATTCAATACGAGCGCTTGGACTCTTCAAACGGCTAATCTTTGTAAACGACTTTTCATAGTTGGCTTGATCAATGACGAGTCTATCATCAATAGAGGACTTGATCCACATCGGTTCTTCGATATCAATCAGTCTTGAAATTTCTGCTACGGCATTTACCATCGCTTCAGTCATCATCATTTCCTCCATTTGAGATAGCGGCTGGAAATGCTGATGAGTCGGTTGGGCGATGTTGATGTGTTCACGAGTGTACGGTTCTCTTTCCAAGATTGGTGGCTCGACGGGATGGTTCGAAGAGGTTCCATAGGAGAGATGAGGATTACTGGAAGTTGATGCGTAGAGTGATGGACCTTGGCGATAGGCTAGGGAATTGATGTTAGGTATTGAGTGGCCTCCGTTATTGTTTAGCAAATTTGAGATTTGTTCAAGCTGATACCCATATTTTGATCAACTAAAATATTAGTGGTTTCATTGGTAATGCAGATACAATTCAAAATGAATATAGTATAATCAGTTTCAATATAACTTTTCTGTATCCAGTTTCCATCAAAGTTAACTAATGTATTAATATATTAAATGAATTGTGAACCATGATGTAATCTAGAAGATTTCATATCCAAAGGTCTGTATATTTCTTCAGGGCAATATCAAAATATATTAAACTAATTCGCTTTATGAAAGTAAATCTTTTGCGGAAATCGAACTTGTGACTTTTTGGATTTTTGATTAGGTGACCTTAGAATTTTATCCACTAAATCACGGCTTCTCTTATTATATTGCATGTTTAACAAGTGAAACCAAAAAATGAAAGGCCAAAAAAAATTATTTGTTGTTTTGACTAAAAACACTCATTAAGAAAAGCATTTTTGTTGTTGAAAGAGCTTGTATATAATGTATAGTTTACAGATTTATGTTTCTCCCATAAAGAGACTAAATTGAACATTAATCAATATTTTTTCTTATGTTAGGAGTTCATTTGATCGATCAAATTAGGAATTAAAAATAAAATATACGTGAAAACACACCTGTTCTTTGAGATATGCATTATAAGCACGCAGTTTTTGGATATTGAGTCCTCGTTCTTCTCTCCCAAGAGGAGGACCTCCACATGGAGGGCAAGTCACAGCTTTTAGTGCCTCTTGCATTACTTCATTTTCATGTCTTATTTTCATGTTTTCTGCTTTAAGTGATTCGTTGACTGTTTTTTCAATTTGAGCCTACAATTTCAAAAAAAAAAAAAAAATGTAATAGACAAAATTTCAAGGCCAGCTTCACTATCTTTTTTGGAAGATAATACAACTAGTATAAACTCCATTGTGGTGCAAAACAAAAAATCCAATCATGCATCCATTTAAAATCAAACTTTAATTTTGGCGAACAAAATGATGACTTGTAAACTACTTCTTTAGATTAACTGTCACATCATATGATGTACTAAATTATAATAGATAGAAAATAAATACTAGATACGAAAACACATTACTTTGGCTTGTGTTCTTTTGTTTTGAAACCAGAACTTTACTTGTTTCGGTTTAAGTTTCAGTTCTTCGCCCAATTTATATCGCTGTGTATCATCTGGATGAGGACATTCCTTGAAATACCTTAAACCAATTTACAAATTAATTATTAATTAAAACTCTTAATAAAAAAACTAATATAAACTACGGCCAGATCTTACGCTTCAAGCTTTTGAATTTGATGAACAGAATGGCGATGATAAATCTTATTATTCCCATTGGTTGTGTTCATAGAAGTTTCCAGTCCATTGCTTGAACTGCTATCATGATTAGAATCCATTTTTTTTCTAACCCAAATGAAAACAATTTACATTATATATTAACCACTTAAAGACTATTTATATAAAAAATATATAATAGGAATATATACTTTCATATTTTTTAACATATGTTTATTTTATGACTTTAAGATTTTATCAATAATAAATGGAATATAAAAGGTAAAGCCTAAAAACAAACAAAACTATTTATGAAAGAAATCTCGTTACAGATTTTCCTTTTGAGAAAAATCTGTAGCAAAATTTCTTTTATAAATAATATTAACGTTATAAAACCAAAATCTCTTTCCATTGTATTAAATTATTAATGAAATATTTTAATATTATTTTAAGCCAAAATTGTATTATATTATATTTTAGATTTATAACCATTTTCATTTAATCTATATATCCACGTGCAAGTTATAGATGTTACTTGATACCACAAAAAGGATAAAAACAAAATTTGTAAGCTGTGTCCAATAACTGAAACTGACGTATTTGGTTGAGAAAGTCATCACTGAATCCACATGTGTTCTAGGTTTCCAGATGACTCTTCTATTATATTTTGACCCCTCAAAAAAATTTCTTGGGTTCCCTGCCCACATATAGATAATAATTGCCACACAAAATGATCTAGCTACTAAATCATGGTGAGGTGTTGAAAAACAAAATGTTAAAGTGACATAATGGATTTTCTAATATAAACTGTTGACAAAAAAATGGTTAAAAACAACATAAACTTAAGTCTGGATGTAAAATTTTGATAATAAATATGAGTTAATTTTTAATGATTAAAGTTGAATATAAATATTCTATAATTTTGAAAACTTATTTGATTGCAATTTATAATATTTAGAGTTTAGATGTTTTTTAAAAAATTTAAATGATTTATGTTAGGAATTTTCATGTTTTTAACAATACATTGTAGGTAATAATAATATAGCTTACACATCAAAACTTATTTTCACTTTATATTTTTCAAAAAAAAAAAATTGCATACACATATATGCATTACCAACATATTTTACACTGAAGCTCTGAATTTTTAGCCGGTACTGTTTAATCGACAATGTATGATCCATTTCCGAATATGATTGTTTTCCAAAACGTTTGGATGTTGGTCAGTGATCTGGATAGAGTTGTGTCACATGTCTGAATTGTTTAATTTATTATATGTTTTTGCCTAATATATAAAATATAGTGTCTATGGATAGGTGGAATCTATTCTGCAACTTGTATTTATTTTATCAATTTTCATATATATACTCTCAAAGATGGACGGGTTTCTCATTTTACAGTATTTTAAATCTATTATAATACATGTGTTTTTTCCTTTAGTAAGTTACACTTATTAGACATTATATATTCAATAAAAAAGCATATTAGACATCATTATAGACATGTTTACTTAGTTTTCCTAAGTAACCTCTACAAAAGCTTCACAAAAGTTTAATTAAGAGTGGTATAATGTAAACAACACTGAAAGTTACATGGGATTGATTTCCTAATATTAATTTTAACAATGTCTTGAACTTTTGTGCACCACTAAAATACCAACATTTATTGGTAAAATTTGGCTGAATATGATTGTCATAGACGCAATGAAGATATGTCAAAAACCCCGCGATACAATACAAATTTTAGAACTATAAAATTTACCTTTTCTATAATTACTATGTATATCTAAAGGAAAAAGAAAACCAGGTTTAGTATAATTGTTTGGTTCGTAAGTGTTCGATATCCGATGAAACGATCCTAGACTAGCGTTTTTAATCATCTGAAAAATCTTCAAACCGAATGTGTTACTTTTACGACTACTTAGTTTTTAATCATTGGTTGTTTTATTATGATATTGATCTTATAGAAATAAAGTATAAACTGGTCCTTATATTACAACAATACTGTTAACTTGACAATATCAAATATTTAATTTTAGTGTATCAGTCCTCTCTTGGTGCCATCTCTACTTTCTTGGCGCCTTCCATCTCCAACACAATGAGCATTCCTCAGAATGCCACCCTGCAAGACATCTATCACAATGGCGGGTTTGGTGAATTCCTCCTGCAAGATCAGACAAATAGGTTACGGTTCAATCTTTACGTTACTCTATTACTTTGACAACATAACCAAATACTATCTATTTGATAAAAAAAAAAAAAAACAAATACTATCTATTGGTGCATGAACGATTCTATTTGGGAAAAATATAGCACATGTGGGATCTATAACTTACTAAAAATCATGGTAATAAAGTATCTTGGAGCCAAGTTGTCTAGGCTAAAGGAGGAATCCCCAAGCATAACTTCATGGCATGGCTTGTGACTCTCAGTCGTCTCCCTACTAAGGACTGTCAACTACAATAGGGACTCAATGTCGATCCAAACTGTCTTCTCTGTTCTACCCACACTGAATCCCGCGATCACTTGATGTTTGAGTGTTCTTACTCAACATCTCTGCGGGCAATCTTCTCTAGGCGCCTAGACCTCAACCCTACTCGAGATTGGACTACTTCGATCAACGCTATGCAATCACTCATGGGCCTGCTTCGTGGAAGAGGCTATGTTGCTTAGTATGGAAACTGACACTCTACTCCCTCTGGACAATCACTCATGGGCCTGCTTGGTAAAGAATCCATAACACTAAGACTTTGGCTAACCTGTTTTTTTTTTCTTTCTCATGTTTTCAGTAGAAAAAAAGTTATAAAAAGACCTAAACATAAGTCACGATTCATAATGAGGTGCCCATGTGTTGTCACATGATTGTTTGCGGAACCATCGTTGGCTCCACTAACCGTGCCAATTATAGGTCACCTTGTGTTTGTATTCTGGAATTTTTATTGTATAGTATATACACATCATGATCATTTTGGGAATATATTTTTAGTTCCCCAAATCGTTGTTGGTGTTGCTCGTTGTTGTTATCGGTACAATTGTCACATGTTTAATATGTTTAATTTATTATTTATTTTTTGCCTATGTCTTTTAATCCTTTTCATATGATACATTAGTATAATATATATAGTATACTGTATACGGGTAGGTGCATATGGAATATATGTTCCACCTGTTATTTCTGTTAAAAAAATCGAACATCTATGATTTCCCCCCGGAATAACTATACTAGGGGTAGGGGGCATCTTTCCCTCAAAGTCTCCGAGATCACCAAGCCAAAATCTCACCATCCACATAACTATATGTATCATGAGGAATCCTATTTAATTTCGAAAATACTTTTCTTTTTCAAAAATTTTAAATGTATTAAATTAAACAATTATCCTCGATTAGTATCTACTTGTTGTATGTAGTATTAATATTAATATAAAAACATGCTGAAATAATTTTTGATAGTTTGCAAGGACCCAAATTTATAATGTCCAAGGCATATATATAGATTGGGTTTATCGTTCATTCTATTTTAAACTGTAAATCTTTATAGTGTATATGTTCCATCGTATACTATTTATTGTATAAACTTTTTAAGCAAAAAGAAAAACATATCTGACAAAAAAAACTAAGCGAGTATAATAGATTACACTTCTTTTGCTAACGATACTCTTTCATTTTTTGAATAAACGATGAAAACTATTAAAGTCTATTATGCATTAGGCTGACTCAATAATAGCAACAAATTGGGTAGTAGTGAAACACCAACTGTGCACTACGTAATATCTTATATAGCATATGATGAAATATGATAATCTTATTCGCATATCCTGCATATATCTGCAAATGGTTCGTTACTGGTTAAAATATACTAATGATGATATGTTTGTCTAATTAAAATAAATTTTCTTAATTTATCGGTATTTTAAAACTCTAAATAATTATATCACCAAAGTAACCCACATGGTTACCATTCAATATCATTTATTATTGATATAAAACCCCCATGAGGTGTTTCTCCATTTCCACCAATTATCTCATTCATAACTTTCCCTCTCCTCCTCATCTAGTGTTATTCTCTCTATCTCATATACGTGATGGTGCTCTCTCACACCGCATCGGATACGGACGTCTCCGTCCACTCCACATTCGCATCACGATACGTCCGAACTTCACTTCCTAGGTAACATATAACTAACTAACAATATATATAACAATATTGATCATGTTAATATGTTATATTTTTTATAACCTCGATTATAATGGAAGGGTTGAAAATATTAACTATATCAGGTTCAAGATGCCGGGAAACTCGATTCCGAAAGAAGCTGCGTATCAGATAATTAACGACGAGCTGATGCTTGATGGCAATCCAAGGCTAAACTTGGCCTCCTTCGTGACTACATGGATGGAGCCTGAGTGCGATAAACTCATCATGGAATCTATTAACAAGAACTACGTCGACATGGACGAGTACCCTATCACCACCGAACTCCAGGTATTGTGATAAAATAATATATATATATATATATATATTTATATATATATATATATATATATATACAGGATTGGGGTATAAATTCATGGTCGTTTCAGAATCCCATCCAACATACTTATATATCAGCTTATATATGGTCAGAAATGTTTATAGGATCTTTTTTTTTTAAAGCTAACGACGACTTTGTCATAGTATGTGGCCTAGATATTACTGTATGTTTTGAGTGATGCTTTTGGATTTCTGTTCATACAATTATTGATTAGTGTTATTAATAAAATGCACTGTTATTAAATTATATTTTGTATGTATGAATATGTATACCAACTACGTTTAACGTGTTGACATATTTTTAGGGTTTTTAATTTTTTTTTCTAAAGTTGTTGGTTGTTAGTATTTGATACTATTATTAGTTTGTATCATCAATATACACACATGCACCAACTATCTTGTCTTTCTACGGCCGCGTTTTTCAGTTTTGTATTCATTTGGACTGAACTATAGTAATTAGGGGGAATATTGTTACTACTTTATTTCCTCAAATATGAGACATTGTGTTCCTACTACTATTTAAATTGATAGCCGGACAGAAAAAAATTATAATTATATTTCCTTATCAGGCCATCACTAAAATTAAAAAGAATAAAATAGAAAATTCAAGTTACACTAAAAAATGGTTATATTCCACGTAACAAAAAATTTTAAGAGATCTAAAGAGTTTGCTCAAAAAAAAAAAAAGATCTAAAGAGTATGAAACAGATAAAGGTTACATTTAGCACTCTTCATTATTTTCAAATTAAAAATATGACAGTAGTTTTCTTCGTCAAGTAGTTTTTATTATAATAATATGACTAATTAATCACCACAACTGTGACTTTGTGAGTGTATTATTACTTTAGTTTTACTGTCTACAGCTCTGTCACGTTGTAACTCACTAATATTATTATAGTTAAGCATCAATCTCCATGTCATTAGTCAAGTACTGGGTTTCACTAATTAATATTTATTGTTTAATAAAAAAAAAAAACAGAACCGATGTGTGAACATGATTGCAAATCTGTTCAATGCTCCGTTGGAAGAAACGGAGACCGCCGTCGGAGTAGGGACCGTTGGGTCATCTGAGGCCATAATGTTGGCCGGTTTAGCCTTTAAGCGGAAATGGCAGAACAAGCGTAAAGCTGAAGGCAAACCCTTTGATAAACCCAACATTGTCACTGGAGCCAATGTTCAAGTAATTAACGATTCTTGGAGATCAATAATCATAATCAAATTTGTGCTTTTGATAAATTCTTACAGAACCGAATCAAAATGTTAGGTGTGTTGGGAGAAATTCGCTAGGTACTTTGAGGTTGAGCTTAAAGAAGTGAAACTAAGCGAAGGATATTATGTGATGGACCCGGAGAAAGCTGTTGAAATGGTCGATGAGAACACTATATGTGTTGCGGCCATTCTTGGTTCCACTCTTAATGGAGAATTCGAAGATGTCAAACTCTTGAACGATCTTTTGGTCCTAAAGAACAAAGAAACCGGGTAATTAAAAGCTTCATATCAATTAATTATTTACAAAGTACGTCACTATATAATAATAAGTTTATAAGTTCATTGAAAGCTATTACACTAATCAAAACATAACATATATGCATTTTTTGATAGATGGGACACACCGATCCATGTTGATGCAGCAAGTGGAGGATTCATAGCGCCGTTTTTGTATCCGGAATTAGAATGGGATTTTAGGTTGCCATTGGTGAAGAGTATAAATGTGAGTGGTCACAAGTATGGACTTGTGTACGCAGGGATTGGTTGGGTGGTTTGGAGAACCAAAGATGATTTGCCTGAGGAACTCATCTTCCACATCAATTATCTTGGTTCAGACCAACCCACCTTTACTCTCAATTTCTCTAAAGGTAATTTACATTAATATTGGTTTTAGTTATCTATTGTTTATACTTTATTTTATTTTCTTGCTATTGAATTTTTTTTCCGACTTATATTATCTAAATAGTAAATAGACGAACATCATAGTGATGGCTTTATATATTTCTATTTTAATTTATCAAATAAAACATTTGCAAAAACTCCATATTCGCGGTACAAAAATAACTCTTCACTTATTATATTTTTTGGTAAAAACATAACTCTTCATTGACATTACTCTCTCAATTCACGTAGGTTCGAGTCAAGTCATAGCTCAATACTACCAACTTATCCGTTTGGGTCACGAGGTAAGTCGGTCCATGATTACTGTAAATACTACTTATCATGCTAGTGCTCAATAATTAAACATTTCTTAATAAATAAAATTTATCAAACAGGGTTATAGAAATGTGATGGAGAATTGCAGAGAGAATATGATCGTGCTAAGGGAAGGACTTGAGAAGACAGAAAGGTTCAACATCGTATCAAAGAACGAGGGAGTGCCACTTGTTGCTTTCTCCTTAAAAGATAGCAGCTCTCACACTGAGTTCGAAATCTCCGACATGCTTCGTAGGTTAGTTAGTTGTCTTAAGACTCTTAACCAAGATATGATATGTCATATGTGCATGGATATTATGTATCGACATTGAACTTCTCTATTTATATTTTAAAATGTAGGTACGGATGGATAGTGCCGGCATATACAATGCCTCCAAACGCACAACACGTAACTGTTCTTCGAGTAGTTATCAGAGAAGATTTCTCAAGAACACTGGCAGAGAGACTTGTGATCGATATTGAGAAAGTGATGCGTGAGCTCGATGAGCTTCCTTCTCGAGTAGTCCAAAAAATTTCGCTAGGAGAGGAGAAGATTGAAGCTAATGGTGATAACTTGATGGTGACTGTGAAAAAAAGCGATATGGAGAGGCAGAGAGAGATCATCAATGGCTGGAAGAAGTTGGTTTCCGACAGGAAGAAGACAAATGGTATCTGTTAATTTAATACTAGTGAAAATGTCTGAACTGCTTTATTAATAAATGCAATTGCATTGATTCGGAGATTTGAAGGTTTTTCCTTTGTTGTTGTTGAACTAAGTGTGTTTTATTTGATTAACTTGTAATGTCTTTTGATATTATTGCAGCATTATGAAAAAAGTTTGTGTGTTATTTGTTACTAGTTTTTCATCCATTGCTTATAGAATTAAGTTAGTAATCTCATTGTTCTTCAAAATTTATTTTATTCCGTTAGCTGGTAAGATAACATAAGAAATTGGGTGATCAGTTTTTTGCAAAAGTTTTAATCCTAATAAACAAAACTGAAAAGAATAACCAAAGAATAAAATTTTGACATATCAAATAAATTTTTTTTAAACGTAAATTGTGCTTCATTAATTCCTACGTTGGTTAAGAGAAACACTCTTAAAAGCAGTAAACCATGAAAACAGTTCACAAGTTATAAAAGCACCGATATTTTTATTAAGAAAAAAACTTTATTTTCTTGAAGCTTAACCTGGCGAAGCCTAATTAAAAAGAAAATAAAAACCTACTAAGAACTCATTATTTATAATTTTAATAACTAATTAAAACCCCCTAAGCTGGGGAAGGAGCAGAGGGAGTAGATCCGGCTTTGGTGGCGCAATGTAGCTTAACAAAGCAGTCAAAGAAAGGGTTATGGTAAGCTCCAAAGACGGTCTTGTCACAATCAACATCCATCTTCTGTATCGAAGCGCAACATTCCGATCCAATATCAGGTTTGCGGGTGAAGAAAGCTTTGTGGATATCCATCATACATGTCTTTACATCCTTGCAATCAGCCAAGCACTTGGTTACTACCGGCGGTGGATGGAACGGAGCAGGGTGGAAGTGGTTGTAGCCGGCAGGGAGTGGCGGAAAGGCCTTTCCGGAAGCACATGGGTTCGGCCATTGTGGCAGCTTAGGGTGAAAGTAAGGGTAGGAATGGTACCATTCGAGCTTATTGTTATCCAATGATGGGATTGACTCCAAATCATTTGCTGTGACTTGAGTTGTGACGTAGCATGAGAAGAGTATAATAGCAACAAGGGTTGCGAGATTCTTCATATTTGGATTCTTGGGAGCTTTTATGAGGTTTAGATATGTGTAATGTGAAATGGTGTATGGGTTTATATAGGTGTCATAGTTAGGGTTTATAGATTACAACTTTGTGCGATAATGAGTTCGAATGATGTATATTATTGGCATATTCCCTTATTGACTCGATTTTTTTTCTGACGACGTGATGTTTGTTATGATTCTCCCATCTTTTTGCGCAACAATCATCGTACCACAATTATTATTTCAGAGGCTTTATTATTGAACTGATTTGATTTTTCAGGCTTAGGTTACTTGACTTATTTGTCAAAATGTTAAATACTTGCAAATTACTTGACTTATTCAGCTACTTGTTCAAATCCATTACTTAAATTTAAAATACTTTACTACTTTAATCTATCCTTGAATTTAAATACATGAGACTCAAAATACATAGATTTTAAAATTGGAATAAATTATTAGGCTTCAATATTTTAAAAAGATTTCAACTTTTAAATTACAAATATTTATTAAGTTTTGTTTATAGAAACATAAGTGTCAACAAGTATATTGAGCTTTGTTAATAAAGACATAAAGGTTAACAACACCAATTAATGAATAGTATTCTCTCTGTCTCAACTCTCAATATAGTCTATATTTTAGAAAAAAAATTGTTTTTAAAAGATACATATTTTACATTTTCAATGTATTAGTTAATGTTAAATTGTAAATTTCAAGAGATTTATTATAATCTTGTTGATTAAAAATTGTGGTGAATAGTAAATTACAAAAAATAATGTATTGATAATTAAAAATTCATATGTTTTCTTAATATATGTAAACAATCTAAAACATACATCTTATTAAAACCAAGATAATACTAAATATTATTATAATATAAAAAATGAGAAGCAAATAAACGGGTTAAATCATTATAAAAAGTGAGATTTAATTTGTATTTGTACTTGCAAATAAGAAAATTTAAATACTTATTACCCGATTTGAATAGCATGTAAATATTTTTTTAACACCGAGCATAGAGCAAGTAGCGGCCACAACCTGAGTATCTAATAGTTATCCCAGTTTACTTGCAGCTAATGATAAGTGATAACAGTGGTTTTTATCGTCACATAGTTGGGAACTGGACTACTAGAGTGTATTTAAAGGGCTGAAAATATTTAAAAAATTACAAATCGGCCCATTGTACCACGTTTGAGTTATGTACATTTGATAAAAAGAAGTGGTATATGATGAGAGGATCACTCTCTTAATAACGCCTTAATGGGCTAGATAAAACTCCACTAAGGGGATTTTAACAAATTTTATAATTGTTAAAGTTGTCAGAAGTTGTTGTATACGATTTTTTAATAAAATAAAAAACATTCTTAAAATTATTACTCACTAGAGAGTAGAGACCAAAATCATGAAATTTTGGGAAGATCATATCATGGCACACAAAACTCAGTGGAGAAAATCACGAGTGGCAACACAATTTGACAGATTCAAGGGAAATGTTGGATGAGAATCATTATAGTTAGTCTAGTACATGTATCTCGTCTATTATTATTGCTTTCAGTCTTGGAACATATATTTAAAAGTTTAATTAAACATCTTAATCTTACCGAAGATATGCACAATATGAATTGTTTTATCAGATCGTTTACCTTTTTCAAGTGATTTTGGCACTGAATCTCATATCATAGAAAATTGATACGCAGCAGTAATCAGAATGTTACCCATGCGAACTAAATCGTTTTTTTTTATATGTGAAGTTGTGAACGACCTACTGAAATGAAAGAAAAAAATTAAAAGGACTTTTAAGCCTAATTTTCAACAGCTCATACAAAAGAAATTAAGAAAGAAGCAAAGTGAACCAAAGCTCAATCACCAAAGCAGAAGTTAAAACACAATCAGACCGAGAGTAAAGCCAGACCAGAAGATAGTACAAAACGGTTTTGCTTCACGACACCACATGAGTTGGATTGGCATGTAATGCGATTTCATATTAGATAGGGTTTTGAAGATATGTAAATGAGAGACATGCACGATTGTAATGGGCTTGATCATGTTGATGGGAAGAATTATTGTTCTTGATTACTAGAAAAACATACATGCATAAGATTCAAGAACCGAATAAAGTAATGATGCATGTTCAAGATTCTGGTGACCACGATATCCTAAATATGACTCCAGTATAGTGATTTTAATTAGACATTTTGAAAAATGTTAAATATGACTCCAGTAGAAAGTTCAATAAAGGTGTATTTGAGGTCGTTTATATGCGAAATTCGTTTCTGTTATATAGTAGAAGAAACATACAACTGCACGGACCCAATTTAAACCAAATATACAAGTTGGTGTGTCAAAATTCAACTAGTTAATGAGTTCTTAACAGTACAAAGATCATATGATCTACAATGTTATTCTGGTCGTGGAAAGATACTTAAGATACAAACATAATTTTTTGTCAAAAACTAAATAAAAGCCTAATAGGAGGTATGGATCTGCAAGTCAAAGGATCCTCCAAATAAAGGTTCCGTAGAGCAATCATCAAATCGAAAGTACGGAGGAAATGAGGGATGGGTCCTACACTACATAATAAGTGGAAACCTAACTATTTTATAAGTATCATTAATTTCGCATTATTATTACTGATTAATATAAAATCTTTTTTCATTTCTAACTTGTGACTTGTGAGGTAACAACTGGAAGTAATAATACAAATATGTTGCGTGCTTCCTTCCATACTTCCAGCATCAGGTTACTCTACTCATATTACGTGATAGTATGATTTTAAATCTCCTTTAAATCCAGTTTGATGCATGTCGAAGCTATCATTAAGTCAAGATATATAGCGACGTGGTTCATACTAGTATCGATGTTGCGATTGTGGATTCAAATCCACATAATACATATAGTTGACCGATCATTATTTAAAACAACAGTTCAGTTTAATGTTGTATTTCAATATATATTTATTTTCAGTATTTACTGGAAAAATTCTGCACAAAAAATTATAGCGACAAGAAAGAGAGATCTGAACTAAAGCTAAATCATTATTTTGCAAGATTATCTATTAATCTTTTAGGCACTATGCTTGGCTATATGACCACCACATGTACAAGATCCATGTGTTCCTTGGAAATACTAGATTATTTATTGTCGTTATGGTGTAAATTTCTTGTGAATTCTAATCCAATGTCATCTATATGGATAATATAAAATTGAAGTTAAGTCAGAAAAATAAATAAATATGATCATTACGTGCAATATTTTCTGTTTAAACTTCAGCTGAAAAAGCTATCACAAGAAATAAAAATTATTCCTATGAAATACTAGATTATTTTTATTGTCGTTATAGTTTGAATTTTTTTGTGAATTTTAATCCTATGTCATCTATATGGATAATATAAAATTGAAGTTGAGTAAAATAAATAAATAAATATGACCATTACATGCTGCACTTTCTGTTTAAGCTTCAGCTGAAAAAAACTATTACAGGAAGCAAAAAAAAAAAAAACAGAACAAAGAAAAAAGACTTTTCAGATTAGTTTTTATTTTATGATTTAAGCTTATTATTCTTCTAATTTCTGTTAAAGTTAAATTAACATAGAAAAATAACCATAAGTTGCATAAGCTAACTTCTATTGACAAAATCAAGAAAACTATTTTATAAGTTAAAGACTTATTTTCGGCCATTTTCAACTTATATAACTTCCATGTAAAGTGATAAGAAGAAACAAAAAAAAAGTGATGGTCATAGAGTTATGAAAACACGACAATATATTTGTGTTATAAAATAATTGAAAAGACGCGCATTCAACCATATAAATGTCAATCTGTATATGCACAACTGTATATCTCCACTCGTTAATATTTTATAATCATAATCTTTTTAACTATATCTTCCGCGAACATTCTCTTGTATATATACACACTTATGTCTTCTTAAATCCTCTCCTAAATAACACACATCCTTTCTATTGTTCTCTCTAACAAGAATAAGTCTTCCATCTTTCTTCACGTAATGGGAAACTATGTTTCTTCCGCTCTAAGCAAAACGTCGTCGTCTTCTTCATCGGCGGCGAGAGTGATTCTCCCGGACGGTGAACTCCGTCATATTCACGAGCCAACTAAAGCCGCAGAGCTCATGATGGAGATTCCAAACTTCTTCCTCGTCGACGCCAAGTCTTTAAAAATCGGTCGGAAGCTAAACCCTTTAGCCGCTGATGACGATCTTGAACTCAGAGGCTGCCACGTGTACGTAACCTTCCCCATGACGCGTGCCACGTCAGCAGCCAACGCTTCGGACATGGCTAGGTTATTAGCAACCGCCAAGAAACATCAACGCCGACGTGTCGGAACCAAATCTTCCGCTGTCGGAACGGCCGTGAAACATTGTCATAACGGAAGGGTGTCGCCGGACGGTGAAGTGGATGACGTCGGGGTGACGTCGGCGGGATCGAAGCTGAGTTTGGAAGATATTGAAGAGTTTTCAGCGGCGGAGTTTATGCATAGGATATCGATTTCGAAGTCTAAGAAGCCAAAGTTAGAAACTATAGATGAAGAATCTTTGTCTTAACGTACACAAAATCAAACAAAAATGGAAATTTGATTTTTTTTTTTTAAGGTTATTTTTCTTTTTTTATATTGTTTTTTTTTGTTCATTCATCCTCCCTGCGCAAGTAGTTTTTTCTCTTTTTGTGGTATTTCATGTACATAAAGAGATATTAGTCGAGAATGAACATGTGATTTTTTGTTTCTTTCTATATCTCCAGATTCTTAAATCACCCATCAACTTTTAAAAGTTTATGATTATAATTATCATGGAAATTTAGCTTACGTAATGTAATGATGATTCATGGTTTATAACAGACAAACGGTTTGTAAATATCCGAATGTAGCTGAAATATCTAATTTCGAAAATTCAAAACTCGATCCAAACCAAACTTGAATGGGAATTCGAACACACACTGCTAGACAAACCTCACGATCATGATAAACAAATGATTGTTTAAAATATGTTTCAGGAATTTAAAACTTCCACTTGCACCTAACAATGTCGTAGGTTTCCTTATGATTTCGTTAACAAATAATTGTGATATTATAATCAGATAAACGTTAATGAGTAATGGTCAATGGTTCGTCTTGTTAAAAACTTCATTGGAGATAAACATTAATGGTACGTATTAGACGTTAAATAAACGTTAATGGTACTTTCAAGGAAGGTGTTTAGTCATATTCTACAAATTTAAAAGCATAAACTACTTCTTTTGATAAACATACGTAATATGCGAATCTGTGACTTAATATAGTTATAAATTTATAATAGTCATTTTTTCACGTAGACATGTGTAATCACTAATCAGTAATCAGTCGTGTTGGTCATGTCGGTTAATATTATATTTTTGCAAGCGGTTTGTCAGAACATTTGGAAGTAATGCCGTGAGCTCTCTCTGCAGAATGTAATGGAGGGTTGAACTGTTGCTGTAGTGTCAACGGATAATACCTCATTGATACTGCATCAAGAATCCTTGACTACAATTGCTTGATCGTCACAACAGTGACACATTCTTGCATTGTAATAAGCTTTATTGTTTTGTCTACGTTGACCTCAATGAGGAAGCTATAATCATATAAACGGAAAGATTGTCATCATCAGTTGCAGAATTATCAGTTTTTTCAAGTATTTTGATTGAGTATTCTTCTCCAAAATTCATTCGTATTGTAGATGGAAGAAAGAACAAAAGAGATATGCGGGAGCATTTTGACTACTTTACAATTTCAAAGCAACTGATCCTATTACTGTTACAAGGCTAAACAAAAAGATCTTTCTATCCTCAAGATCATGGTCCCGGCTGCAAACTATTGGATATGAATCTCTCGCAACATCTTCCATTGTCTTAAAAACCTTCTTGCTAAACAGTGACTATCTTAAAACATGTTGAACATTGCTTCACGCGATCCAAGCCATGCCCTATGAACAATGCTATCATTCGACTCACTTTGCCCTGAAAAATCCAACATTACAAGTTTCTGATTTCACCAAAGATAGTAAACAAGTCAGTCAAGGAGAAGGATCAGTGTTTAAGTAAATTACCTTCAACAGCAGACCAACACACAACTGAAGGGACACAGTTGGAGAATTTATTTTCACACAGAAGTTGACCAGATTTGATACTCCAAATGCGAGTGTAGCAGTCCTCTCCTCCTGAAACAAAACATTACAAAGACAAAACCAAACTCAAATCATGTCATAAGGTTGGGAACAAAGGGTTACTTTTTATTACCTGACATGAGAAACGTTTCTGATGGATCGATGCCAAACTCGATGCGAGTATGAGAATTTACATGTCCTTCATATGTCTGTACAGCCACCCCTCCCTTAACCATTCTTTGATCGTATAGCTTAATCTAAGCAAACAGAAAATTTTGGCTCTTTAGATAACAATCTCTTAGTAAGTATATGCAGAATAGTAGCTGCACTCACCGTTCCATCCATTGAGCTTGCCATTAAGTACTGATCATATGTTTTCAGTGTCTTCATGCTAGAGAGAGAAGAAAGGAGCGAATGATAGAGCCATTGAAAAAAAGCTAACAATAATCTTCATATATGGTTTCAGTCGTTTACTAACCATGTAATAGATGAAGGCATATAGAACACATGAGATGGGTTTATGTTTCCACTGAGCTGCACAATAACAATTGTGAGGAAAGCCAACGTAATGATGAAAAGTTTTGTGATAGGATTTAAATATTACCTTAAACCATTCCTTTTTTCTAGTAGCTTGACTGGTTCTACTCGATGGTTGAGATCGTATCTGGTGTCTCGTGAGCCTGCCTGGTCTCTCACGTACATCAACTGACACAATAGCTCCATTTCTGAGCCCGCACTGAACAATGTTTCGCTTCTGTATATTCCAAGACATGTCAGAAGAGAGGTTCGCACACCTTTGGCAATATTTATATAACAACTAAGAGTTGAGAAACAGTACCGATTGATGAAACTGAAGCGCCAAAACATCACTTTGGCTTCTGAGGAAGTAAGAACCAGCTCCTGTTTCCAAATCCACCAAAGCGGCTCCTAGGTTGGTACCAATAGCTGCACGACTCCCACTCACACTGCAATCAGCTGTCCAAATAGTACACTCAGAGGAAGCATTCCCTTGGAGGCTTCGCGGAGAGACTATGTACGGTTCCTCAGCAAGATTCAAGATAAAAATCGACCCTTGACCAGCTGATCCAAGTGTAGTTATCCTGTTTTTCTAGTTGTCAAGGTTTTTAACAAATGGAGAGGATAAATTAAGAGAAAGAAAGGGACACGTTCAAAGAGGATACAATGCTCGCTTGACATGGTGGGAGTTGTCAGGTCTTCCTATCAACTGAATGGAAGAGATACTTGACAAAGCATGTAAATGAGAGTGTTCAGGTCGCCAAATACGCCTAGGTGCTTCCCTTTTTTCTTTGCGTGGAAGAACAGAAACTGGATCACACTCAGTTCCACCATATAAAGCTTGAGTTTCAGACTCATCAAAGGGTACTTGTCCAGCTTTGGAAACTCTCAGTATGCTGAAAAGAAACAAAACATTCCACTGCACTTAGGTTTGGAACGAAAAATAATCTTAACCTAAATCATAGAAAAAAACAGTGTTCTAAAAATCGGTGTAGACGGCGCCTAAGCAGGCGTCCGCCTAGTTGGCAAATCGGACCTAAACAAACGACTTTTCTAACCCAATCTAGACACCTGACTAATCAATAATCTTATATAAAGTGCCTAACAGCCGCCTAGCGATTTCTTGAACATTAATAAAAAACTATTAAATATAAGACTGACTTCATACACACCTCAAGCAGCCTCCAGAACTGCCAGCTACTAAGATGTTCTTTGTGGTCAGACCTTCTGATGTTTGTAAATCAACCTGAAACTCTTTCAAAGCAGCATCACCTATGTTTTCAGTTGAATCATATCTCCATACCTAAAAGCATCAATTACATGTTTACTTACATACCGGTCTTTTATGTAAACTTTAAATTGGTAACAGAGAGGTAAGTTAGTAACTACCATAGGGTTAGAGGCGTGTGTCTTTTCAATCTCATCCTTGAAGTTAGACTTCTTCTTATTGATAAAAACAACATTGCCACATAGCTCTCGGGAACAAAGTAGCTTCAATGCTTTTAGTTTGTTTCTCTTCTGGTAATTAGGTTCCTGTGATTAAATTAAACTGATTAGTGATTACACAAAACAAGATACAGAACAGTAACTAAAGATTAGCTGCAAAGACAGAGTAACGGACCTTGAAAGGCTTTGGTTCAGGCTTTTGTTTCGTTTTTGAAGAAGAAGGTTTTGAACCTGGGATTGGACCTTTAATTGCGAAATATTTCTTCTTTTCCTCGTCGAAATAAAATCCAGGGAGCTCTGAAATCAAATTTAAAAAAACATATTAATCTCGGGAACGTAATCGAAAATAGAAGAATTGTGGAGGGAGAAGAGGATTCAGACCTGGTCTCATGTTGTTCTTCTAGGCGGCAACTCTGTTCTATGTGTTCTTAACAAACTCCATTAAAAACAGCTTTAGGTTTTGTTTAACGATGAAAGCTTAACCGGAAACGTGTTTTTATTCAATTTTGGTTTTATTTTAAAAGGGACCGGCCATGATCCGGTTTAGAGTATTAGAAACTAAAAACGATCGTTTTGTGTGTTTGTATCATCAAAAGCTTTTATAAAACTTCTCATCTTTAGTGATTGAAACAAATACTAAAAGCAAAGAGGCTTTTCATATATTAATGAAACAACAAATGTATCTGACAAGAATTATTAACAATTTTCCTCTATCTTCATCTTGTTACACCCATTAATGATTCCCATCTTCTGTTAATCAACACAACACTTTGTAATGTGAGCGACACTTCTTGGTTCTTACTGTTTACTGACCTTTTCTTTGTCAAACTTGGTTCAAAAACTACTGAACCCAATAATGTTTATAAGCAATCCTGTGAAGCTGATCATACCCTGCAAGCACTCCAGCTCCAGCCACTCCAAGAAGCATGTTAGCAGTAACTCCTCTATACAGCGCATAGAACCCTTCACTTCTCACTATCTCTCTCAACGCATGAACAGAGTTCCTGTATTTAACCGCCTGTCCTGACGTAAGCATCATTCTCCTCCTAACCGTATCAAAAGGATAAGCAATGACACCTGCCGAAGTAGTAATACTCCATCCCAACAGAAAGCTAGCCAAGAAGTTCCCCTCCAAGGAACCAACTAAAACAATGGGTTTAATAGTATCATACATTCCGAAATACATCCCCCGGTAAAGAGTGATTCCCACTATCGAAACCCCAAACCCACGGTAAAGTCCTTTAACACCGTCGGTAGACAAAGTTTTACGGTACACATCCACCATCCCTTTGAACTGTCTCTTCCCAGTCACCGAACACTCCTTCGCATCAGTGCCTAGACGTGTCCGCGCGTAGTCAAGATGGTATAGAAACAACGAGGTCGTGGCTCCAGCAGCGCTTCCAGAGGCTATGTTACCAGCGAACCATTTCAAGTAACCGTCTTTCTCCTTGGAACATCCCAGAAGGTTCTTGAAGTAACCTTTAAACGCAAAGTTGGAAGCCTAAATAAGAGCAAAGTGACAAATAAGAATCTTAACACAATGCCACACAGACACAAAAAAACAAATAAGTTCGGTTCGGTCGGTTCGGGTAGTTTGATTCGGCTCCGTAACCAAATAAGAATCGATCTTTTTTTTCCAGGTTTCTTTTTGGTTCCTACTTTTACTATCCGAACCGAACAGAAGAACATGAAATAGTAAATGGATCCTCTAACCCTTTACCCGATACATGATCTTTTTTGGTACCTGTGTTGGGAAATAAGGTATGACAAAAAAGAAACTCAACACAATACCACACAGACACAGAAAACAAGTAAATTTCGGTCCCGTTCCGGGTAATTTGGTTCAGTTCCAGAACCAAATAAGAATCGATTCCTTCCCAGTTCCTAGTTTTACTACCGAACAGAACCGCCAAGTAGTAAATGGATCCTCTTCTATGTTCCTAGTTTTACTATCCAAACATAACCTCCAAGTAGTAAATGAATCCTCTTCCCTGTTCCTAGTTTTACTATCCGAACAGAGAACCGCCAAGTAGTAAATAGATCGTCTTCCATGTTCCTAGTTTTATTATCCGAACAGAACCCGCCAAGTAGTAAATGGACCCTCTAATCCCCTACCGAAACTACCCGATACCGATACCTGAAATACTGAAGGATAGCCGAAATGCCAAGGCCTAGACGTACCTGTGTAGGGAAATAACGTATGACATTGGCTTGGTTTCCTCTCCAAAAGGAGAAAACACCTTCTTCTCTGAAGATTCTGAGGAAGCAGTTGCCAACACCGGAGTAAGGTTTCGTGAGGTGTCCTGTCTTGATCATCTCCCCTTGGTTCTGGAGTAAAAGCTTTACTCTTTCTATTGGTGCGGCTGCGGATTTGGCTACGATGGCTGCTGCGCCTCCCATGAAGAAATCCGTTGAGAATTTCTCTGGTTTTCCCACCGAAGTCATCCTTCCCTAAATTCAAATAACAATTAGTTAAATAACGAATCCATCTTCAAAGAAAACAAGAACGATGAATAAAGGAAAAGAGAAGGAAACCTGGAGGTTATGATACGATCTTCGCCGCCGTAGAGGGAAGGACTCGGCGGCGAAAGATCGTTTCCAGGTCCCAGGAGGAGGAGAGATGCGAGGACTTCTTTTTTTTTCTTTGTTTTTTTCGTTTTAGAATCAAATCCAATAAAATTAGAAAAAAAGAGATATAATCATCAAATCTGTGAATACCAAAAGATGCGTTATATTTTTCTTCTTTTAAAAATAAATAAAGGTTTTGTCATTTTCTATTCTAGAAATTTATTTTCTAATTTCTAAGATAATCAACATATATATATTTGCCGCCAAGAAAAAGCCACCAGCTAATCTCTCTCTCTCTCAGCTTGAAGGTGTTATGAGATGTGAGTTTGTTCAGTCTCTTGTTGTTTGTAGATTAAAAAAAAAAAGTAGAAGAAAGTCTCAGGCTATCTATCTCTATTAAAGTTTGTGTGGTTTCAGAGCAACTAAACTGCTTTCAGAAAATAACCTTGCTGGTTAATCTACAGCCAACAAAGCAAATCCAAAAAGACAAGTGAAAGCACTCTTGACCAAGTAACATAAGAGTTTCAGATAAAAAGGATTTTGCTTCAGCAATTGATTCCACACATGGACGTCTCAGGTCCTTTAGTCTTAAGCTTTGCGCATCTTTGTTTTTCCCTCTAGGAATCCATCTAACTTGAATCAACTCAAACTCTGATAATAGGCTAATAATATCAGAGACTACTCCATAGATATCTGGTGTTGGTTTTCTTGATGAGATTGCTTTATCCACTCCCTAGCAGAGGCTATAGCTCTTGATAAAACATCTTCCGGTGATGCGCTTTTTTGGTTGAAGAGTAGGTTGTTTCGAGCAATCCATAAGGACCAAAGGAGCCATGGGGTGAGGGTTTCAGAGACTAATCCAGTAGGAGGGAGACAGTTTAGTTTCAACAGTGCCGACAAAAAAAATGTTTTGTTTAGTATCAATATTTCACCTAGAGGCGAACCTAACTGATTTTTAAAATAAAGAAAATTGTACATATGGTTCAGATAGTAGATCTAAAAAAAATAACTATAAAGAATGATACTTGATAGGATTTGTCAAAATAAATCAAAACTAATTAAATCTCATAAGAAACTTACCAAGAAAGAAAGAAAAAAAAAAAGTAAAACAGAAAAGAAATGTTGACATGACACAAAGCAAACAAAACTAATTAAATTATTTTTCCAAGTGTTTCAAACTGTAAACTTTGGAGCCCCTTCTCCACCACCTTCCCCACGACAGTACATATTAGAGCCAACATTACTCGAAATTGCCACCTGAAAATCTCCTTGCAGTTACTGAGCAAAATAATAATGGTTTCTTGCGTTGTAATCCATCTCAGCTGCAACCAAGGCATCACAGTTAACGGATGATCCAACCCGGACTGCAAGTCCTTGATAACTACCATAACCAATGACATTTTCACAAACAGTAACAGAATCACACGGATCGATATTAGTCATGAGGCTTGGCGAGTTGCTCAAGAAATGGTGTTGATCTTCCTGTTCTTTAGCACTCTCCGAAGACAAGTTTCCTCCATTGTAATAATTATTGTACCTCTCTTGATGTTGCTGTAATAAGCTCAAATCTATTTCATGATGATGCTGAAGCGCAGCGTTTTGCCAACCGTTAGTATTATTTTCACTCTCTGAAACGTTACTATTGATCATCATACTTGGAACCGGATGGTTAACTTCCTTGAGACGTTTTGCAGAGCTACCAATGGGAAGACTCGGGCTTTGGAGGATCGCTTTAACGTTGTACCTGCTCATTTCGAAGTTAGTCACTGCGCTTAATCCTCTGAATTTGATTGCTGCAATGTCGTATGCCTCTGCAGCTTCTTCTTGTGTGCCTTCATATACCATATGTACAATTGATAATGTGTAGTTATTATTTATTGTTATAGATTTGATTGCAAAGAGTTAGTATAAAAGAAAATTAAATATACCAAAAGTTCCTAAGTAGAGGTCTTTGTTACCGGCCACTCTTCCGATCCTAGCTTGCCATCTTCCATGTTGGTGATGCCTTTTGGACACATTAAAAGAGAATTTCCATTTAATAAAATGGTGAATTAGCTAAATACCTTATAGATATTGAGATGGTGAATTAGCTAAATACCTTATAGATACTGAGATACCATAAAAGAGGGGGAAAAAATGATAAGTGGGGGAGGAGAGATATAGAGAGAAATAGGATATATAACTAATTTGGTGGTTTTGTGTGTATACACAATGCAAATACTCAAATGTGGTATTTTGTATACATCAAACAAAAATGGATTGAAATATTGTACGTGTTACTATAAATGTCTACCTTGTTACTCCTCGATAAATCGATGCACCACGAGAGAAACCACTACTTTTCCTGCATATTTAAATGTGTATTTTATATATATAGATAGATGTATACTAATTATTAGACATGACGAAATATTAAAAGAGTATGCGTGAGAGTTTCTCGAATATAATACTAGATGTCATATGCAATAAATACAGCAGTTCCATTATATACCTGCGTAGAGAGGCAACATACTCTTGCCTCGTCATGTGGTTCATCTCTTCTCTCTCTTTCTCATATTCACTCATCTGCATATAATAAGATATTATTTATATCAAACCTCCCAAGTTAAAAAAAAAAAAAAACTAAACATGAAAATTAATAATAAGATATTAGCTGTAAATGCATAACTAGATCAGAAGAAAAATAAATAAGAATAAAATTAATTAGATGTTGTGAATTTTTGTAATATTTATTAAATTGACTTACAGGGAAATTAGTACTAGTGGTGGTTCCCCAATACTTGAGTGCGGCTAAATCATAAGCCCGAGCTGCTTTTTCTTCTTTGTCATAACCTCCTGCATGCATGATCAGATTACAAATCAATTAGACTATAGATCTATATTTAATTATATTAGTTATTCAAAGCTTTGTCCAATTTATATTCAAGTACTTACCCAAATAAACTGAGAAGTGAACCATCAGGTGAAGAGAAACACATGTAAAAAAGAAACCTAGGTTATTAGTTGGAAAGTACATGGTGTATGAAAAACGATCAAAATTGTTACTAATTGAATATTATACCTTGTCTTCCTTTGCGAGCTTGGCCTTCTCTTTTGCAACTATTGTCCCATAAGTGTGCCTCATATCTTCCTGTCCACCGATGCCTGAACATTTAATACAAAAACATATCATCTTAGAGCCTACCAAATATATATATATATATATATATATATATATATATATATCTTTATTAGTATTCTACATGAGCCCATATAAATCGAGGAACATTCCGTAGCATTCTCTCAACCAAACCATTAAAATACCCCAATCTTTACCAAGAAAATCACCGTTCAAGCAACATTTTAGACATCAAACTAAATAATGAAGGGAACCTTGTAACACCGCGGTATATAGATGTCCTTTGTCCAAAACTCTCAATACTTTTCTTCGGTGTGGCTTCTACGCAATCACCAATAGTACTCTCTTGGAGAACAACAATACTATTGTTGTAGTTGTTGCTATCACAAGTAGTAGAAGAGTTCATAGAGAGGGACAAGCCTCTTGCACCAGTACCATTATTGTCTTGATGATTCACATTAGACACCGGCTGATTCCTCAGCCATGTCTTAATCATCGAAAGGCCTAGTGAGCCACCAGAAACGTCTCCTCCTCCTCCTCCTCCTCCACAATCACCATTTCCATCTCCACCATTTTCGCTGGTGTTGTAAATCGTGGTGGTGTTGCCGAAGAAATTCTCAAGCTTTGGTCCATTTGGGTCATTATCGTGGATGTTATTGCATGCACCACCATTGATGTCCCAATCTATATAGGGAAAACAAAGAATGCCGTAACTAGTCATGATTTGTTGAATTATATTTCATCACCGTTCTATAATATAAGAAATGGTTCTCTCCTTTTGTAATGACAAAAAAGGATACAAAATAAAGTGTATATATATATATATATATATGTGTGTGTGTGTGTGTGTGATCATATATTATGATATTGAAAAATTAAAGTATATAAATTTATTGGGTACCTATGTTTGATTGACAAAATTTTGAATTTCGTGAGATGTGAAATTAAATCCCAAAAGAAAACTTTTAATTTCAAAAAAGAAAAAAAACATCAAACCCCACACATGAATATTCCCAAAAGAAATGAAATCGATAAACAAGCCCGAAAAAGAAAGAAAACACAAAAACAAACAAAATAGGGATAAGTCTTGGTCTTTGTTCTACGCATTGGAAGAAGGGGGAAAATTAACAAAAAGACAAATAAAACAAATAAGTAATTCTAAAACAATAACCTCGGGAGTGACTATTGTTGTCGCTGGTGAAAGCATCGAGGACAACACCAAAGGAAGAAGGAAACGATGTATGAACGGTCGAAGACTCATCGGAGGCGGCGGTCAGATTGTTATAGTACTCCCCGGCAACATCTACGGCTGTTATGGCAGTGGAAGGGTCGACGCCCGTACGGTGGATATTTTGGTCATAAGGAGAGAGAGAGAAACCTAGCCAGTTAATGTTCATCGAGTTCTTGAGGTTATCTAAAAGGTTCTTGTGAGAGTATTAGAGAAGAAGAACTTAGCTAGGGTTCATGCATGAAGAGAAAGAGAAAAAGGTTTCGGTCTTAATGAAGAGAAAGGAAGAAAAGTCAACAATATAATGTTTCATTTCCTCCGAGGCGACATATTGTGCGCAATTATATAAACGAATTTTGAAATACATTCAGAGAATGAAAAAAAATAATTCATTTACTTGAAAAATGTGGAGATGTATTGAAGGGTAGGGATAGTAAGATCATCTGCATTGATTCATCTATTTTTTTACTTCAAAAAGATTAATTTTATAATAAAATTATGTTTTATTCCAATAATATTTTATTCTAGAATGAAAAAATAGAATGATAACAAAAAAAAAACAAAAGGATTACTCTATATAGTATAGAATGAAAAATAAAATACCATTAGAATATTTTTAACTACTTTTTACTCTATAATAAAGTGAGATAAGAGATATTCTAACTAATTTAACTTCCTAATCTATCATAAATATCAAGTTTGGTTAAATGACATTTTAAATAATCAATCAAAAATGAAAAACCCTTTCAAATCAAATCTCTGGTTTAATGAGATTAGTGTCAATTGTAAGGACAAAAATATAACAAGAGTAACACGAGAACCAATAGTAAAACTCCAAATAACAAAAGTAACACGAGAACCAATAGTAAAATCCAAAAACCCACTAGCTGTCGAACTAAGGCCAATGATGCGGTGTCTGGTAGAGATATGTGTATGTGTGAACCTATGACCGACGAGCAGATATTTGAATTACATAGATCCCTGTTTAAACGAAACATACGTAACTAAAACAAAATAAAAACATACGTTCCTGTTAAGATAGACAAGACTAATAGTATGTAATTAACTTCACAGGTGAGGTGAGGTGATCTTATTTCAGCCATAATAATCATTTTTTTAAAAATGCAGTACGTCATTTTTTTTAAAAAATGCAATACGTCATTTTAAAAAAAATGCAATACGTCATTTTTGTTGTTATTTTTACTAGCTATTTGAAAATATATAAGAACAAACTTAAATATATAACAGAAACAAATAAATGTCCAGTGGCTGTTGTTCAGCCAATTAAAACGTCCCAAAAGTTTCACAACACAATATAATCCCGTCCTCCAACAATAATACTCCCTCTGTTTCAAAATAAGTGTCACTCTAAGCTCGTGCACACGGATTAAAGAAACAATTAATTTTGCATATTTTCTATATAAAAATACAATTACCCATACACCTAACCATATTTCAACTAATAGAAAAATAAATTACATAATAAAATTAATAAATTTTGCCTTGAAAACCGAAAACGACACTTATTTTGTGACGAAAAATTTTCTCTACAACGACACTTATTATGAAACGGAGGGAGTAACATTGTAAACGCAAAAAGTAACTAAATGGAGTAATACTTAAAACTAACAATTACATAAGAGGTGGATGATTAGTAGGGAATGCTAGAGATGTGCATCCTAAGCGATAGTTGCAAAGTAGTTGAGCTTATCCGATTAATATCGAATTAAGAAATGATTTCGAGGAGTTAGGGTAATGAGGGAGGAAAGTATAGGTATACACATGGATCAATGAAAAGATAATGAACATGTGCATGTGTTTATAATCTTTCAAATGTTTAGACAAATTAAAAAGTTTGAACTTTGTTTGGTAAGATATGATTCTGGATCCTATTTTTCTATTTTATAGTTTGTTTTCACTTTCCTCCATTATTATGCTTACGATATCTAACACACCACCAACACACGTTCGAGAATTGCCTCGTACCTACAAAACCATACTATTGTTTTCCTATAATTTGTTCATATCCGCAATAACCCCGAAGCCTTTGGTACCCAATTATTTCAACATGTCCACTCAATTAATGAATTTATACGAATTTAAAGGCTCTTACACTTTCGATGTGTTTAATTACTTTTTCTGATCTCTACTAAAAAAACGTTATTCATTTACTTTATGTTTGGTGAAGGGACAATATTAAATGAAAGAAGTATAATTGGTTTGGTTGTAAACATATTCTATCATTCACCCGATAAATTCCTAACTTCGTCGCATGTGTGTTATTTTGTTTGGATAAGATTTCATAGCATCCACGTATAGATAATGGTAAAAGGAAAAAGCGAATGACGGATGAGGGTTTGCCTACATCATGATCAGAGTTTTGTGTAAAACCATTATTTCTTGTCAAAGCCAAACGAGGATTATAATTAGTTTTATGCTGTGTTTTTCTAAATAGGAAATTAATGTGTTGAGTGTAACTATATTGAAGTGAGAAACACTTGTAGATTCCATCTGAAAACAAAATGGAAACATCTGTAGATGATGATATCTACAACTGACAAGAGCGTGTGGCCAAACATACTAAGGAACCGTTAATTGAATAAACCAGATGGATGAGTTTGAGGTATTTGTCTAAATGCAATGCAAGTTAGGCAACTGCTGCTGCTCTACCATTTCCCCACACCTATACCTTTTACTTTCCCCCATTCATTGTGCATTTGCATGCACATTTTTACTCTATATATACACATTAACATTAGTAACATTCATGTTCTTATTCAGATTTCAGAAGTATTTTTATACTTCAGTCAGTTATTTCTTCGTCTAAGATATACACAAGTTTAGTTAAATCAAAATATCCTTTCTTGTTGATTAACATGTTAAATATTTTAGCCCTTTTCTCTGGAAAAAACATTTTAAATCTTTTTAAGCAAAAAAAAAAACATTTTAGATCAAAAGAGTTCTTGTTGATTAAGACTAGGGTTTATATTTTTTTTGGGGTGTAAATATTAAGGGTTTATAGTGTTTTCATATTTTAGACCTGCTATGTAAGGAATTTGTCATATATCACTACAAAAAAAGAGTTGAATTGTATCACTTAAATTGTATCACAAAATTAAGTGATTCCATTTTACATTACTTATTTATAAATGAAGCAAATATATATAATTTTACATCACTTATGATAAGTGATGTTTTTATTAATTTATTTGACATCAGTTTATCTAAGTGATATATTTTTGTTGTAATTTGTATCACTTAAACAAAAATGATACTATCACATAATGTTATATCAATTAAATAAATGATGTATATAATTTCTTGTTGATATCACTTATTAAAATGATCAAAATTTACCATCAATAAAAAATCGATGCTAACAAATTAATTAATCGGTTAAATTGATGATAAATGAAACAACGCATTTAAACTAATCAGTTACACAAAATATTCTAAGCTTCAAAATAGATATTACAAGAAGTTACGATTCTTATGGCTTTGATTTTTTTTTTTTTAAATGTGACTCTAACTTAATTGGATCTTCTTCCGATAGTTATATCTGTTTCACTTCAATAAACCCACGTTCTTTTCTATCATGGTCCTCATTCTTGGCTTTCTCTCTTCTTAATTTCTTAAACTGTCTTTTTATCAGTTCAAAAGCTATTTAATTCAAAGCAAATTTTCATTAACGTTTAAACATTTTTTTCATAGATGAGTCTTAATGATGGATTCTGTTTCTTCTTATGCAGATTTGAAGGGAAACTATGACACACAAATCTGATCAAATATTTCTGAAAGGTATTTATTTGTTTCTCTTCTTATTCTCAATTTTGAACTTACAATATTTAGAACCTTCGTGTACGACTAAATAATTTTTCATTGTTAGGATCAGGAACGTCCGCAAGTAAAAGAGACAACAATATTTTGTAAAATAGAAGTCTTAAGGAAAAGTGATCGAAGGAGAATTCATCGATTGATCTCGTCAGTTTCACTACTTAATCGATTAATCTTCATGCACTTACAAGACTGATGATCGAAATAAACATGAAGGGAAGGAGAAGACAAAGAAGAAGAATCACAACTAAAGAAAGTTCATAGCAAGTCTATTTATTTGTGTTTACTATTTTTATATGAATTCATCTTTTCTTCTTGCTGTTGTTAAAGCTGGGATCTATATATATTATTTCTTCATCGAGATATTGTATTTTAATGGAAAAATAGTTAGTAACAAAAGATTTTGTTTAATTTATTTATTTACATAAATTCATCTATTAATTTTATTTAACATCAGTTACATACAAATAATAATAATAGTATTTTAAAATATTATAAATGATTAAATTAAATTATTATAAGTACGTGATATTAATTTAATATCAGTTATTAATAAATGATATAAATAATTAAAATCAATTATTTTAATTGATACCAAACTAACATCATTTAGAAAACTGATGTAAATATTAATATCATTTTCTTACAATTGATGCATCATCTACATCATTTACAATAATTGATACATGTTTACATCACTTAGAATAATTGATGAAAATATTTAATTTTTTCACATCAGTTTTGAACAAAATGATACAAATTATTTGTATCACCAAAAACTAAGTCATTTGTTTAAGTGATGTAAAATATTTTTACATCATTTATAACTAATACAAATATAGAAAATAAATGATTCAAAGTAACCTTTTTTTTGTAGTGTATTACAAAAAATTTCATATTCTTTGATGTAAAGACAAATGTGGAAATGATAATGGTCTGCAAGAGTCTGCCTTTAACGTACGAAAACCCTATTTTTTATCAAAAGACAAATAAATCAACCATTTCACTTTTCATATTTATATACAATACCAGCCTTTTTCCCCGGTTAAAGCGGGGGAGTTCTTGTATTTCCACTCCACGTCAAAACCATTCTTTGCATGACTGACACATCTCATTTTCTTTTCCATAACTTTTTCTTTTCGTATCTAACTTTGGTTTTGGAAAATTCTTTCTCTCGTTCAGATTTTTCATAGTTGACCGAATGTTAAATAGGCGTGCGCATACATAAGAAAAGGTTATGATTGGAGTATTTTTTTTCTTTCAAAAAGTTGAACTCTTTATGATGAAACATAACGTTAAATCTCCACTTCTTAATTTGGCATGAAGTTTGTTTTTGAGAGGAATCTCACTTGTGACGACAAAATTCACGTCAAGAGCCCAAACTAAAAGGCTATAATGTAGGGGAAATTAACTTTATCACAAATTTGATATTATTTTTCAAATTTATCATTTATAAATACTTTAAATTTGTGATGAAAAAATAACAGTTATAAAAAAATTAAAATAATTTATAAATATTTGATAAAACTTTATAAATTCAACCCATCTCAAAATATTAAATTCTAAACAATGATCATTAAACCATAAATTGACATGTCAAAATATTTGACTAAATGAATTTTGAAAAAATGATCCCAAATGATAATCAACTTATGATATTTATCAAAATTCACCCAAGGAGCACCATTATTATTTTTTAATTAAAAACTGCAGAATATAACTATGATAAGTCAAAAGCCCAAAATGCTTGCCTTAAGGTCAGATTCGGGTCCATTCGAGTAGCTACCGGGTTGGGTCTACGATAAGATCCGGATAATTGCCGAGTATGGGTCTTCTGTTTCGCAGAAAACCACAATGTTTCGCAGATAATTGACATATAATCGAAGTTGTTAATTTAGTCAAAGTTGTTCTAAAAATTAAATAACCAAACACTGTCTGAGAAGTATTTTTGGGCAAGTGGTTTAGTCCATTTCTTTGAGTATCTTTGTTTTTTATCCGAACAAAACAAAAAAGCATTTGTATTGTCATATTCGTAATATAAATTAACAGTCGACTTTACTTTAAAAAAAAACTACACTATCTTGTGCGATTATTCTATAACAAAATAAACAAATTTTGTGGCGATCTTTTGGATACGAGTAATAGCTAATGACAAAGATCAACGGTTGATTTAAAGCTGTCAAGTTCACAGAGTCAAATCAAGAACTGTCCAACACAAGTCGCTTAGATTCTACGAGTGATTTAAAAAAGAATTTTTTACACTGAGGGACACTTTCTCACTTTGCAATTACACCTCAAGCCACATAGCACTTGTGACACACTTATTTACGTCGAAAAGACAAATTTGACCTTGCACTAAAGAAAATGGAACGGAACGGAACTGAACATGTTCCAAATTGTTGTTCCACGGAAGAGTTCCTCTTATCTTCAATCTGATACAATAATTCTACAATGGAAGAGTTCCTCTTATCTTCAATCAGATACAATTTCGGTGTAGATTTTAACTTTCCAACAGCATGTCGAAATGGAGAGTCCTTCGATTGAAGAATCCCGACACCCAAGGTCAGTTTCATATGATTTTTCTTTTGTCTTTGTAAGATTTTTCTTCTCTCTTCCTGGAGATCCAACCGATTTTACTAATCCCAACATACATAAAGTTAGAGTTTTTTCTTCAGGTGTGATGGGCTGTGTGGTCAGGACTGATTGTTTCAAAATTTTCAAGACCGTCGTATAGGAGGTGATGGATTTCTGGGCTGTTTGGATGATCGCATAATCGATGGAGAATTTAGTGCCTTTAGAAAGAGGAGTTGTTAGGCTTGTTGATAAAGGTGGAACTTGGGACTCATAGATGGCTGAGTTGTGTTCAACTGAGGCGTGTTTGGATGGTTTGTGTTTAGGAGATGTGGTTTGAAAGGAAAGAGAAGCAAAAAAATGAGGAAAGAGAAGAGACTTCTTTGCTTAGAAACAAAAGGATTTAGGTAATCTTTTTAATTTGATTCTCTTTGTTAACTTTAAAGTTTTCTTTTTTCTGTTTATGAAATCATAAGAGAAGATGAATTACTGATAGTAGCGAGTTCTTGTGTAAGAATCATCGTTAGTTTTGTTTCTTGGGTTTTAGTTATTCTCTGTTAGGAATTAAATCGAACATTTGGTGGGTATCATCATGTTAATAGTAATAGTTGTGTAACTGCAGCGTGTTTATCTTGGGTGTTATTAATCAAGCGTGTTTTATGAGTTTCACCTTGGATTGAATATTGTTTTTATTTTTATCAAGAGGAAGAAATGGATAGCCAGAAGATTCAAACCGAAAAGGAGCCAAAAGCTTCTGTTTTTACATTTTCTTGCAGAAAGTATGTCAATGACGACAATGCCACTTTCCTTGCAAACCTCAAATACTACTTCAGAAAGTTCATCAATGCCTCCATGGATGAACACAAGACTTGCTTGAAAAACACCATTGACAAGGTTCCTTTCTCTCTCTGTTACTATCTCCTAAGAAACTGTCCTTCACTCAAAAAAAAAAGATGTGTGGACAGGGTGAGGTGTGGACGGATGTTGTATGTACAGGTGAAAAAGTAATAGGAGATTTTGGCCGAACAATAACAATCTCAGCCATTTAATTTAATAGTCATGTCTTTTTCATACTGACATATTCTCCCAAATTCAATCTCAGCCATTTGTTTTAATAGTAACCTTTATAATCTAACGGTCGAAAACATTACTCATTTGGAGAAATACAGCCCAAAATCCCGTTTCTCTCTAGGGTCTTTTTTGTCAAACAAACCACTTGGACCCACCAGAAAGTGTGCTACATGTGGTATGTGCCTTTCTATGTAAGAGAAAGACAAAATGTGTCCTAATATGTTATCAACTCTTTAAAAAATGCTCTGATATGTTTCAATGTTGAGTTAGAATATAACAAATCTTAATTTATACAGATAAATATAAGTATGGGTTTCAATGTAAGTCAGCGTATGATGTAGTTCTCTTGGCAAGTTGGCATATTTACTGAAATTCATTGTCGATTGTGATCATCAATATCATAATATATACATAGATGTAGTTCTCTTGGCAAGTTGGCATATTTACTGAAATTCATTGTCGATTGTGATCATCAATATCATAATATATACATATCATATGATATGGTACGATGTAAATATGTACATGTTTATACTATAGTTTTCATGAGCAGAACAACCTAAAACTCACGCAAACATCAGTCACAAACTATATACATTCAATCATAGAAAAAGGGAAGGTCAAAAATCACTGGTATCTCAACATCACACTGTATCACAAAGCATCTAAAGTTTTAGCATTTTTTAGTGATTTTAGTCAAAACAATAAATAAAGACCATCGTTTATTTAGTTTTATTAAAGCATCTTATAATAGTGTATATATATAGTTTAGTAGTTTCTTGGCTGATGGAATCATCTTGGGCAATTGTTGGAGCTATATTTTAAATAGATAATTGTGTAACAAAGCCATAGTGTTTGAATCGAAACCAAAGCAAAGGCCAATAGAAAAGGAACGTTGTTTAATAAGGCCACTGAAAGAGCTTTTTAGCACATTATTTCTCACTACAATAGTATGGAAAAAAGTACCACTTTTATAAAGCTATTTAGCTTATTAGATTACTGCTATTTTGGTTTTATCAAATTCGAGTTCGAATTGAAAACTAAGTTTCTGGAGAAGGTTCATTGTGTTTCAAAAAAAATAAACAAGTGTTTCAAAAAAAAGGAGAAGGTTCATTTCTTATACATTAAAGTTTTATTTAAATTATGTATTTTCTACTTCTTTTCATCATTGGTTTATAATTGTTTATTTTCCTTATCACCTTCTGTTCCTAATACACCTTTTCTTCTACGACGTCTCGTGGAAAATAGTCACATTCTTTTAAATGAAAATGGACCACTAAAAATATTCAAGAAAGCTTACCTATATAACATGGAATCTTGAATGCATGTCACGTAACTCTCTTCTCTTTCTCTATATAAGAAACTCGTTCTCCTTCTCATTCTCCTTCTCTCCCTATATATACACACACATACATCCATACACATATATACATAAACAAACACATAAAAATATATATACTCATACCCATTTGATTAATAAATATTTTATTTCTTGGCGAAGAGAGGAATGGGTGCATTTGATTATATCTCTAGCTTTTGTTCTTATACATACTCTAATGCCAAAACCAAGCGTAAGCCATTGCAGGTCTGTTCTTCTCTTAATATATTTATCTCTCTGCTTTTTGGTTCTACGGTATATCTCAATAATACTTATCTATATGCATATATATACTAATCAATTTGCGTTAACTTCAAAACTATATGCTAGTAGTGTCTTAGAACGTGAACATGTATTTTTTTTAACGTGAACATATGTTTCAAATGTTATATTTAGAACGTAAAGATTCATTTCTTAAAACATGTTTCTTCAAAACTTCATCAACTTTTTCGTGTGTATAATATGTATATCGGTGCATCACAGACGATATTGATGATGAAATATCATTATAAAATAAATTAATCTATAAAATAATGGTAATGTCGTTGTAAAAAAAACATTAGTAATGAATGGGTGTTGATGTTACTTAAACAATTTTGGATGTTTAATTTAGTAACGGTAATGAATGTTTTTTTGTAGACGGTGGATATCAAGGTGAAAATGGACTGTGATGGTTGTGAAAGAAGAGTTAGAAACGTGGTCCGTCGCATGAAAGGTTCTCTTTATCATCTCCTTGGACTTTTGAATCAAAACTTTGCACCAATTTCTCTTTTTTCTTTTCTTTTTTTTTTTTGTTTCATTTTCTTTATTCTCTCTAGCTACTTTAATTTCTCTTTTAAAGATTCTGTTTCTTCTCTTAAAATTTCAAGTTTATAGCTTTCCCAAATATAACTTTTACTAATCATTTGCTTAGACAAGACTACAAAACTTCTGTTTGAAAAGATTTTGATTTAAAAAGTTCAGGAATGCATGCTAAACTAAAAAAAATTCCAAAATATATTTATACACAGAGTAATTAAAACAATTTGCATATAATTTTCTACTAAATTTAAATTAAAGAAATAATGAAAAGATTTCTTTTATTATTTAAAAAATCATGATGTAGTTGAAAGTTGTAAACGTTTATTCATCTTTGCTTTTGTTCAAAATACATATGTTAGACCACTGATTACTTATTTTCATGTTTGGAACCAACTACAGGCGTGAAAACAGTGGAAGTAAACCGGAAACAGAGCCGGATAACGGTGAACGGTCACGTGGACCCAAACAAGGTGTTGAAGAGAGTGAAGAGCACAGGGAAGAAGGCAGAGTTTTGGCCATACATACCTCAGCATATGGTCTACTACCCTTTTGACCCTGGCATGTACGACAAACGTGCCCCCGCAGGCCACATACGCAACCCCACACAAGCCTTTCCAGCTGCAAACACACCTGGTGAGAACTACGTTTCCCTCTTCAGTGACGACAACGTCCAAGGCGCTTGTTCCATCATGTGAATTGTGCAGAACAAGATACATATATATAATATGTATTTTCTTTTTGTGTGTGTGTTGTTATACACATCTACTTTTTGGTTTTATTCTCATAATATGGTAAAGCTAATGCAGAGATTATGTAATAAAATTATAGAGACAATTTTTGAACGGAATCTATAGCTAAAAATGATACAAATATATATTATGATTGCTTTTTTTTTGGAAGATAGGTGTTGATTATATAATTTTTTGCTCGTTTTGAAGACAGTCTCATACATTGGCTTAAGATAAAATCTATTAAACTCCCATTGATATTTTTCACTTGTGAAACAGATTGTTTTGTTTGATTAGAAAACACTGTTTTTAACATGATAATCAAATGTTGTCATATTTTGGTCCTCCAGGAATGTATAAAAAAGAATCTAACCTTAAACCACCACCAAAAGTTCAAGAACTGAGAAAGTAAGTTGTACCACGGATACATGGTTTATTATTCCATTTGAGCAATATTTATTTCATACTATTTACTTGAGTAATATTCGAAGAAGTCAAATCAACAACCCATAAGCCAAGTGGAATACCAAAAGTGAATATTTAGACCAATTAAGCATCCAATGTTGGTGAAATTTGTTCTAATGCTTTTACTAGAATACAAATTAATAATAAATAAACAAAGAAGAATATTAGGAAAAGACCCAAAAAATCAGCATCTTGTGACTTGTTAAGCTTCAAATGGCAAAAGAGTGTCAACATTACAAGTTCCAACTTTTTAACACCAAAAAGGAGAAAAGAAAAGTTTGGAAGATCAAAGTGCCAGAAAAGTTGTATTCTCCCAACAAAAATGTCCAATAGGGACCAAAGCATCTTTAGCTTTTCGTTCAAAAGCTTCTTTCTTAAGTAGAAGGAATATAAAAGTCTCCCCCAGAATCACTCCAAAGGAAACGATTATTGGCATCAGAGGATTAAACAGTCATAACACTCTTTTAACTCATTCTTATTGAACATAGCAGCAAGAACTTACATGATGTAGATTTGGTAATATGATGAGTGGACTTACCTATTAAAATACATTAGTATTGCTTTTTTTTTACCGCTTCTGAGCTTTCCTTCTCCTTGACTGTGCCTTCTGCCATTTCTTCCTAGGCACTAGTTTACTCTTAGGCTTCAACTTAATCTCAGGCGTAAATTTGAAGTTAGGATCTCTCATACGTGTCTGTATATCCTTAAAAAACTGCATGTTCAACCTCTTAGGTCCACCTTTCCTCAGCTCTTCATACTCAGGCCCTGAGATAATATTCTCAAACGCTCCAATCAAAATGTCCACATCACTCATCACTTCCCACACGTTTGTGTAACGCCCATCAGGACCTTTGTTCAGCTTCTTCAACGCGTTCTCAACAGCTAGCTTCCTCGCCTGTTTACCTGGCGAAAGCTCCTCAGGCTCGTTTTCGGATTTCAACAGCTCAGAGATTGTTCTGTACTTTGGCTTCTCCTCGAACTCAAATAACTTGTCTAAGTACTTATCAGATGCTTCGTTTGGGTGTGGTTCTGTTGGAATATCGTCGTCGTCATCACCTTCATCGCCGGTCCATAACGTTTTTTCTTCATCACTTCCTGACCAAACACTGTATAGCTCGTCACTATCGTCTCCATCGATTAGATCAGAGGTGTTTTTAGCTTGTTGCCTAGCTTTCTTAACCTCTTTCTCAAGACGGTTTCTTCCATTATCATTGGTTTCGTCTTCACTTCCTGACCATAGAGTATCATCATCATCATCATCATCATCATCATCATCATCTTTCTCCCAGGCTTTTCTGAAGTTATCATCACCAGGTTTCACATTATTAAAGAGATTGTAGTCTTTACGTCCTCCACTTGCGTATGAACGAGTTGCTGCAAGACATTGAAACAACTAAACTGTGAATAAAGCCACTAATAACCAACACAAACCAGTATTAACACTCTACCTATAAACAAATCCTTTAACATTACAACTAACGATGTAAAAATACAACTAATCCTATATTAAAATCGCCAATCTTGTTAACTAATGAGCGTCTAACAAACAATAACATATGATGCAAAGTTTAATCATCTTCAAAAAAAAAAAATCGAAACTTTAAAAGAGCCGTAAACAAATTAAACTTTCTCTGTGGCATTTCCACGAACACCTTGTCTACAACTAAACTCTTAAGACACGAAGATACGAACAGAGTCGAAGAATGAAACCTTGTAAGCTGTGGCGAAATACCCAATTTTGAGTAGAGTTAGCCGGACTCGAAAGGAAGCGACTTTGTGATCTATAATCAAAGATAAAACAAACATCCGTCAGCTTCGGACATATTTTGGTTTTGACTGAAAAGAGTTTTGTTGTCGGTCTTTGGAGTTAAAGTCAAACTGGAACCAACCTTTTGGCTATGGTAGAGAACAGAGGAGAGACTCTTCGCAGGAACATCCCTTTCCCTTTAACAGCTTTAGTCAAATATTATTTTGTACAATAAAATTGAAGTTCATAGTGACAAGAACAGATTTGTTCATAGGTCTGACAAGTTATAGTTTTCTTTATAATTTATACTAAAATATAATAATTACTCCATTCGTTTGTCATTCTAAGTTTTTTACACATATTAATAAAACATTAATTTCATATTTTCAAGATAAAAATATAATTACCTATACAACTAAGCACTTTTCAACCAATAGAAAAATAGAATATCATAAAATGTTAATAAATTTTGTCGTGAAACTCTAAAACGACACTTATTTTAAAACGAATTTTTTTTCTCTAGGATGACAACTAATTCGAAACGGAGGGAGTATATTATAAAGTAAATTTTGTTCAAATAGTTTATTATATAACATAGTTATTTCGTTATAGAATAAAAATGATTTTTTCACTGTAAAATGATATTTTTCTATATTTCACTCTATTATAAAATAAAATATTAAAATAAATTTACTATAAAATAAAACTACCTTAATTTTAAATTATATAGAAAAATATAGTGTGGAATGCCTAACTAAAATATGATAGGAGTGTGGAGCTAGGATTCGAAAGTAGCACTTTAAAGCATGATTAACTCTGTCTTTTAGAGTATCTTCAAAAGATACTATATAACTTTAAATATGAAATTTTTGTCTCTCCAAAAAAGAATTTTAAAATTTTAAATTTGAAGTTTCATATTTTATTTGCATTTTGGTCTTTACATATACACATCATATTTATAATAATTTTAAATATTTTATTTTTTATCTTTAAAAATTATTATTTCATAAATAATTCAAAATTATTTTTATAAATTTAAATTTTATATATTAAAAAACATCAAGATAATCTTTAAAATATTTTAAAACTAGAACTAGACAATAACAATATTACATGATATAATGTGGTATTTTGTTTGTACTTTAATATTTAATTATATATTTCTATTTAGTTTTATATTTTAGTGTAACATTTTATTGAATAATATTTCTATAATAGTTTTATACATGATAGTTATTTATAAAATTTTTATGAATTTGAATTAATTATGATAAATATAAAGATCATTATATAAAATATAAATTGTTTTAAAGTTAGATTTGAAATTTTATTTTGGAGTATAACATCTTTAGACTTCAAATATAGAATTTTGCAAACTATATAATAGAGAGTCTTTTTGGAGATGTTCTTAGCAATGTTATTAATTCAATTTGATATTTTTTATATATTTTTCAGTTAAGAAACAATTTTTATATTTCTTATTTAAAAGACGGTTCTTAGTTTTCTTATTTAAAACCTAAAATAAAACAAAGAATCGTCTCTTAGCTGAAATTAAAATTTTCAGTTAAAAGATTGAATTTAAGTTAATATGAAAACATTAATAATGTTAGAAACATTAAATTGATCGTCTGATGGATCCTTTATTGGGCCAAGAGAATAACGAGTTCATAGCCCAAGTTCATATAGTTAATTAGAGTACAATAAAACTAAAGTTGCCTAGCTAGGCTACTTGAATCTAAAATTTGTGAAAGACCAAGTCACATCCTAATTCTGGTAAACTAATTAGTTTTAACTCGGACCATTTGAATTCAATTGTTTTTCAGTGTTATTCCTCCAAAAGTTCCTAACTAAAAGCACATCCTCAACTTTTTTTGTCACTCAAATATTTATATAATAGGAAGATTCTTTATTTTCTCAACCAAACAAGGAAGATCATCTTTTAAAACACATAGACACACATTATGGCTGATGCGGCGGAGAAAGCTGAGCACGAGCGTATATTCAAGAAATTTGATACTGACGGCGATGGTAAAATATCAGCAGCTGAACTTGAAGAAGCTCTTAAGAAACTTGGCTCAGTGACCCATGAAGACGTGACTCGTATGATGGCTAAAATCGATACTGATGGTGATGGAAACATATCCTTTCAAGAATTCACCGCTTTTGCAAGTGCTAATCCTGGACTCATGAAGGATGTTGCCAAAGTTTTCTAAGATGGTAGTCTCTGCTGCCATCGTCTTATTTTGAATTTTTTTTCTTATGATTTGGTTATAAGCAACTATCCACACTACAATTCATGGAATCGAACATAGGACTAGTATATCTCTCAGTGAATACTCTCTAGTCCTTTCCATTTTTGTTCTTTTCCCAATAAATTTAACATTTGTTATTGTTTCTACGTTTACACATTCCTAAGCAAAACGGTTTCACCCATACGATCAAAAGCTGACAATTTAGACCTCATCAACCGAAAAGAGTAGACGTTGGACTTATACTCTGTTTAATACCCAAGCAGCTCCAAAATCCTTGCATGCCTGCATGGGTCATTTATTAACATCTTTTAAGTGTAATTATAATTTATTATGTTTTATATTTTCAAAGAAATATATTTATATTAATTAAAATTGGGTGAAAATCTCAAAACTTAAAATATCCTATAATATGTAATTAAAAAAAAAAAATCATTTAGAGACTATGGATGACGTTGCTCTGAGTTTTATTAAATAAAGTCAGTTCTTCACTCAGCTAGACACTATGAAAAAACACTAGCACGTTCTTACATTCACACATTTTCCTCGTTCTCCAATCTCGACCACAATTGTGTCCTAAAGGGTAAAAAGTACGAAAATAAATGGCGTACTTAGATGATGTTTTAGTAGTATCATAGTATGATTCAATGAAAGTAATAGCATTGAATATGCGTTTTATACATGAACTTGGACAGAATATAGTGGACTTGGTCCTTCACACAAACAAGTAATCTCTATGTACTTGCTATAGCTTTAAGCAAACTGCGTTTCAACTCTATTTGAGTTATGGTCCAAAAACAAGCTCCTTCAGTGATCTTAATGGCGAGTTGTGACCATAGGCTATTGTATCTCTCCACAAAGCAAGTCCTGTTTTACACACAATAAAAACAATCAATGTGTTTTCAGACAAATGTTTTACAAACATTTCACATTTGGGTAACAAAGGATGATATGATGTAAGAGAGTTTTTTAGTGTTATGAACCTATCCATGAGATCAAACCAATTGTGGCCGCCACAAAGAATGACTTGCTGGTGCAGTTTAACCTGTGGTGGAGAAATCACGGATTATTGATAAAACTCATGTACTCAACAGAGGTGCAAAGATTCTTACATGTATAAGCAAAGAATGTTCCCGTATCCATAAAAGAGAGTTGCCCACATTGAACCGGTGAACCTGCATCACAGTTTGATGAACCAAAAAAAATCGTTTGTTAATACGGGTGAAATATTTTTTGTTAGTTTAAACTGAAAGGCTTTTTGCTGAGAGAGCTTAGCTTTACCACATCAAATCACGGATAAATAGTGCTCGTGGGATCATAAGCCCGTTTCCCATCATCGCAAGTACCATTGTGATTGGTGATAAGCCTTTTACGTTGTCTGGGTTTAGGAAGTTTGTCCACTGAAAAGACAAAGAAGAACATCAGATATAGCATTTAGGACAGAAAAATGCATAGAAAGAGAGAAAAGAAGCAAGTTCGTTTTTACCATTTGGGAAACTGGCATCCACATGAACATAAGTGTTGCTGTCCATCCAGATAACGACCCCACAAACCTAACAGCTTCCTCTGAGAGTTTCCCGGTCCTAGCCTGCATTCTTAGCAGGGAAAGTTAAGAGAAAACAAGAAAACTTCATCCAGATAAAGAACAACTACACATCTTAAGAGGTGTTTTGAAGGAACTATAAGCTCAGGAATTAGATGTTAGAGAAACCAGACACATAGTTAAAAAGCATCTGGAAAAAATCATTAACAGCGACAAGCCACCCTTTCCTTCTTTCTATTACTGAAAATTCCTATATCCTGAAATCTTTGTTTTTTGTGTACAAAGCCAAAGACAGAACACAGGGAAAGTTGCAACAGAAAAGGTTTGGCGTCTGCAATTAGAACAACTCAGTCCCTGCGACCAAGAATCTGTCAATAACTCGGTTTCTAATCAAAGTACAATTTGCCTTTCAACTCCTGTGGACATTATCCAAGCTACGAACATGACAATTTGTTGACTGATACGATCAAATAATGTGTACTCTACTTAAGGGGGGAATGAAAACTGAAGCAAGAGTACTTGAAAGCTTACCATAATTACAGCCGCTACAGCAATAACAAAAGCAGTTGTCGCAGGCAAGATACTATTTGGTACCAGAGGGACAAAAGTTGACCACATGATCTGCAACCTCAAATTCACATATACATATGATTAAACATCCATGGAAACTATCAAAGAAAGCTAAAACTTGAAGTGGATGGTAAAGAAGCTCACTTGAGGAAGAACGGAGAGTCCACCAACAGTTATAAAGTCTTCCCAAAGTCGCCACACAGTAGTACCAAGCTTCCCAAAATAGAACAAACAATTCAACACCAGACCAACCGTCACAACGGCGGAAGTAGCAGCAAAATACTGCACAGGCATGGCTCCAGCCATTGTGAGCTGCGCAAGAACAACGTAGGTGGAGATGACTCCAAGTGTCTGCACCACAGCAGCTTCTTTCTCTCTCTTCTTTGCGAAGTATGAAAGCAACGAAAGGTTCCCTAACAAACCAGTCAACATCCCCTGTGTATTCCATAAAAAAAAAACTTAAAACTTTCAGATTCTACAGTACTTCTTGCTTACCCTTTGTTTAAAATTCCATGAAACTACCAACGAACTGTTGGTCTAGTAGGCACTCCGCCACTCTGATTCAACAACACTATTTACATTGGTTGGGTTAATTTCATGAAACTAGTGAAGAAAATCCATTTCACTCTAGTTATGGTTTTAAGTTTCTTCATATAGATTAATAAAACATTTAATTTTGCATATTTTCTAACTAAAAACATCATTCCCTGTAAACATAACCATCAATAAAAAAAGATTCATATTAAATTAATAAATTTTACATAAAAATCATATTTTAAAACAAAAGTTTTACATTATAATTACAATATAAACTGAGGGAGTATATCTGATTAAACAGATGTTTTTTTTAAAACTCTGACATAATTGGTTTCATGTATCAAAGAGTTTTTTTTTTTTACCAGCCAGGGGACGGCGGAGAGGGCGGTGTTGTTACCGGCCAAAAGATTCTGAGCATTGAGGATTATCTGTGGCAGCTGCAGCATCAAAAAGGGGATGTTGGCTCCACCAGAGAACTTGGCCGTCCACGAGTCCCATTCTTCGTATTCCTTGCTATGGTGAGGAAGTTCTGAGTCAATTGCACGGACCGGGAAGAGTCGGCGACGAGTTGAAACGATCGGGTTACACCGAGTCAGAGCTAAGACACGGCAGTTATGGACGGAGGCAACGCCACCGATAGAAGCACGCTTCAGCGGCAGGCGAGGTGTAGAAACAAAGAGAGAGCGAGGAGGAGGAGACTGGAGAAGCAAGAAGCGGTGACCGGTGAGAGACATTGCGACGGTTTTAGCTTCCACTGGAACAGAGAATACGAGAGCGTTCTAGTGAAATGAAATTGTATAATTTGTTTCTATTGGGGCATAATTTAAATTGTTCAAATCATTAGGGGTAGAAAACAATTCGAGTATGTTTGAATGAAATGAAACCCATAACTTTCGCGGGAAAAAGCCTAAGCCCATAACTTAAGCCCATTATGATAAAACAATGTATGATTTCAAGCCTGAATCTCTTCTCTCCCTTCACCAACTTCCAAAAGCTTTGGCTTCATTTCCAGAACACACTCTCATATCGTCGCCTGATTCGGTGAGAGCTATTCAACGTCTCCAATGGAAGGTATATAACTTTCTAAAATAATATTTACGTTTTTTTGTGCAATTTTTAAAATCTTCACATGTCAATAAGTGTTACCTCCTTGCTCGTATCGCCTTCTTCAACAGTTGGATCCTGTAATTTTCCTAGTGTTTTTGTTCTTATTGGAGTTTGATTGATTCAAACTCAAATCAAAGTGATTTAGAGTAGACACAGTTAATAGGAAATCAATTATCTGTTAAAAAAATGTTATCATTTTGATGAATTTAGTTTTCCTTTTGCATCATCACACCGAATTCGTATGATTTTAGAAACATAAGTAGTTTAAAAGGCTAATAGAAGTATGAAATTTCCGTATGTGCTACGGCCTACGGGTTTATTTTGTTTTTACAGGAAAGGTTTTACAAAAGTTTAATGTAGAACAGTGCTGCTACTACTACCTTCAAAATAAGCAGTTTAAGACACGATACCAAAGACAACCCACCAATCAATACATATCTGCTTTACTTCCCTGTCCCAGAGGGAGGAACCTCTTCTCTTCCATGCGTGTCTTGAAATACCACCAGACTACTCCTATTTCCAAGCAAACATCTTTTTACTGCAATGGTCCGTTCTAAACTCTTGTTACCAAAGGTTTAGATCATGGAACATGGCTTCAGCTTTTGTCTTTGCTTCTTTTCTTACGGCATCAACACTTTTCATTTCCTGTGTTTTGTTTTTTTGTTTTTCCCATGTTGCTTGGCAAAGAGTTGTGTGGTGTTTCTTGAATCTCTTTATTTTTTTTAAATGGGTGTCTTACTTTGGATCCTCCATTTTCAGCTTCTTTGTCAAGTTCAACGGTGCCAGCTCTTGACAAAACTGATTTTCTGAAGCTTCAAAACGGCAGGTAGCCCATCATTTACACAGCTAATCATCATTACTAATATTCTCTTTACCAAAGTACATTACATGTTGACTCACGGTATGTTTTTTATTGTTCTTTCCACAGTGATATTCGGGGTGTAGCAGTCCCTGGGGTTGAGGGGGAACCTGTAAGCCTTCCTGAACCAGTGACTGAAGCCATAGCTGCTGCGTTTGGGCAATGGCTATTACACAAGAAGAAGGCTGGATCCCGGAAGTTGAGAGTATCCGTTGGCCATGACTCTCGCATTTCTGCACCAACCTTGCTCGTATGTATCTGGTTCATTGATTTATTAGAAGTTTTCCATGTGGCAATACTTGAGCCTTTTAACTTACTTTACCTCTCTAAACGATTGGTCTACAGTTTTAGCACAAGGCGTACTTTTTTTGTCATTTCTGTAAGCACTGTCTCTTTATGCAATGAGAAAAGTAATTTGTCCATTGTATATATTGTAGGAAGCGGTTTCTCGAGGTCTCGGTGTTTCTGGAGTAGATGTTGTTCAGTTCGGGTGAGTGATGATTAGCCTTTGTTGTTCTAGAATATTCAATATGTGCAATTTCGTATTATAATAGCTACATATTACAAAAATTATATTCCCACTTTTCAATGGAAACAATGCAACATTCAATAATAGGTTGATTGAATCAGGTTTCATATAAACTTACCAAAGCATAACTCTTGAATATCGATTTATGTTTGCTTTGCAGATTAGCATCAACACCGGCAATGTTTAATAGCACATTGACTGAAGATGAATCATTCTTGTGCCCAGCTGATGGGGCTATCATGATAACAGGTTTTCTTATTGATCTCGGTTTCAATAATAAGTATTCATCACTTAGTGATACCTTTTTCTATTCTGTACTTCATATGGTATTACGCTTTTATTTTGAGCAGCAAGCCATCTTCCTTACAACAGGAATGGTTTCAAGTTCTTTACCAGTGAAGGAGGGCTTGGGAAGGTTGACATCAAAAACATTTTGGAGCGAGCTGCAGATATTTACCAGAACTTTTCTGATGAAAATCTTACCAAATCTCAAAGAGAAGTTTCTGTTAAAAAGGTTGACTACATGGCAGTGTACACCTCTGGTCTTGTAAAGGCAGTTCGGAGAGCAGCAGGAGATTTAGGTACTACTTCTTATTCCATAATCAATATTGAATGAACCAATCTTAATATATGGCGTTTATGAATCTTAGAGAAGCCTCTAGAGGGATTCCACATAGTTGTTGATGCTGGAAATGGAGCTGGAGGATTCTTTGCTGTAAGTCAAGTGCTCACGTTTCTTTTACACTTTCAGTTGTAGTTGATAGGATTCCAAACTGAATTCAAACAGTTTTGAGATTTGTTCTTAATTTACTAGGCCAAGGTGCTGGAGCCTTTGGGAGCCATTACTTCTGGCAGTCAATTTCTGGAACCAGATGGTAATATCTACACAGATGGGTATATCCTGGCCTACCTTCTATCTTAATTAATATCTGATGAAACAAACAAACCTTCTGGATAATAGGTATGTTTCCAAATCATATCCCTAATCCGGAAGATAAGACGGCAATGCAAGCTATAACCAAGGCTGTTCTTGATAACAAGGCGGATTTGGGTATCATCTTTGATACTGATGTTGATAGGTATATTAACTAACTGCAGCTATCTATTAGAGATTTTTTTTTTTATATTTGCCTCTTATTAATAATGTTTATGAAAGGTCCGCTGCTGTGGATTCATCTGGCCGTGAGTTCAACCGTAATCGTCTTATTGCTTTGCTTTCAGCAATTGTTCTAGAGGAAGTGAGAGATATGCTCTAACCATTTCACCACTACCACGATTTTAGTATCACATATATTGTATATTACCAGTTATTTTTGTGTGTCCTGATGTTCTGTCCTTGTCCTTGTAGCACCCTGGCACAACTATTGTTACAGACAGCGTCACTTCTGACGGTTTAACCTCATTCATTGAGAAGAAGCTCGGTATGCTAACAATTTACCATCATTGTTGTTATATTCTTATGTCATAGTTTCCATTTACGCAATCTTGTTGTAGGGGGAAAGCATCACAGGTTCAAAAGAGGATACAAAAATGTCATCGATGAAGCTATTCGCTTAGTAATAAATCTAAATGATCATATCTTTCTGACAGTTGATATTTATTATCTGATATAATAAGTTGTAACGTGGTGGCAGAACTCCACTGGAGAAGAAACGCACCTGGCTATAGAAACCAGTGGCCATGGAGCTTTAAAAGAAAACCATTGGCTCGATGATGGAGCCTATCTCATGGTTAACTTGTTTTTCTCAGTTACATTGATTGCTATGGTCTGAAGAAAATATAACAAAAGAAAGCTTGGCATTTACAGGTAAAAATATTGAATAAACTGGCTTCAGCACGAGCTGCTGGTAAAGGAAGTGGCAGCAAAGTTTTAACAGATCTCGTTGAAGGTCTTGAGGAGCCGAAAGTGGCTTTGGAACTGAGGCTTAAAATCGACAAGAATCATCCCAACCTTGAAGGAAGGTATATGATTAGTGATGACTTCACTTCGGTTCTTTACTAGTTTTTATGTCTGTTGCAATTCACTAAGCACTAAAAATTGTAGAGATTTCCGGGAGTATGGAGAGAGAGTCCTGCAACAAGTTTCGAACTCAATAGAAACAAATCCAAATCTTAAAAGAGCTCCAGTTAACTATGAAGGGGTGAGTTTTTAGATTGCTCTCTGTTCCTAATCATAGTGTAATAATGAACATTTTTTCTTATAGATCCGTGTTTCGGGCTTTGGTGGATGGTTTCTTCTCAGACTTTCTCTCCACGACCCTGTTCTTCCCCTTAACATTGAGGTAAGAACAGATACGTATAAGAGCTTGGCTCATAGTTTCTAATTCAGTGAAGGAGTTAATTATATGTTAACAATTTTTTGGCGTGCAGGCGCAGAGTGAGGATGATGCTGTGAAGTTAGGCGTTGTGGTTGCTAATGCAGTGAAGGAGTTCAATGCTCTGGACACATCTGCCTTGTCCAATCTCACTCGCTCTTAAAAGATTGGTTTACGTGGATATCACGGATGCTGTGGAGTTCCTAGTCCCTTTTTTTCTTGTTTCTTAAATCGAAAACAACACCACCATCTCCTTTTCATGTGAAGTGTTGTTTCAGACTTTATAATACATTTTGTTTTACATATTCAGCATGTATATTTAATCAAAATTTTAACTTTAATGTTACTCTTTGATCAACACTTGCAATGTTTTTTTGGGAATAGTTTTTTGTTTAAAAGTTTTTATCACAAAAATAACCTTTAATAAATAAAATGATCAAAATAGTCTTTTTTATTTTATTTTGAAATTTGTAATATTTATTTTTTATTTTATAAAATTTGAAAACTTAGATCCAATCTTTAACTCTAAATTCTAAGTGTAGACTATGTGCATATTTATTTTTTAATAAAAAGATCATTTTTTAAGATTATTTTTGTGAAAATAAATTAAAAATGACTATCCAAAGATTTTTTTTTTTAACTATTTTTTTTTTTTAATTTGGTTTTAAACCCGAAATACCGAATGTGAACCAAGTGAAAGTGGGAAGCCCATTAAATACTGTTGTGGCCCTGATGCCTCTCTATTAAAAGTAAAATCAAGAGGAAAAAAGAGAGATGAGAGATAACTAGGGTTTATGTTACAAAAGAAAAAAAAAAAAAAAAGAGAGAGAGAGAACTAGGGTTTACGACATGATCACCAAAAGTCTTCATCTATGCGAAAAGAGTAGAACCAATGATGTTCCATTGGATCTACAGATCGAGATTCTTAACAGGTTACCTTTAAAAACCGTAGTTAGGTTTATGCTCGTATCTAAATCATGGCAACAAATCATCCGCAGCAAGAGTTTCATCAGAACATTTCCCTTTCGACCCTTGACTCAGCCTCCTTTGCGTTTCCTACTTGCTTTATGCAATACAGATGACCAAACTGGACGCATAAATTGCAGCTTCTTCTCGTCTTCTTCGTTATCGTCGTCATCAATATCGCTATCAACCACTTTTTTATCCAAAATAACACTTCCTCTCCGTCGTCAACTCCCGTATCCTAGTTATTACGTTAATGGTTTGGTGATGATTGGAGATATCATATGTAACCCTAGCACCGGAAAGACCATATCTTTACCGAATGGATCAACCTATGACACATGCTTTTTCGGATATGATCATGTCAATAATCAGTACAAAGTATTGGGCATCCCCGAGTATCGACGCGCAACACCGAATCACTATCAGGTATTCACATTGGGAGCTAAACCCAAAACATGGAGATATATCGATTGTGACATTCCTCACTGTGGTTGGTCTAACGGTCTGTGCATTGATGGGTTTGTGTACTACATTGCGAGCACGCACACAGGAATGTGTGTGATGAGATTCGATTTGAAGTCTGAGAAGATTGATATCTTTGCTAGAGTATCTGACGAAATGAAACCTTCAATTCTTAAACGTTCTAAAACTTTGATAAACTACCATGGTAAAGTAGCCCTAGCCATTCAGCCTTTTGGTCCAGTGCGTTCAGTTGATTTGTTTGTTTTCGAAGCAGGAAAACATGCTTACAAAGAAAAGTCTTTCTATAATCTTCCCCATCTTCCTTTACGTATAAAAGGTGTTATGAATCATACGGGTGGCATTATTTCTACACCTAGCGATTTCGGAAGTGAGGTTAGTGTTTTCCACCATGATATTAAGGGAGCTAGTTTTAAGAAGATGGAGTTTGAAGTTGTCGCAAAGCATGATTGGCTTAGTGCATCAAATTGTTTCATGGGTTACGTAGAGAGTCTCATGCTGATTTAAGCTTTAGATAGAGTTATATTATTTCTTTCGTTTGTTGTGGGATGTTACCACTATAGTTTATGTCTCTTGTCTCAACATGTTATTCTCTTTTGGTTGCATTCAATCTTTCCTATATATTATTCAATTAAATTCGATATGTCGTTGCTAAAAAGTTTTGTCTTGTACAATGCACAAGAGAGTAAAAAACATGCTCTCGAATGGCTTGTCGAGGTCACTAAACATATTTCGACCTTCACATTACACAATAGTTCGTTGAACACTGAAGCATGTCTGGCGACCTGTGAACGTATATACAAAAATAATGCATCTATTTAGCTGCTTGATGAAGAGAGTCAAATGATGCAGAGAAGAACCACTGTGAAGACGAGAGATTCTTTCCCGCCAGATGAAGGTGATTACAGCTTGTGAGATATAATGAATGTAAAGTGTGTGTTTATTGATCAACCAACTTAGAGTATTTATACAACATAAATCACATAAGCCATCTAAGAAGAGGAAACTATAGATTAGTCTAAATCCCTAAGATAATGTATCCTTATCGTATTATGAGACAACATTTTAAGGAAGCCCATTAACGATACTACTGCGTCTCTATAAAAACAAAATCAAGAGGGAAAAATATGTAAAGAGAGAGAAAAAACTAGGGTTTCCTATCATGATCCGAAGAAGTCTCCGCCTTAGCAACAAGAGGAGAGCCATTGTTGTTATTCCTTTGGATCTACAGGTCGAGATTCTTTGCCGGCTGCCTTCAAAATCCGTGGTTAGGTTTATGCTCGTATCGAAATCATGGCGAGAAATCATCCTCAGCAAGAGTTTCATCAGGCTACGATCATTGGCTCAACCTTTGCGTTTCCTACTCGTTTTTTGCGATAAAAATAACCAAACTGGACGCACAAGTTGTAGCTTCTTCTCTTCTTCTTCTTTATTGCCATCATCAACATCGATATCAACCACTTTTCTATCCAGAATAACTTTCCCTCTCCGTTATCGACCCTCGTACTCTAATTATTATGTTAATGGTCTGATGAACATGGGAGAGATCATATGCAACCCTTTAACCGGAAAGAGCGTGTCATTACCAAAGCTTGTCAAATTAACAGCCGATAGTAAACCAAGGCTAGCTACGCGCTTTTTCGGTTATGATCCTGTCAATAATCAGTACAAAGTATTGTGCATCACCCCAAATCATGCACGAAACGCAACATCTCCGTTTAATTACTACTATCAGGTATTCACATTGGGAGCTAAACCTAAAACATGGAGATTTATCGATTGTGACATTCCTCACATTTGTTTGTCTAACGGTTTGTGCATCGATGGGTTTGTGTACTACATTGCGATCTCGGGCCAAGGCATCTATGTGATGAGATTCGATTTGAAGTCTGAGAAGTTTAATATCTTTGCAAGAGTATCTCAAGAAACGAAAGCTTTGTATTTTCGTGACAACGGTTGTAGAACTTTGATAAACTACCATGGCAAAGTAGCCGTAGCCATTCAACCTTCTCACTCAGTGCCTTCAATTGATTTATATGTTTTCGAAGCAGGAGAAAAGGATTACAAAGAAAAGTCTTTCTATAATATTCCTCAGCCTCATTTACGTATGAAATGTGTTGTTAATCATATGGGTGACATTATTTTTGCACCTAACAGTTCCAGAAGTGAGGCTATTGTTATCCACCATGATCTCAAGGAAGCTAGTTTTAAGGAGATGAAGTTTGAAATTGATCAACAGCCAGATTGGTTTCATGAATCAAATTGTTTCGAGGGTTACGTAGAGAATCTCATGCTGATTAAAGCTAGGTAGAGTTATTATTTCCTTCGTTTGTTTCGGATGTTGTTTTCTTTTGGTTGCATTCACTATTAATTTCCTCTTTCCAGATTTATATCTATAACGTATTATTTAATTAAATTACTTCTAATCCCATATGCGGTTTCTCTATATTATGTTACAACCTGTGCTATGAACACAACTTTCAGCCAAAGAATTTTTAACGTTCTCAAATTACTTAAACAAACGCTAGTTAGAACAATCTAAGATATAGCATTAAAATTTATTAATACTATTAGAGTTAAGAAAATGAATAAAGCTAATGAAAATTTGATTTTATTTATATAGTTAAAATAGCATAACACTTTCTTATTTCATAACACATCATATAATATATATAATATAACAAAAGAGTCAATCAAGATAGTTAAATCGCGACATCGTTGGGTGATGAATGACTTCCAACTTCAGCAGAACATCTATTCCAAACCTCATTAATTTTGAAAGAAGCCTGATTAGCAAAGCGTTTGAGTTGATACAATCGAAACATCAACTTATATATCACCATGTGGCATTCTTTTCCAGATTGTACTACTTTCTCACAACACTCTCTTGAAACATGTTCATTCGTAAGCATTTCTTTAAGAATATCAACACTACATGTCTCAATACTGGGTCCCATCTTGTCCTTGCAGGTTTTGAAATACATTTTGTATTTTGGTGGAAGGTTCTCTAACATATAAATATTGTAATCTTCCGAAGCCGGCGATATTGTATCTAATACATCAAACTCACGACCGGGATTAACTAGTGGTTCATCGTCAACACCTTCTTGGTCTAAACTTGGATATGCATATGATACCAAAGTGGTGATTATGAAAAATGCAATGAAAATTGTCTTAATCTCCATTATGTATGATTACTTTTTAATTTTTGTTCTTTGAATTGTTTTGTTTTCTCCTATTACCATGATTTATTAGTGTATATATATAGTAATCAAGTGGTTTTGAATGTTATTGATAGTGATTTGTAGTAATTAATAAAATAACATTTTAGTTGTTTTGAAACAACATAATTCCTTTATTATTTTAATTACCTCTAACAGTAACATTTTAAAATTGATTTCTATGTTTCAGGCATTGATTGTTGGTTAATATAGATTCACTACAATATAACATCTTTAAAGTAATACTCTATAAATTGACATACACTAAATATTTTTATAAAATAATATAATTTTATAGTCCCAAATTGAGTTTTTGGTTCAATTAGTGTATCGATAAATTAATAATCTTTATAAATTAATAAAAAAATATAGTTTTGGTGTAGTCCCAACATTATTAATTTATAGAGGTTTCACTGTATGTTTCATATGTATTTACAGTTTTGCATATAAGAAAATTAGTAATTTTTGATGTAAAAAGAAAAGAACACATGCTTAACAGCAATGTTCCAATATTATACTCTGCATTTTATCTGAATGAAAATTTTAAAAAACTTGAAGAAAAAGCTTTAGTTCAAGTTGAAGAACCAATTACACAAAAAAAATTCCTGTTGATGAAGAATACTTATTCCAAATAAAACTGCAGCCGGTGGTACATTTCAGCTTCTGTATGTGTATTTTATATATCTGATATCAATAATTTTTTTTTATTTCTAAACCCTGGTATACAAAACATATAAAAACTTAAAAAGACTTAATCAAGGGTGAAATAGATAATGTACTAAAAATTTTAATATGTAAACAATCTTAAACTACCTTAATTTTAAAAACTAAGAGTTTTTTTTTTGCCAAATATGTGAATTTTCATATGAATGATAAAGTTTGTAATGTTACAAAAGTATGAATTTTATAGGATAATCAATCGAAGCAAAAAAAGAATAAAAACAAGGTTAATATTTCTTCAAAAGCGCTAGATTAAGAGTTAATCATAGCGAAGCCAATCCCCTATATATTATTTGAGAATCATTTAAAAAGTTGTAACCTTAAGTTTGTAAGAATTAATAATAACCCCAATCCTATGTGGCATAGCTCTTTGGCTTCTATTTCAAATTCCAAGGATTCTAGAGCATGTGATATAATGTATAGTTTAAAAATTATACTCTCTAGCAATATAATATTTTGTATAGTTGGTCGCATATATCAAATATTTATTGATTCGCATGCTTTCCTTAAATAACCTACGGAATTACCTAATATAATTAAAATATATTTGACAATTAATGATTTAAAAAAATAAAGATTTGATAACAATCTTCATACATTTTTCTCATTTTGTTTATTTATTTATTATTAAATAAATTACACAATTAAATTAATCATTTAATAAAAATCTAGATTTTTTTGTGTGTATGTTGTATTTCGAATTTTTCAAAATGAGTATAAACTACTAAAACAGTTAAAAGTTTCACATAAACTTTTAGGATCAAGGTTTTAATTTTTTCTATATTAATATATAATGATTATAAGACCATATGAAGAAATAATTTTAGTTTATATATATTTCATATCGTTTTAATTAAACTATATATCGTATGAAAATACATACTTATATTTTGATAATTGCCTTGAACATATATTGAAAAGTTAATATTTTAATTTTGAAATATGTCATTGTTTTTTTAAAATGATTATAAATTATTGAAACTACTAAACATCTCACATTAAAAAAAAAATTGTTGGTGTAAAGTCAGTTACACAAATATGCAAATAATCATAAAATCATATGAGTAAAAACCTCATTTAATAAACATCCATATTAAAAGTGTTCTATATTACTATGTTTATATCATTTAAATTTAATTATATATCATATATAATATATAAGATTGATTATTTTGATCTATTTACCCTAATTGCGAATAAACAAAGTGATAGTTAAATTTATATGCATACGTCAATTTATTACATAATAGTAATTGATTTCTTAGTTATTTAATATATATATTTATTAATTTATTATTTTATAATATGCATAAAAATATAAAATAAATAACAAATATAAAATACCTATTGTGCATAAAGTGCAGATCTTAACCTAAGTATGTATCTCTTTAATTATTTTAAGTCTTAAGTATTTTCTAAATCTCAGGTCAAAACAAACAAACGAAATGAGAATAAACTTCAAAATAAATATTTATCTCGAGTAATAACCAAAATATAAAAAACACAACAAGAGAAAAAAAAGATAAATAGGATTGACATGTGAATGTAAGCTTCTCATAACCATAATTAATTTTTTAAATTATTAAATCATGATAAAAAAGACTGAGTTAATTTTTTAATTTGTTAATTTTTTTAATTTTTTAAATCATTATGGTTATGTTAAATCATAACCATAATTAATTTTTAAATTATTAAATCATGATAAAAAAGACTGAGTTAATTTTTAATTTGTAAATTTTTTTAATTTTTTAAATCATTATGGTTATGTTAAATCATGACCATAATTAATTTTAAATTGTTTATTTGTATTTGAAAAACTTAAAATATCGTTTTTAAAAATAATTTAAAATTTAACTTAATTTTTTTATAAAATTAAAAAAAAAATTGTAAAAAATATAGTTTTCTTATATTATTAGAAAAAATAAATAAATTATATTAATTTAATTTTGAAACTTTATATCTTTTAAATGCAAGTATTTTACCAAATGCTTCTTACAAAAACATTAGGAAACTTGCTAATACCCTACCAATCAAGTCCAATGACATTCCGTTTATTTTCCGTCACTCGAACACTGAAAAGTGAAAAGATATATGAAATCAAGTCCACTAAATTCTAAGATTTGATCTAAAGTTCCAATTACAATTGTTTCTGATCCTACGTATAAATAATTATATAAAAATTCCAAAATTCTAAAATTTCAATACATATAAATACAATCATATATAAATTTTAAATTTGTCAATATTACAATTTTATATTTTAATTACATATATTCACCCTGCGCAAGGCGCAGGTATTATCCTAGTGTTGCATTATAAGTTGATAGAAATGCCTGTCTTTTCTGTGTCCTAGAATAACACCCATAATGAACCGATCAATCTGCTTGAATAATGCTGCTGGTGTTGAGGAGATACCATCATGTAGCCTTTCGATTCCTCTCAGACCAGATACCGAGTACTTTTTATTTGATTTTAAACATAACCCGAGTTATCCAAACCGAACCGCATGAATTTGGGAATCCCGTTAACCAGACAGATCGGCCTGCTGCTTCTACTAAAACAATATCAGGAAAGAAAAAAAAAAAAGATGTAGAATGTGAGAGAACTAGGGTTTCCGACCATGAGAAGAAGAAGTCTCCGTCTTTGCAACAAGAGGAAAACCGATGTTGTCCCCTTGGATCTACAGAACGAGATTCTTAGCCGGTTGCCAGCAAAATCCCTAGTTAGGTTTATGGTCGTATCCAACTCATGGCAAGAAATCATCCGCAGCAAGAGTTTCATCAGATCATTTAACTTTCGATCATTGACTCAGCCCCAGCCTTTACGTTTCCTACTCGCTTTACACGATACAGATCTAAGTTGCCGCTTCTTCTCTTCATCTTCTTCGCTATTGTCGTCATCAACATCAATATCAACCACTTTTCTATCCAAAATAACATTTCCTCTCCGACGTGCCTCGTACCCTAGTTATTACGTTAATGGTCTGATCAACATGGGTGAGATCATATGTAACCCTTGCACCAGTAAAACCATATCTTTACCAAGGGTTAAAAGACCAACCTTCTCCAGACGCTTTTTCGGATATGATCCTGTCAATAATCAGTACAAAGTCTTGTGCGTCACCATGAATCCGTCAGGACACTCAACACAGGGTCACTTTCAGGTATTTTTTTAATTGAATGTAAAATCTATATTATAATAGTAGACTTTCTAGGCTCCACAGCGCGCCACGTCAGCATTTTATGGGTCTCATAGGTATTTTTTTAAAACACATAGTCTTGATAAGATGATTACAAACAATGAAATACACTTTAGCCAAGTGGTATAAGGTATCTAATTAATCATGCAAGATCGTGGGTTCAAACCACGCAACTAACATGTATTTTTGATTTTTTTATTTGGGCTATTATCATATGGGCTTTTTGTTTATAAGGTTTTATGTTTATTTTTTGGGCTTATTGTTTTAAATATCAAAAGATAAACCCTAAAGCTTAACAAGTTCAAACCCAAAATATTTAAAAATGGATCCAAAAACGAACAATAAAAAAAGAAAACAAAAGCAAATCCCGCGCGGATGGCTTTAAAAGCCTTAAAACTATTCTATTATACTATAGCTCAACCCAAAAATATAAAAATGGATCCAAAAACGAACAGACCAAAAAACAAAAAAAAAAGTAAGTCTCACGCGTCTGCCTACGTGAATGGCTTAATGAGACTTGAATAATATTGATTAAGAGTTCAAAAATTTAAATCATTGCACATATTACCTAATATATATTTTCAAAAAAAATTGTATGTGAGATAAAATAAAAATAACAACAAAATTAAATTATTTTTCATTATTTGTTAAATGAATATGTAATTTCTCTTACATTTTAATAACTACTATAATTTCATTGAAAACATTCATCACCACTGATTCCAGACTCCGACGAATGGATTCCCACAGTCGATGACGCCGTAGATAAAAATGCCACATCATTTATCATCCAAAAACGAACAATAAAAAAAGAAAACAAAAGCAAATCCCGCGCGGATGGCTTTAAAAGCCTTAAAACTATCCTATTATACTATAGCTCAACCCAAAAATATAAAAATGGATCCAAAAACGAACAGACCAAAAAACAAAAAAAGTAAGTCTCACGCGTCTGCCTACGTGAATGGCTTAATGAGACTTGAATAATATTGATTAAGAGTTCAAAAAGTTAAATCATTGCACATATTACCTAATATATATTTTCAAAAAAAATTGTATGTGAGATAAAATAAAAATAACAACAAAATTAAATTATTTTTCATTATTTGTTAAATGAATATGTAATTTCTCTTACATTTTAATAACTACTAAAATTTCATTGAAAACATTCATCACCACTGATTCCAGACTCCGACGAATGGATTCCCACAGTCGATGACGCCGTAGATAAAAATGCCACATCATTTATCTATATTATAATAGTAGACTTTCTAGGCTCCACAGCGCGCCACGTCAGCATTTTGTGGGTCCCATAGGTATTTTTTAAAAAACACAGTCTTGATAAGATGATTACAAACAATGAAATACACTTTAGCCAAGTGGTATAAGGTATCTAATTAATCATGCAAGATCGTGGGTTCAAACCACGCAACTAACATGTATTTTTGATTTTTTGATTTGGGCTATTATCATATGGGCTTTTTGTTTATAAGGTTTTATGTTTATTTTTTGGGCTTATTGTTTTAAATATCAAAAGATAAACCCTAAAGCTTAACAAGTTCAAACCCAAAATATTTAAAAATGGATCCAAAAACGAACAATAAAAAAAGAAAACAAAAGCAAATCCCACGTGGATGGCTTTAAAAGCCTTAAAACTATCTTCTTATACTATAGCTCAACCCAAAAATATAAAAATGGATCCAAAAACGAACAGACCAAAAAACAAAAAAAAAAAGTAAGTCTCACGCGTCTGCCTACGTGGATGGCTTAATGAGACTTGAATAATATTGATTAAGAGTTCAAAAAGTTAAATCATTGCACATATTACCTAATATATATTTTCAAAAAAATTTGTATGTGAGATAAAATAAAAATAACAACAAAATTAAATTATTTTTCATTATTTGTTAAATGAATACGTAATTTTTCTTACATTTTAATAACTACTATAATTTCATTGAAAACATTCCTCACCACTGATTCCAGACTCCGACGAATGGATTCCCACAGTCGATGACGCCGTAGATAAAAATGCCACATCATTTATGAACAAAACTCAAACTTACAAAAAACCATATTTAAAAACCTATCTAAAGAAACTTAAACAGCGAATATTAACTTAATTAAGGTTATTTCCAAATTGATAAATCATTTAATACAAATACAAATACTATAAATATAGAATTATATCAAGTTTTGACCTACGATATAAAAACTATTTACAGCAAAAAAAACACACCTACTTTTACACACTAAAAACTATATTATAGCCTAACTATTCCTATAAACCTTATTTCGCATATAAATAACATTTAACACATTCCTAATATATTTTCAAAAAGTTGTATGTGAAATAAAATAAAATAAACAACAAAATTTAAGTATTTTCATTTTTAATTAAATGAATATGTAATTTCTCTTACATTTTAATAACTACTATAATATCATTGAAAACATTTCTTACCGACTCCAGTCTCCGGCGAATGGATTCCCACAGTCGATGACGCCGTAGATAAAATGCCACATTATTTATGAACAAAACCCAAACTTACAAAAAACCATATATAAAAACCTATCTACTGAAACTTCAACGAATATTAACTTAATTAAGATTATTTTCAAATTGATAAATCATTTAATACAAATATAAATACTATAAATATAGAATTATATCAATTTTGACCTATGATATAAAAACTATTTACACCAAAAAAAAAATAGACACCTAATTTTGCACACTAAAAACTATATTATATAAATCTTACTTCGCATATAAATAACATTTAACACATTATATATACAATATTTTCACTTTACACTCTTACTACATTCTTTCCATTTCATTATTTTTTGGTGTCATTAGAAGAATCCACTAAACCAATAATAAAAAAAAATACACGCAAACATAATGATTCCAGCCCCGCGCTTGCGCGGGGAATATGCAACTAGTTAATAAAAAAATACAAAATAATACATCCAATGTTTTTCTTTTATATTACATTTCTCAGGTATATTTTTCCATAATTTATGGTCTTGTAGAAAACCAAATTTGTAACATTTCAGGTATTCACATTGGGAGCTAAACCAAAATCATTGAGAATTATCGATTGTGACATTCCTCACAGTGTTTGGTCTTAAGGTCTGTGTATAGATGGGTTTGTGTACTACATAGCGTACACGGGCGCAGGAACGATGAGCCTGATGAGATTCGATCTGAACTCTGAGAAGATTGATATATTTGCTAGAGTATCTGAGGAAATGAAAGCTTTGCGTTACCTTGACAATGGTTCTAGAACTTTGATAAACTACCATGGCAAAGTAGCCATAGCCATTCATACGTATCAAGGGCTATCTACGATTGATTTGTTTGTTTTCGAAGCAGGGAAACAGGATTACAATTTACAAAGAGAAGTCTTTCGATAATTTTCCTCAGCTTCATTTACGTATAACATCTTTAAATTAATACCTTATAAATTAATATACACTAAAAATCTCTACAAAATAATATAATTTATAGTTCCAAATTGAATTTTTGGTTCAATTAGTATATCGATAAATTAAAAAACTCTATAAATTAATAAAAATTATAGTTTTTGTGTATTCCAACATTATTAATTTATTGAGGTGTCACTGTATATTTCATATGTATTTACAGTTTTGCATATAAGAAAATTAGTAATTTTTGGCTTTCCCGTTACAACGTAGCCTCATTTTATAAGATATTCACATTTTGACCCCAAAAAAAACATGAAGCTTTTGATGTAAAAAGAAAAGAACACAGGCTTAACAATAGCAATGTTTCAATATAATACTCTTCAAATTGGATGAAGAACCAATTACACAAAAAAGCCCCTGTTGATGAAGAATACTTATCCTAAATAAAACTGCACCTGGTGGTACATTTCAGCTTCAGTGTGTATTTTATCTGATATCAGTTAATTTTTTATTTCTAAACCCTAGTATACAAAACATAAAAAAGCTTAAAAGACTTAATTAAGGGTGAAATAGAAAATGTACTAAATTTTTTAATATGTAAGCAATCTTAAACTACATTAATTTTAAAAACTAAGTCCTTTTTTGTGCCAAATATGTGAATTTTATATGAATGATAAGGTTTGTAATGTTACAAAAGTTTGAGTTCTATAGGATAATCAACCGAGGCAAAAAAGAATAAAAAAAAGGTTGATATTTCTTCAAGAGCGCTAGATTAAGAGTTAATCATAGCGAAGTCAATGTTGCATTAGTTGATGGAAATGCCTGTCATTTTTGTGTCCGAGAATAGCATCCATTATGACCCGATCAATCTGCTTGAATAATGCTGCTGATGTTGAGGAGAATCAGAGATACCATCGTGTGCCTTTTGATTCCTCTCAGACCAGATGCCGAGTACTTTTAATTTGATTTTAAATATAACCCGAGTTATCCAAACCGAACTGCATGAATTTGGGAAGCCCATTAACCAGACAGATGCAGAAATCATTGTAAAAGAGATTTAGACAATTAATTCATAAACTATTATTAGGAGTTTTCATATTAGACCCTAGCTAAGATCATAAAAATGAGATTAATGTTTTTGTTTTACAAAAATAAAAGTTACCTACTCTTTTGGACCTATATTGTTTTCTCACTTATTATTTGCTTCATAAATTTATTTGATTTTCAAACAGTATAATTTATTCGAGTTACAAAGAAAGAAATATATGATATTATTTAACAAGATTCATGTGCAACTAGGTGTTTTGCCCGCCATGCGGGCTTAAGCCTTTTATAATTATTTGTTAGTAAATATATTAATAATAAAAAATTAGAAGCATAAATTATTATTTGTGTTTTCATTTTGAAATTTTATATTTATCTTAAAAATTATTCAATATTATCTTTTCAATTATATAAAATTAAGAATTTTAATTAATTAATATGTAATTATTTGTTTTCTGCTTTTGAATTTTTAAATATTTTATCAAAAGATAGTTTTCTGATAATAATACAATATATATAGGAATTATCTTTAAAAATAAAATATATTTTTAGATTTTGGATAACTCTTATTGTTATTATTTAAAATAATTTATCTAATTAAATAAAATTTTAATTCGTTTTTATATTTAATTAATTCATATAATTTATTCATTAAGGGTATAAACGATATTAACCGCTCTAACTTTTAACGTGGAAGCTCCGTTGCGAAAAATCACTTCGCAAATAATAGTATAGATTATGTTTTATATTTGATAAATTAAAAAATTATTTTAAACAAACACTAGTTAGAACAATCCAAAATATGGCATTAAAATTTATTAATACTATTAGAGTTAAGAAAACGAATAAAGCTAATGAAAATTTGATTTTATTTATATAGTTAAAATAGCATAACACTCCCTTATTTCATAACACATCATATGATTTCCTTTGTTTGATGTGGGATGTTGCCGGTACAATTCATGGCTCTTGTCTCGACATGTTTGTTCTCTCCTGGTCGCATTCACTCTTTTTAAATGTCTATTTATAATTTTATATATGTTGTTTTGGTTAAGGATTACTTTGTAAATTCAGAAAAACATAAGTAAATCAAAATAAAAGCTACAACAAAACAAATTCTTTTATGGATTTTTCACATGGTGCATTTCCACACGGACTCTCCTGCTGGTAGGAGTCACGACCAACAACAATTTTCTTGACAATCATCCTATTTATCTTTTTTTTTTTTCATCTTCTTCTTGAACTGTAATGTGCGGCTTTACCATCTTTCTACCATTTGTAATTGATAAGCAGCCTTAACTGAAATTTAGATTTTTTGTTCGTAGAGAAACGCACGAGAAAGCTTTTAAGAAAAGTGTTTTTCTATGCATGCATGACTAGAATTATTTATTTGATTTTATACCGAAAATTATCAAAACGAAAGTGGGAAGCCCAATAACCATACTGATGCGGGCCCTGCTGCTTCTCTATAAAAACAAATAACAAGAGGGGAAAGAGAAAGTAACTAGGGGTTCCGACCATGATGAATCTCTGCAACAAGAGTAGAACCAATGATGTTCCATTGGATCTACAGATCGAGATTCTCAACAGGTTGCCTTTAAAAACCGTAGTTAGGTTTATGGTCGTATCTAAATCATGGCAACAAATCATCCGCAGCAAGAGTTTCATCACATCGTTTCCCTTTCGACCCATGACTCAACCTCCTTTGCGTTTCCTACTTGCTTTATGCAATACAGATGACCAAAATTGCAGCTTCTTCTCTTCTTCTTCGTTATCGTCGTCATCAATATCGCTATCAACCACTTTTTTATCCAAAATAACACTTCCTCTCCGTCGTCGAGTCCCGTATCCTAGTTATTACGTTAATGGTTTGGTGATGATTGGAGATACCATTTGTAACCCTAGCACCGGAAAGACCATACCTTTACCAAGTCTTAATATATATTCCTATGCCACATGCTTTTTCGGATATGATCCTGTCAATAATCAGTACAAAGTATTTAGAAACACCCCGTATCTTGCACAACATTGGAATCGCTTTCTAGTACTCACAGTGGGTGATAAAAAAAAATCATGGAGATCTATTATTTGTGACATTCCTCACAGACCTTGGTCTAACGGTCTGTGTATAGATGGGTTTGTGTACTACACTGCAATCACGTACACAGGAATGTGTCTGATGAGATTCGATTTGAACTCTGAGAAGTTTGATATCTTTGCTAGAGTATCTGAGGGTACCATAGCTTTGTTGACTTCTTTTGAGAACGGTTCAAATAATTTGATAAATTACCATGGCAAAGTAGCCATAGCCATTCAACCTTCTCCCTCAGTGCCTTCAATTGATTTGTACGTTTTCGAAGCAGGAAAACAGGATTACAAAGAAATGTCTTTTGATAATCTTCCCCAGCTTCCTTTACTTATGAAAGATGTTATGAATCATCATACTGGTGACGACATTATATTTGCACCAAGATTTTCAAGCACTGAGGCTATTTTTTTCCATCACGATCTCAAGGGAGGTTGTTTTAAGAAGATGAAGTTTGAAGTTGACGCAAAGCATAATTTGTTTAGTGAATCAATTTGTTTCATGGGTTACGTAGAGAGTCTTATGCTGATTTAAGCTAGTGAGAGTTATTATTTCCTTCGTTTGTTGTTGGGATGTTGCCGGTACAGTTCATGTCTGTTATCTGAACATGGTGGTGCTCTCTTTTGGTTGTATTCAGTCTTTCCCATATATATTTATGTTGTTGCCAATAAGTTTTGCATTGTACAATGCACAAGAGAGAGTTGTTATTATTTCCTTTGTTTGATGTGGGATGTTGCCAGTACAGTTCATGACACTTATCTCAACATGTTTGTTCTCTTTTGGTTGCATTGCATTCACTCTTTGCTCTTTTCAAATCTATATTTACAAAACTTGGTGCCAATAAAAAAAAAAAAAAAAAAAAAAAAACTTGGTGCCAATAAGCTTTGCATTGTACAATGCACAAG